>CM070020.1:1690097-2012726 GCA_036247105.1 Cirrhinus mrigala | reverse complement strand
AAAAAAAATGACAGAGCAATAGATAAATAGCGACAGATTCTCCATTTGTGATATGGTGCCAAACGCACTCTTGTTCTATATGTATTTTATACGTACATTTTATGTGTTTTGGAAATTGAATTAAAATCAAATATTAAAGTTACTATTTCTGAATAGGATGTCTACTTCATAAATATTTAGAAAATTATGAAAATATATGGTTTAGAACACTCAAAAAATAGATGGAAATCAAGAGTCCCTCTATATCATCTAGTGGAAAAGTTTGGTACTGCATCCACAAAATCTTAAACATTAATTTTTTGCGATATCAACCTAAAAACTTGTTCAGATGACTGACTTTGATTTACTTGAAGATTTGGAGGTAAATGTTTTGTAAAATGTAAATTTTATATAAAATATAAAAAATATATAGTTTTATATTTTACATTTTTATAAATTTAAACTTGTATAACTTTTTATAAATTTACTTATAACTTTTTTTTTTTTGCTTTTACAATAATCTGTGATGTTTCACCTTTAAAAAGATACCAATCTAATCATAATCAAGATTTATAACAATTTTAGCTGGAAAAGTCATTTTTATGTCTATTAACAAAAAGTGGGACTTACAGTTAAAAAAGGCTAAACAGTTTTGTTTTCACAAACTTATAGGGCTGTATAGTGTTTTCCTCCACAAAACATGGTATAATGTGGCGTAACGGAT
Organism: Cirrhinus mrigala; assembly: GCA_036247105.1. Taxonomy (NCBI): domain Eukaryota; kingdom Metazoa; phylum Chordata; class Actinopteri; order Cypriniformes; family Cyprinidae; genus Cirrhinus; species Cirrhinus mrigala. Next base: position 2,012,023 of record CM070020.1, on the reverse strand, counting down.
TAAGATGGTAAAGACTAAACTTAATATGCTCCTAATCATTATTAAAACAACTACAGACAAGCAGGTGAGCCCAGAATAAACATAATGCAGCATATATTATATATAGAATAATCTCTACAGCGCTTTTATATCATTGTGGTTTATTTATATTGATTTTCTTGGGAGGAAAACGTTTATTTGACGCATTGCGTTCTGGGCTCGTCTGCTTGCCTATATGGAGCTGGTCCTTTTAATATCACTTAATACATTCTTATTGTGCGTTCATATCTGCTGGTATATAGTTTGTCAACAATAAAATTTATACTGAATTTGGTCCATTTTGCCACATTAAGCGTTTGCGCATTGTGTTCATGGTCATATGCTTGCCTTGAAGTACATTAAATTAATAAACTATATAACAAATTCGATCTTTTAATGGCACTTAATGCATCTTAAAACATTAAGCCATATCAAGTGTTGATGATTTTCTACGAGAGTAAAACGCATAACGAGAGACTGTGCATTGTGTTCATACTCTCCTGTTCTGTGGCCACGAAATTGCGGGTCTTGTCTTTATCTCCTACAGATGACTTGTAGGACCCTGTATGTTATGCTATTAAATTAGTTTTAATCGTTTAACCACCACAGCGTCTCATCGCCATTGGCAACACAAAACAATTTGTGGTGATTGCGAGTGACATTGTAGTTTAGTTTCTTTTAGTTTCTTGTCTTCAGCACCTGGCTACTGTTGTAAAATGTTGAGAAATTCAATTTAAAAAACAATAAATAAACAAAATAAAATAAAAATTAAATAGACTGCAGGTGATCACTTGTGGAAGTGCAGATGTCTGAGAGTGCAGGTCTGAAAATGCAAGTGCATGTCTGCAGACCCTTCTCATCACAAAACTTGTGAAATCTAATTAAATGTATTATTATTTTTCCAAACCATGTATTTTGTAATCTGCAATTACATTTTAAAGGTAACCATCCCAACCCGGTCTATATTAATACAGACAGCTTGTAAATTTTAAAGACACAAGTGTGTCTAAACGTGTTAAAGATCATGTAAAATACAGATGATCTGCTGCTGCTCTCATGAATCTTCTGCTGTGTGTTCATGTCGTTCGCTAAATCTTCTCACTTTCACGTTCTGATCTTCATGTTTCTTTCCTAAAAGCATCACATCATCATTTTTCATACTCTTAATATCTGCATGTCAAATCCATTATGATGATCATAAATGTCTCTGACCTGACGTGAGTCTCATGTAGATGTGAAAACCTCCTAACAGACCCAACAGAACCATCAGCTGAAAACACCAGACCAGCACAAACACCACAGACACTGAACAACACAAATACATCAATCAATCAATCAATCAATCAATCAACAATTAGACAGAAAACAAAACCCATCGTTCATGTTTACAGTAGTGTGTTTGTTAAACTCGTACCACATTCTGATGTGTGTGTGCTGCTGGTCACTGTAGAGGTCAAACTAGAGGTCACAGGTGCAGTAGTTGCTCCTGAAATCAAACATCAGCACAGAATCACCTGAACCACATCAACACAATTCACTGCTGAGATCAAGCTGAAACAAACTCATGACACTTTTCAACAATTAAGAGCCCTACTAACTCTTTTATATTATCTGTGATGCTGTAGTTTTTATATATCCATGGACATTCATGTATTAAAATCTCACCAGGACAGGGTTCGACTCTAGTGGTTTTCTGTGTGTGACTGACGTGGTCAGATGAGCAGGACACTGACCTCTGATTGGAGGAGCAGCTGATTGACACTTCCACTGAGCCAGTAGGAGCTGGAGGGAAGAACACATGACAGTCACCCCTTACAAAAAAAAAAAAAAAAAAAAAGCTTACTTCGAGTTTATTTTATTAAGTATACTTAAGTAAAGTCCAAGTATATTTAAGGTATACTTTATGTAGTAAGTATACAAATATCAGTGTACTAGTAGTATACATGTAAATGTACTATTTCAATACTCCTTGGGAAATTGGCCCATTTTCTAGTATATAAAAGCATACTTTTAAGTATACTTTAAGTATAACAGTAGTAAAACCTTGAGTACATAACTAGTTTACATCTATGTTTTTAGTTTGTACTGCAACTATACTAAAAGTGTACTTATATGTATACTGATAGTTTACTAATTAAATACTTGTAGCATTTTTAGTACACTTTGAAGTATAGTCTCAGTAAACTACTAGATCAGTAGTTTTATACTACAAGTATACTCGTAGATTTTCTTTAAGTGAACTTTACATCATACTTTAAGTATACTACTATGTCCCCATTGAAGTATTAATTGTGAATATCTGAATATCTGAACATACAAAACATCAACATCACATCTGCTTGTAAACAAAACATTTTATTCTAGTTTCATGCATTCTTTTTTAGAAACACTTGAATGTGGGTAAGTTTCATAAAAAATAAAATAAATAAATAAATAAATAAATAAATAAATAAAAACAACATTTTGAACAAAAGGCTGAAAAAAAAAAAAAAAAAGACTACAAACAAGACCATACGCAAGTACAGATCAAGTATATTTAGACTTTTTATGTCAAGTATACTTAAATTTCATTTAAAGTATATTTCTGAGAATGCTTGCATTTCATTTTGAAAATAGTCTTAGTACATGGAAAGTAAAGATGAATTCTAAATTCTTCCAGATATTCAATAATGAGCTGCAATAAAAACCTTCACAGAGATTCAACTGATTCATTTGCATGAGAGTGAGATCTTTGGAGAACATGAGATTGGAATGAGTCTGATGAGAGTTTCTGTACCTTCAACAATCACTTGAAGATCTTTAGATGTTTCTATGCAGTGTAAGCTCTCAAGTATTGACTGATCAAACCTACAGACATTTCTCTCTTTATAAATAATGTCTTGAACTAACATCACATTTAACGGACTGACATCATTTGATGAATCCTTCTTCAAACTCTTCAGCACAGTGCATGAAGAAAGAAACAAACTTTTTTTTTTTTTTTTAACCAAACCATTAATACAAACTTTATAGACCAAAAAAACAAAAACAAAAAAAAAAAAAAAATAAAAAATAAAAACAAAAACAAAAAACTAGGATTAAATCGCTGCAGACCCTTAGAACTGGTTTCACGGACAGAAATTAGGTTGTTAAAGTTCAGTAAACTGAACAATAGGGATGTGACGAGATCTCGTGACGATATCCCTGCAAAACATTTTGAAGTGTTTACATTAGAGCTGCACGATTAATCTTTAAAATGTCCAGCTCTTGATTCAAACACCCACGCAATCTTATTCGTTGTTTCACATTGCCAGTGTCTTTGGAGCGTGAGAAGCACGTTTTGTCGCTGCCCATGTTAATGAATCAGACGGTCGGGGTAAATGTGAACACAGAAAGCAAACAGTCTTGTCAACCACATTATAGTCATTATTTCTGTGTTACAGACATTTCCATAATAGAAGTACTGGGATAAAAGTTTATAGTTTCGGTATAAACACTTATTGTCTACAGCAGCGATCAACACGAAAGTATAACTCTTATGTATGTATTGTAACGCTTATCCTTATCCGCCAGGAGGTGGCGACAACTGCCCGTTCAAAAAAAGTATGTCATTGAATCATTCATTTCAGGAGATTTCAATAGTCAAACAAGTCTTAAAGAAGTGAAACAATGACTCCTTCATTGAATGTTTTTTTTTTTGTTTGTTTGTTTCAGTGAATATATGTTTTTAAAAGACTTAAGCAATGAACATTTTGTCAGAACCACTAGTAAATTACGTTATTTTGTTTAGTTTTCTAATCATTTTTCTCCAGAATCATGAGAGAATCATGGTCTCCAATTTATTAAAAACTGAGATTCTCACTTTATTCACAGTTGTGAAGCTCTTGTTTAAATGTTGTTTATTACTGCATATAATTCATTAAAATGAAAATTTAATTTCATAAAGTTCAAAATGCACCTTCCAGTTGAATAGAAGACTATTTTCCCTATATATTTCATCAATGGGGATTTCTTAAGAAAAGTTAAAAAATCTCGTCTCATCTCGTTCTCGTGAACCCAGTCTCGTGTCTCGTCTTGTCTCGTGGGATAAGTGTCACATCACACCCCTACTGAACAAGCAGCTAAATCATTTTAATATGCGTCATGCACTATAATTACATCTGTGTCTTTAAGACAGGGAGTACTAGGCATAATAGAAAATTGTTCAGGTTGTTTCTGAATTCATGATGACGACCTCGCTGGTTAAATGTTAGCCAGCGTGTGACTGATTTAATTCAGTAGAACATATAAATATTACTCCTACTGTACTGTGACTGCACACTACTCTTACTGTAATATTTATATTACAACAAATGTTTTCAAATGTTTTTTGATTGATCAGCATAAGATGAGTTTGATGTGAAAGTGACTCACATGCAGTAGTTTGCAGCAGCAGCATCAGTCCAAAAACGAGCATCATTTCTCTTAAGTCCAGTTTCCAGAAGAGCCCAAAACCAGCAGAAGAGTGTCAGATCGAGTCTCACGCAGCGTCTTCACTGACAGACAGCAGCTCTACTGACACATCAGGAAATTATCAGACTGATTCACTGAGGAAAGAGGCAGATGCTGTTAGTTTGCATTAAAACAAATTGAACTGAACAATTTTTATAAAACTGAACAATTTTCAGGCACGTTTTCTAAAAAAAAAAAAAAAAAAAAAAAAAAAAAGTGCAAAATAAACTGTTTTAGAAGCAACAAAGTGGGAAGGATTTATGTAAAATTAGTTTTATGTAACATACTTTCTTTGTTGTTTAGCGACATCTACAGGAGAAAACGAGAGTTACTACTGAACTTCTGGATTTGAGAGTTTCATTATATGTTTTATGATTGTTTAAAAAAAATGATATTTGTAAATAAATGTTAATGATAAATGTTATTCACTGTAAAAACAAACAAACAAACAAAAAATACACATTCAATAAGCCTGTGACATTTGACTGCAAATACAGTTTTTTTTTTCAAAGCATTTAATTACCATTTTTTAATTGATGAACGGTGTGTTCATTAATATTTAATAATGAAACAAAAATCTTGTAATGAAAAATACACAGATGTTGTTAAAAGACAGTTAGAAAACACCAGACATGGCTCAAGAGCTTCAAACAGAAAGACTTCAGAGAAATTCTGTCAAATCTGATTCTGAGAAATGAGAGTTTTATCAGGGATAAACAGAAAGGATTTTGCGTAATGACATAAAAATACTGCTAATTCAATGAAATCATGAAGTCAAATAAAAAATAAAAATAGGCCAGAAAATAATCAAATTTTAAAAAAAAAGCTTCATAAAACTGTAGAAAATGTCTTCTGGCTTCATGTTATAAGATCTCCTGCTGTCAACAGGTGAAAGCTGGATTGATGTGAGAATCGGTGACATTCTAAAGTCATTTCTCATAGATGTGATGATCTGCTGCTGCTCTCATGAATCTTCTGCTGTGTTCATGTCGTTCTCTAAATTTTCTCATTCTCACTTTCTGATCTTCCTGTTTCTTTCCTAAAAACATCACATCATCATCATCATCACGCTAAAATTTGTGTCAAATTCATTAATGATGATCATAAATGTCTCTGACCTGACGTGTGTCTCATGTAGATGTGAAAACCTCCTAACAGACCCAACAGAACCATCAGCTGAAAACACCAGAACAGCACATACACTGAACACAAGAACAACAAGAATTAGACAGAAAACAAAACCCATCCTTTATGTTTCCAGTAGTGTGTTTGTTAAACCTGAACATATACTGATGAACTCACACATCTGTGAAGGAAACACATCAGGTCTCAGAGTGAGGGTTTGGAAACTCGTACTATATTGTGATGTCTGTGTTGATGCAGAGGTCAAACTAGAGGTCACAGGTGCAGTAGTTGCTCCTGAAATCAAACATCAGCACAGAATCACCTGCTTTCTCTCTCTGAACCACATCAACACAATTCACTACCGAGATCAAGCTGAAACAAACTCATGACACTTTTAACAATTTAGAGCTCAATTAGGAGAAATTACTGTTCTGCATGATTGGCGTTGTTGTGGTTTTTAGATATACATGTGGACATTCATGTATTAGAATCTCACCAGGACAGGGTTTGACTCTAATGGTTTTCTGTGCGTGACTGACGTGGTTCTTCACACTGCAGCTGATGTTTCCATCAGTTCCCTCATTTAGCTGAATGGTAGTTTTTCCATCCATGGGTGGTTGTTCTAGTATTTTTCCATTTAGAGTCCAGCTGTAGGTGATCTGATCACCCTCAGATGAGCAGGACACTGACCTCTGACTGGAGGAGCAGCTGGTTGACACTTCCACTGAGCCAACAGGAGCTGGAGGGAGGGACACATGACAGTCACATGACAAACACAGGAGAATCTTGTTCTTCCACACTACTCATACTATTACTGGAGTATGTAGTGTGTTTGATGCATGAGAGTGAGATCTTTGAAGAACATGAGACTGAACATGAGAGTCTGATGAGAGAATTCCTGTACCTTCAATGTTCACTAGAAAATTTCTTTGAGATGCTGATATGCTGTCAGAGTAAAAGAATATAATTCTGTAAATCCCTGAATCTGCTCTGGTCACATTATTTATTATCAGATTCCCATTAATGACTGTAACATCAGGTCTGTTATTATAAAGATCACATTCCTTTGTCTTGCCATATTTTACTCTACAAACTAGATCTTGTGTGTTTATTCTCTTCATTATCCTCAGGTCATATTTACTAGCATACAGCACAATCTGCAGATTGAGTTTGTCTCCCAGAGCTGCATAACAGGGATCAGACTGATTTAATCTGCAGAACCGATCCAGACCTGAAGAACAAAACACACAGAAATGAAGAAACATATCAGACACTCTTGATGTGATCTCATTTCACAAGTTTTAAATGTGTACATTTAAAAAAGCTAATCTTGTAACTTTGAGCAGTAAACTAACATATAGATAATTATCCAATGACCCCTTTAAGACAAACATTCAGTTTCCATCTCACATATCAATACACATTTTGAATAATAATAATCATGCGATTACAGTTTATGTGTGTTTACAACTCAGGTTTGTGCTACTGAGTAAACAAAAACCTATTATTGTTTCCTCTTCAGTTCTGTTGTTCATTTATAAGAGTTTCTGCAAATGCAATGAACAAGAAGTGTTTACTGCTGCGTTGGCATTAATAAAAGTACTGAGTGATGCAACATGCACATCACATCATGCAGCTGCCCACAACCAGACCACAGTCTATACTCTTTAGCACAATGGTAACCACAATGGGTCTTTTCCTTTACAAAAAAAAAAAAAAAAAAAAAAAAAAAAAGAAAGAAAGGAAGCAAGCAAGCATGAAATAACCTTTAACTTCAACAATTACTCTCCTGACCAGATTTAGTTAATAGCCAGAAATGATTCATGTAGCCCCAACACAAACAAACTAGGACAGGGGAGCAGGGCCGACCCTGTTCCTGGAGAACTACCTTCCTGCAGAGTTTAGTTCCAACACTGATCAAACACACCTGTCTGTAATTATCAAGTGCTTCTTCAGATCCTAATTAGTTGGTTCGGTTGTGTTTGATCAGGGTTGGAGCTGATTTCTGCAGTTCAGGGTTGGGCAGCCCTGAACTTCAGTCCCTATTTAATGGACTGAATACAATGTAAATAAGTTGTTAAAGTTCAGTAAATTGAACAAGCAGCTAAATCACTTTTTTGTTTAGGGCTGTTGCAATATACCGGTATCAACGATATTTAAAAATTAAAACACATACCATAATATGGCACATAATCCAGTACCATGTTTGGAGCACTGAACTCCCACACGTTTGTTTCTTTCACACTTGAAGCTAAAGCGTGCCCTCAAACAAAAAGTCCACAAGTGAGACTCACAGAACTAATAAAACTTATGACTTTACAGGAAAGCTTTTATATGGACAAATGCATCCAGCTATCAATGAAGCTGAATAAACTGCAGATAGAAATGTTTTGTCTGATGAAACGAAGCAAATTAACACACGTTTGCAACAGTACATCTGTGTTCGTCAAGCCATCTCAGGTATTTTCAAACGTATAATGTATCTAGAAGGCAATGCTAATCGACATAGCCTTTATCACTGTATAAAATACTGTAAAATAAAATCATTTTTGCCTCATTCTGTGATAATCAGTTCGCAGAAAGTTTTTTCAAATAATCAAGTTTGGAGGGGAAAAGAAAAAGTGGTTATTTCCATAAATTGACTTTAAAGTTGTTCTAAACTAAAAACGGTTAGCATTGTTTATCACTGATGTCTTTTTTTTTTTTTTGGCTATGATAATCCTGTGGTGAAAAATCCATTATTAAGACAGCTCAAGCATGTACTAATAACCACTATTAATAAAAAAAAAAAAAAAAAAAAAAAAAATTATATATATATTATATATATATATATATATATGTATGTATATATATATATATATTATATATACATATATATATATATATATATATATATATATATATTATATATATATATATATGTATGTATATATATATATATATACTGCTGTAGAGCACTAAACACTACTCTTACTGCAATATTTATATTACAGTTTATATTGTAATTTATATAACAACAAATGTTTTTATCATTGATTGATTAGCATAAGATGAGTTTGCTGTGAAAGTGACTCACAAGCAGTAGTTTGCAGCAGCAGCAGCATCAGTCCAAAGATGAGCATCATTTCTATAAAGTCCAGTCTCCAGAAGAGCCCAAAACCAGCAGAAGAGTGTCAGGTTGAGCCTCATCCAGTGTCTTTACTGACAGACAGCAGCTCTACTGACACATCAGGAAATTATAAGGGTTTTACAAGGAAAGAACAAAGAGGAAGTTTTCCAGTGAAGTTCACTGTGACCTATCTGTTAAAGACTGAAAGTAAGAAGAATATATAACAAGTAGCATTTCTAAGTCTCACTGTGCAGAGTCTGGAATTATTGTTTGGCACACACAATAATCCACACTTTCTATGAGAAAAAAAAATAAAAAAATAAATAAAACTAATTTATAAACTCAAAGGCTTTTAGACTTAAGTGTTTATTACAAGCACATGTAATACAAATATTGGAACTGATAAAACAGACACTGTAAATGGAAAGAAAATCAACTGAAACCAACAGAACAAAGTAAAAGAAGAATTGTGGAGAAGAAATAACTCCAGAAGTGAAAAAATAAACAGAGTATGACTTCACAATCTCACAGATCTGATTCAGAGAAATGAATCAGTTTGATCATGGATGAACAGGATTCACATAATGGTATAAAAATACCGGTAGTTCGTTCAAAGTATAAATACAAATTAATAAAATAAGGATATTCTGAAAATAATAAAGTCAAGATTAATGTCTATAATAAAAGCTTCTTCTGTCTCCTGTTTTTTTTATTGGACAGGTGAAAGCTGGATTTATATGAAAAAAAGTCATTTCTCATAGATGTGATGATCTGCTGCTGCTCTCATGAATCTTCTGCTGTTTTCATGTCGTTCTCTAAATCAGTGGTTCCCAACCACGTTCCTGGAGGTCCCCCAACACTACACATTTTTCATCTCTCCTTTGTCTGACACACCTATTTCAGGTCTTGGAGTCTCTACTAATGAGCTGATGATCTAAATCACGTGTGTTTGATTAAGGAGACCTGAAAAAAAAATGTAGTGTTGGGGGGCCTCCAGGAACAGGTTGGGAACCACTGCTCTAAATCGTCACTAAACAACAACACAGACATATCAATCAATCAGTCAAACAATGCTTTGTTGTTGATATCTGTATGATCAAAGTACTATTGTGCTTTCACTTTCTATAAACACTTTAAGCGTTCTTTATTCCAATATTGCAGAATTTGAATAATGTAGAACACTATGATCACTGCAACACAAACATTTTTATTTCTGAGATTGATCTGATTGATCAGCATGAGATGAGTTTGATGTGAAAGTGACTCACATGCAGTAGTTTGCAGCAGCAGCATCAGTCCAAAGATGAGCATCATTTCTATAAAATCCAGTTTCCAGAAGAGCCCAGTCCCAGCAGAAGAGTGTGATGCTGCTTCACATCATCTGTCCGTCTGTGTTCTGGCTCTCATGAAGCAACCCCTCCTGTGATTTTCTAATGATCCTGAAGACATCATTAGCATGCTCAGGCGTGTTTGATTAGGGTTAGAGCTAAACTCTACAGGAAAGTGGATCTCAGGGGCCAGATTTAAGGATCCCTCCTCTAGACAGTTATTTATTTTAGGGTAAACCAGAATCAGATCTACACGTGAGTGTTTCATCAGGCTGTTTGCAATGTCTTTTTCCTCACTGAGTGTGTGATGATGTTTGTAGTTTGACTCAGATCCAGTCAATGTATGAATGAAGAGAGGATTCTGACCTTCAGCCTGTCTGAACTCAATCTTCTGTTTTTCTGGAGCAGAGACTCATGGGACACGTTGAGTTTGTAGCTGTTTAGAGCTGCTCATGTAGAGAGCGACACCTGCAGGAGGAAACTACAACTACAGGTTTGAACTAGTAAACTAGCTAGAATTTACCATGGATGCTCTAAATCCATGACTCCAAACCCAGGGAATCATCGATTGACAAACAGCCGAAATTTTGTGATCAAAATCATAAAGCAAACAAGCAGCAGAAGATTTAATACTTTTTAGATCATATAAAACCTTTTTCTGACAATAACTTTTCTTACTGTCAGTGGGTCTTGATACAGCATTACAGATCCACTCGAATAATGTTAAACATTGTTAACCATACACACAGAAAAAAAATAGGCCAGAATTGTACCTTTTGGAGTACAGCAGCTTGTCACAGCAGTACCCTCACAATTTTGATCCCTTATTTTTCTGTGTAACAAATCATCAAACCTTAGAATTATCCACTTAGAACAACAGTAACTATGCAATTTTATGTTTTAACAACAAAGTTTTGTAACAGAGAGCAAATCTACAAAGCTAACTGCAAATACATTTTTTTTAAAAACCTCAAAACAGAAATAATATTATTCTATATTTCAATTAGGTATCAAAGACAGGTATTATTAGGTATTATGAGCGACATCTGCTGGAGATAAAAAGAGAGACAGATGAACCAATTTACTAAAATGAATTTGATTTCCGTCTGTTTTTTTTTATGTCTGTTTAAATTCATTGATGTGTGTTTTCTATTAGATGTTAATTGACTGTATAAAAAAAGAGATGAGTTTGTGACTTTTGACTTTAAATATGGTTTAATTTTAAAGCATTTTATTTTCATTTAACTCAAAAAAGTTAAGCATAAATTCAGCAATAAGCCCATTTACAATTTCTAAAGAATTACATGTTTCTCAATATTCTATAATAACACAAGTATCTTGTGAAGAAGAATGCACAAATGTGGTTAAATATGATAAAAGTCATCTTAAAATGCAAATTGAAGCAAAACAGAAACAAGAAAACTCAGAAATGAATCAAGAGCTTCAAACAGATAAAACATAGGGATTTGGCTTGTAACCGAAAAGTTGCGGGTTCGAGTCCCATGTCCGGCAGGGATTGCAAGTGGGGGGGAGTGAATAACCAGCACTCTCTCCACCATCAATATGAGGCGAGTCCCTTGAGCAAAAGGCACCGAACCCCCAACTGCTCCCAGGGCGCCGCAGCGATAGCAATATGGCTGCCTACTGCTCCGGGTGTGTGTTTTCACTACTGTGTGTGTGCACTAGGATGGGTTAAATGCAGAGCAGAGCAGAGTATGGGTGGCCACATCCTTTCCTTTCCTAGTTAACAAAGGTTTGGGAGCAGGGCCACAGCTCTACCAATCACCTCATTTTCTGAATAAGGAGATGACTTGTGGCCAAGTATGGTAACTCATACTTGGATTTTACTCGGAATCCTTCGTATATCGGGCCGGTTCACACCGTCAAAGACAAATAAGTAAAAAACAAATGTTACTAAAAAGAAATGTCCAGAAAACAATCTTAAAAGCTATAAATGTATCACTTGGTTTTATACTGTAAGATCTGCTGTCGAGAGGTGAAAGATGGATTGATGTGAGAATCAGTGACATTAGGAAGTCATTTCTCATAGATGTGATGATCTGCTGCTGCTCTCATGAATCTTCTGCTGTGTGTTCATGTCATTCTCTAAATCTTCTCATTCTCACTTTCTGATCTTCCTGTTTCTTTCCTAAAAACATCACATCATCATCTTCACACTCTTAATATTTGCATGTCAAATCCATAATGATGATCAAATGTCTCTGACCTGACGTGTGTCTCATGTAGATGTGAAAACCTCCTAACAGACCCAACAGAACCATCAGCTGAAAACACCAGACCAGCACAAACACCACAGACACTGAACAACAACAACAATTAGACAGAAAACAAAACCTATCCTTTATGTTTCCAGTAGTGCGTTTGTTAAACTCATAACATTCTGATGAACTCACACATCTGTGAAGGAAATACAACAGGGCTCGGAGTGAGGATTTGGAAACTCGTACTATATTGTGATGTCTGTGTTGACGTAGAGGTCAAACTAGAGGTCACAGGTGCAGTAGTTGCTCCTGAAATCAAACATCAGCACAGAATCACCTGCTTTCTCTCTCTGAACCACATCAACACAATTCACTGCTGAGATCAAACTGAAACAAACTCATGACATTTTTCAACAATTAAGAGCCCAATTAAGAGAACTGATTCTCTTACATGATTGGTGTCACTGCAGTTTTTATATATAACTGGACATTTGAAACATGCAGCGCCCAAAATTATTCAACGAAATCATAGCCTTATGAAATATAATCATCACATTCAGCCATTTCACAATTCCTGGCATTAAATTTGAAACTAAAACTTCTTAAGATTTTTATGGACCCGCAGAAACCCTGTTAAGTACATGGAAAGTGCAGATGAATGTGGTTTGTTTTTATGTCCGTTTAAATTCATTGACATGCTTTGTTAGATAAAATTTTAATTGCAAGTTGTAACGGTAAATGATCCTCTGGAGGCGAGTTGAAGGAAATGAACCCAAGTGCAGCTTTATTGTAATCCAAAATGTGAAATCCAAACAAACATAAATCCAAACGATGACTTGACTTGGCATGAATGGAAACAGCATGAACATAAAGACTCACCAACAGCAGGAACAATATTACGTTAATACACGACAAGAGACGATAGGTGTGTTCGACTTCATCTACGGCTACAGACGGTGATCAACGAGAGAAGCCAAGAGCAGTCGCGGGCGGAGTTAAAAACGGAGCGGTCAAGTCGGACACTTTCTGCTTTCCTAAGCGAAGCTCTCGCGGTGTTTGCATGCACTATCACAGATGAAGTGAATTAAATGCAATATTTATCAAATACACATACTTTTCAAAAGCGTTTTCATGATCAACAGAAACACGTTTCATATACTGCTTAATACAGCGCCATCTGAACAAGAATAATGATCAACATAAACATATAATGTTTAAATACTAATGAAGTGGGGTTATTTATGCTTTTATCAGTGTTTTATGATACATCTGAATCAATATAACATTGCAACTACAGTAAAAACACTTATAAAAAACCCAAAACACACGTGATCGTTGTCATGCGGTGAATCTGGCCAATCGTGAAACAGCCATGTGGTCATCAGAGCTCCCGCAGCCGCTCTGAAGAAACTGCGCCGGCTGAGTCAGCCGGCTGCTCTCGAATCGCTATCGCGGTACTTTGATGGCACACGTGACAGTCACAAGGTGTCTGCACCGCCTCCAGTCGGACAAAATTTCTAACCGGCATGCACTGCTTCAAGTCAGAATTTGATCGAGCTGCGCAGCACTGCATTAAGTCAAACACACCTAATGGCAACATGAGGGCTATATATACCAAACAGAGAAGGTCACATGACATGAACAAACCAATGAGCAAACAGACTAGAACAACCAATGAGAACATGACACATTGAACTAGGGAACCAATAGCAGGGGTACAAGAGGGCAAGGGAAGCAAGACACAAAGAGCATGAAATCAAACTACAAAATAAAAGACATGAAAACAAGAACATGAACAAAACACCAAAACAACCCCACATTACACACGTATTAAAAAAAAAAATATTGAGCTTGTGAGTTTTGACTGCAAATATGGTTTCAGTTTTAAAGCATTTTATTTTCATTTGTCTCAAAAAAGTTTGAATTAGGCATTAATTCAGCATTAAGCTCATTTACAATTTCTAAAGAATTACATGTTTCTCAATATTCTATGACGACGCAAATATCTTGTGAAGAAAATTGCACAAATGTGGTTAAACTTAGTAAAAGCCATCTCAAAAACTGCATATTCAAGCAAATTGCAGTCAGAAAACACCAGACGCTGCAAAACTGAGAACAGATAAAACATCTAAACAGGCGCTGTAAATGAAGAGAAATCAACCAAACACAATAAAGTAAAAGAGAAAGAGCAGAAATATGAAATAAACACACAGAATGACTTCACAATCTGACAGATCTGAATCAGAGAAATAAAAAGAATTTGATCACTGATGAACAGAGCAGGTTTCATGTAAGGAAATAAAAAAAAAAATCATTGAAAGCATAAAGACAAATGAATAAGAAAAAAAAAACTGGTTTAATTCATATCTCTTGGTTTTAATTCATCTCTTGGTTTTATACTATACGATTTGCTGTCGACAGGTGAAAGCTGGATTGATGTGAGAATCTGAGAGATTCTGAATCATTTCTCATAGATGTGATGATCTGCTGCTGCTCTCATGAATCTTCTGCTGTGTGTTCATGTTCATGCTGTAAACCTTCTCATTTTTACTTTCTGATCTTCCTGTTTCTTTCCTAAAAGCATCACATCATCATCATTATCACGCTCGTAAAATTTGCGTCAAATCCATAATGATGATCATAAATGTCTCTGACCTGACGTGTGTCTCATGTAGATGTGAAAACCTCCTTACAGACCCAACAGAACCATCAGCTGAAAACACCAGACCAGCACAAACACCACAGACACTGAACACACTGAACAACAACAATTAGACAGAAAACAAAACCCATCGTTCATGTTTCCAGTAGTGTGTTTGTTAAACTTGTACCACATTCTGATGTGTGTGTGCTGCTGGTCACTGCAGAGGTCAAACTAGAGGTCACAGGTGCAGTAGTTGGTTCTGAAATAAAACACAAATTATACTAACATTTACAGAATCCAAAGAAAGTTCAAATAAACAAACATCAAACAGACACTTCATCATAAACACAGATGTTTAACTCTTTTCTCTCGCGTCATTTGTGTGTCTCCTGACTTACTGATATAATTAATTAATTATTTTAAAATGTCTGTTTAACACTGAAATATCAGCTGTTTTTGTATGACTTCAGTCAAAAAAGCAAATCTAAATGTTGACTGTATTCAGATTTAACCATCATGCTTTCACTGCCTACAAATGCTTGTATGTTGGGAAGGAAGGAAGGAAGGACATGAGGTGTGGCCATGCTCGGAATTTGGTGCTCTGCATTTAACCCATCTAAGTGCACAAACACAGCAGTGAGTAGTGAACAAAAACTCTCTAACCATTAGGCCACGACTCCCCTAATAAAGCATGTTAACATGCTTTATTGTAATAAAGCATAAACTGTCTTTGTCCTGCACTTTCTGGTCAATAGCGTTAATTTGTGACATTTCTCTTTTTATAAATAATGTGTTAATTTATCTGACATTACATTTAATGTAACCATCAGCTGAAAACACCAGACCAGCACAAACACCACAGACACTAAACAACAACAATTAGACAGAAAACAAAACCCATCGTTCCTGTTTCCAGTAGTATGTTTGTTATTCTTGTACCACATTCTGATGTGTGTGTGCTGCTGATCACTGCAGAGGTCAAACTAGAGGTCACAGGTGCAGTAGTTGCTCCTGAAATCAAACATCAGCACAGAATCACCTGCTTTCTCTCTCTGAACCACATCAACACAATTCACTGCTGAAACAAACTCATGACACTTTTCAACAATTAAGAGCCCTGTTAACGTCTTTTATGATTCTGTGCCATCTTTTATATTATCTGTGATGCTGTGGTTTTTATATATCCATGGACAAAATGGGGCAGCCACGGCCTTAAGGTTAGGGAAATGGGCTTGTAACCGAAAGGTTGCAGGTTCGAGTCTCAGGTCCAGCAGGGATTGAAGGTGGGGGGAGTGAATAATCAGCACTCTCTCCACCCTCAATACCATGACTGAGGTGAGTCCCATGAGCAAGGCACCGATCCCCAGGTGCTGCAGCGATAGCAACATGGCTGCCAACTGCTCTGGGGGTGTGCGTGTGCGCGCACGCACTTGGATGGGTTAAATGCAGAGAACAAATTCCAAGTATGGGTCACCATACTTGGCCACACGTCATGTCCTTTCTTTTCCTTTCCTTCATGTATTAAAATCTCACCAGGACAGGGTTCGACTCTAATGGAATTTTGTGCGTGACTGACGTGGTTCTTCACACTGCAGCTGATGTTCCCATCAATTCCCTCATCCAGATCAATCCTACTGTTTCCAGCCATCAGACCTTGTTTTAGTATTTCTCCATTCAGAGTCCATATGTAGGTGATCTGATCACCCTCAGATGAGCAGGACACTGAACTCTGATTGAAGAAGCAGCTGATTGACACTTCCACTGAGCCAATAGGAGCTGGAGGGAGGGACACATGACAGTCACATGAATCTTTCTCAACTCATTATGAGTTAATATCAAAACATGTCTAAACATAATGTATATATGATATGATAGCTGGACTGAATTAAACATGCAGTGTTGGTAGTTGTGAGACTACAATGTAGCAAATGACTCTTTAAAATGCTTTCAAATGTAATTTTTTTAAGCAGTATACAGTAAGCAGCATGCTCGTATTTCATTTTGAAAATAGTCTTGGTACATTGAAAATAAAGATGAATTTGGCTAAATTCTTCCAGACATTTAATAAAGAGCTGCAATAAAAACCTTCACAGAGATTCATCTGATTCATTTGCATGAGAGTGAGATCTTTGGAGAACATGAGATTGGAATGAGTCTGATGAGAGAGTTTCTGTACCTTCAACAATCACTTGAAGATCTCTAGATGATTCTGTGCCGTCTGAGTGACTGAGTCCTAATCTGTAATTTCCTGAATCTGCTCTGATTACATGGTTTATTATCAGAGTCCTATTAATGACTGACACTTCAGTTCTGTTATTATAAAGATCACATTCCCTCATACTGTCATTCTTTATTCTACAAACTGGATCATGCTGTGTGACTTTTATTCTCTTTTGTATCTTCAGGTCATATTTACTAGCACCCAGCACCATCAGCAGATTGAGTTTGTGTCCCAGAGCCGCATAACAGGGATCAGACTGATCGAACCTACAGAACCGATCCAGACCTGCAGAACAAAACACACACACACACACACACACAAAGTGAAATGTACCAAAATCTACAGACATCATTAACTGAAATCAGACAAGTATACACACATTCACAGAATTAAGGTTCAACTAAAGAAACATCAAACAGACACTTGATCTGATCTCATTTAATGTCAGTAATGTTCATCTTCATCACAAGCACAGATGCTCAGCTCTTTTCTCTTAGGAAAAAGTGTCATTTGTGTGTCTTCTGACTTACTGATATAACTGGGATACCGAACATCATCACATGGACAGATTTAACTTGGCTTAGGTTGTAATACAAAATAACTTAACTGTTAAAATAAAATAACTGTTAAAATGACACTGAAATATCAAATGTTGATAAATGTTCAAATGTTTTCAAATGTAACTATCATGCTTTCACTGTCTACAAACACTTGCATGTTGACATGGCTTATTGAAATAAAGCATAATTTGTCTTTGTCCTGCACTTTCTGTTCTTTTAACCTGTGACATTTCTCTCTTTATAAATAATGTCTTGATCTAACATCACATTTAATGGACTGACATCATTTGATGAATACTTCTTCAAATTTTTTTTTTTTTAATTTTATTTTTTACAAATTCATTAATATAAACTTTATAGACCAAAAAATCATTTTAAAGTGCTCCTATTATGCCTTTTCAAATAGTACCTTTCATGCTGTGTATCATGTAGCTGTATGTGAACATAAACTATCTACAAAGTTGTGAAGCCGACAGTACACGATAAATAAAGTTATTGTCTATCAAAAAAAAAAAAAAAAAAAAAAAAAAAGTGAGTCGGCTCACCATCGCCTGAACGAGTCGTCAGGAATTCAAATCTTTTTCTGTTACGGCCACACGTCACGAAGTAACACATTTGCATAATGTCCGCCCACGTTCTACGTCGCGAACAACTTGCCCGCTCACAAACACAGTAAAATTTCCATGTGGTTTACGTCATGTCGAGAAGACGCTGTATCCTCAGTACAATGCGGGATTCACCAAAGGCTTGCTCTTAAAAGATGGATCAGTGCCCAGTTTATTTGGACCGGCTTGCTCCTCTGAACCTCTAACTGTAAGTGTGATTAATAATTGATGGTTGTATTTTCTAGCGGTCGTTCAAAATCGTCCTGTATGGCTCATGGGGGTGAGTAAATTATCAGGACATTTTTATTCTGAAAGTGGAGTAATCCTTTAAAACGTGTTGCTCTCATGTAACGTTACTCTGTATCATGCAAAATATGTATTTAGTTGTGTGTGTGTTGTGTTTGCTCCGCGCAGCTCGTAGGTCTCTGGCTAACCGGCTGACAGCTTTATCTGTTCACTCGCTATTGTCTAGAAATGTGTCGATGAATAGTGAATGTTTGTCGTTGTTATTACTTGAAGTTCTGATAAAGAATAGAACAATACGTTGGTGTACAAGCTGCAGTGCTTTATCAATACGTTTCTGTGTTGGGTTGACTCATATACTATGGCTGTTTGGGTGTTGTTGTTTACCACCGAGTTGTGGGCTAGAGTAACGGTGATGGGCGTTCCATGTTTGAAATTCGCTGCACACAGTAACGTTAAACCAATCACAGAAGACTGTGTCATCAGACCAATCACCGCAGATTAGTGCCACGCAAAGGAGTGGTTTGGACAAATGATTCATTTTAAGGAACCGTTTGGGAGTAGTAAGCACTAAGGTAAAAATAAATGCATATTATAAGACAATAAAAGTGTTTTTTGACCTTGCATGCATGTCAGCTTGTTGTTTGGGTCTCCCAAAACCAAAATATGAACCTTTTATAATCCATAATAGGGGCACTTTAATATGCGTCATGCAGTATAATTACATCTGTGTCTTTAAGACAGGGAGTACTAGGCATAATGGAAAGTTTGTTTGGGTTGTTTCTGAATTCATGCCCGAGATGACGACGACCTTGCTGGTTAAATGTTAACCAGCGTGTGACTGATTTAATTCAGTAGAACATATAAATATTACTACTACTGTACTGTAACTGCACACTATTCTTACTGTAATATTTATATTCAAATGTTCTTTAAATGTTTTTTGATTGATCAGCATAAGATGAGTTTGATGTGAAAGTGACTCACATGCAGTAGTTTGAAGCAGCAGCATCAGTCCAAAAATGAGCATCATTTCTATAAAATCCAGTTTCCAGAAGAGCCCAAAACCAGCAGAAGAGTGTCTGATTGAGTCTCATGCAGCGTCTTCACTGACAGACAGCAGCTCTACTGACACATCAGGAAACTATCAGACTGGTTGAGGAAAGAGGCAGATGCTGTTAGTTTGCATTAAAACAAATTGAATTCAACAATTTTTAAAAATTTAACAATTTTCAGGCACGTTTTCTAAAAAAGTGCAAAATAAACTGCTTTAGAAGCAACAAAGTGGGTAGGATTTATGTAAAATTAGTTTTATGTAACATACTTTCTTTGTTGTTTTGCGACATCTACAGGAGAAAACGGGAGTTACTACTGAACTTCTGGATTTGAGAATTTTTTTATGTTTTATGATTGTTTAAAAAAAATTATATTTGTAAATAAATGTTAATGATAAATGTTAATTCACTGTTTAAAAAAAAACAAAACAAAAAAAAAAAAACACATTCAATAAGCCTGTGACATTTGACTGCAAATACAGTTTTTTTCAAAGCATTTAATTACCGAAACTAATTTCATATAATTAATTTAATTGATGAACGGTGTGTTCATTAATATTTAATAATGAAACAAAGATCTTGTAATGAAAAATACACAGATGTTGATAAAAGACAGTTAGAAAACATCATCAAACCTTAGAATTATCCACTTAGAACAACAGTTTTAAAACAATTTTATGTTTTAACAACAAAGTTTTGTAACAGAGAGCAAATCTACAAAGCTAACTGCAAATACATTTTTAAAACCTCAAAACAGAAATAATATTATTCTGTTTCAATGATGTATCAAAGACAAAACGCATTTCTTTATTAGGAGCGACATCTGCTGGAGAAACAAGAGATACGGAGGAACCAGTTTACTAAAATTAATTTGATTTCTGTCTGGGTTTTTTTTTTTTTTTTTTTTTTTTTTTATGTGTGTGTGTGTTTTTTTAATGTATGTTTAAATTCATTGATGTGTGCTTTCTGTTAGATTAAATGTTAATTGACTATTACAAAAATAATGAGTTTCTGACTTTTGACTGCAAATATGGTTTAATTTTAAAGCATTTTATTTTCATTTATCTCAAAAAAAGTTAAGCATAAATTCAGCAATGAGCTCATTTACAATTTCTAAAGAATTACATGTTTCTCAATATTATTCTCTTGATTATATATTATAAAATCTGCTGTCGACAAGTGAAAGCTGGATTGATGTGGGAATCAGTGACATTCTGAAGTCATTTCTCATAGATGTGATGATCTGCTGCTGCTCTCATGAATCTTCTGCTGTGTGTTCATGTCGTTCTCTCAATCTTCTCATTCTCACTTTCTGATCTTCTTGTTTCTTTCCTAAAATCATCACATCATCATCATCACACTATTAATATTTGCATGTCAAATCATAAATCATAAATCATAATGATGATCATAAATGTCTCTGACCTGACGTGTGTCTCATGTAGATGTGAAAACCTCCTAACAGACCCAACAGAACCATCAGCTGAAAACACCAGACCAGCACAAACACCACAGACACTGAACACACTGAACAACAACAATTAGACAGAGAACAAAATCCATCGTTCATGTTTCCAGTAGTGTGTTTGTTAAACTTGTACCACATTCTGATGAACTCACACATCTGTGAAGGAAATACTTCAGGGCTCTGAGTGAGGGTTTGATTCGTACCAGCTGATGAGAAAGTCGTACCATAATCTGACGTCTGTGTAGAGCTGAACACTGTAGAGGTCAAACTAGAGGTCACAGGTGCAGTAGTTGCTCCTGAAATCAAACAAGCACAGAATCACCTGCTTTCTCTCTTAATATGAAGAAGTGCAGAGATAATTAATCATTTTGAAGAACTAAGTGGGCAGTAAAGTAATAATTAGCAACCTTATCAAGGAAACATCCAGATCCCATTTCAGTTCAAAACTGTAATTAGTAAGTAATATTTGCCATAATGTTTCATTGTATGTTTCTGACTTACAAGAATCATCATATCATCATAAAATGTATGTGAGAAAAATGTATCATATAAATGATTTTGGGATAACATGTTTGTTTGTTTGTTTGTTTGTTTATAATTTAGCGCCATGCCAGCTGCTGTTGAGAAACAAGTGAAAAAATTGAAAAAGTAAATAAATTGTATAGGAAACTGCAAATAAAAACAAAAAGGTTTTTTATATTTCACTTCATTCAAAATTCTTTATAAAGATTCCCAGAGGAGTTAAAACCATCACAATCCATCAAAATACCCTTCAGAGATACTGCAGTCTGGTATAATGGGATTTGGGGGTAAAAGTGATTTTGACGTGTTCTTGACAGGTTTTGAGAGATTCTACATCACTCTTGTTGCTGATGTTATTGTTTAGCAAATATTGTGGACATTCATGTATTAGAAGCTCACCAGAACAGGGTTCGACACTAATGGTCTTCTCTCCATAACTGACGTTGTTCTTCACGCTGCAGCTGATGTTTCCAATAGCTGATGTTTCATTTAGCTGAATGGTAGTGTTTCTAACCATTGGGCCTTGTTCTAATATTATTCCATTCAAAGTCCAGTTGTAGATGATCTGATCACCTTCAGATGAGCAAGACACTGAAGTCTGATTGGAGGAGCAGCTGATTGACACTTCCACTGAGCCAATAGGAGCTGGAGGGAGGGACACATGACAGTCACATGAATCTTTCTCGACTCATTATGAGTCAATATCAAAACATTTCTAAACAAAATTTTTGTGTAATTGCTGGACTCCGTAAACATGCAGTGTAGGTCAATCATGTGACAACAATTGAATATATATATATAGATAGATAGATAGATAGATATAGATACATATAGATATAGATATACGGTCTTGATTGTTTGGATTTCTATAATTCATTATCTTCTTGTCAATCCACCAGATCACATTTACAACTTGCAGCATAAACACATTGGTTGATTGTCACAGTGGTCTGAACAAAAACTGCAGACGGGCTGAATGAAAATGCAAATTCATTGTCTGCCAGCAGGTGGCGCAATGGCAGAAATACAGTGGTTTCCCAGTAATGGCAGTACACAAAGCACAGCACCTATCGCAATTCTTGTTTCTCCATCCTCTTGAAATCCTAATTAAGAGTTTTTATGGCCTTAAATTTCAGAGGCGGACAGCAGTTGAAGTATTTTTACTCTGCTGTAAAAGTACTTTTCAAGTGTCTGTACTTCATCAGAGTGTTTTTCTTTAGAAAACTTTACTTCACAACATTCCAAAGCATAATATTGTACTTTTTACTGCACTACATTTCATATTAAATAATCATTTAATACTTAATTGCATTAGAAATATATTACTTTCTTACTTCTACTCAAGTAAAAGTAATTCAGAGATTACTTACAAGAAATTACATTTTTAATGTTCATAAGTTTTAAAGGTAAAACAAACAACTTTTATTTATAAAATGTAGTGCAGCAAAAAGTATGACATTATTCTTTGGAATGTAGTGAAGTAAAGAAAAAAAAAAACAACAACACTTTTTAAATTAGTAAAAATACTTTAGTTGATACAACTAAAATCTCTTTGGACTTTTTAAAAGACCTGCAGAAACCCTGTTTAGTAGTACATGGAAAGTGCAGATGAATTTGACTAAATTCTTCCAGACATTTAATTATGAGCTGCAATAAAAACCTTCACAGAGATTCAACTGATTCATTTGCATGAGAGTGAGATCTTTGGAGAACATGAGATTGGAATGAGTCTGATGAGAGTTTCTGTACCTTCAACAATCACTTGAAGATCTCTAGATGTTTCTGTGCCGTCTGAGTGACTGAGTTTTAATGTGTAATTCCCTAAATCTGCTCTGATCACATGGTTTATTATCAGAGTCCTATTAATGACTGTCACTTCAGGTCTGTTATTATAAAGATCACATTCCCTCATCCTGCCATATTTTACTCTACAAACTGGATCATCTTGTGTGTTGTTTGTTCTCTTTATTAACATCAGGTCATATTCACTAGTGTCCAGCACCATCAACAGATTGAGTTTGTGTCCCAGAGCTGCGTAACAGGGATCAGACTGATTAAAACTGCAGAACCGATCCAGACCTGAAGAACAAAACAAACAATGAAATGTACCAAAATCTACAGACATAAATTAAAATCAGACACAAATTATACTAACATTCACAGAATTCAAACATTTATTAAAGTTCAACTAAAGAAACATCAAACACATTTGATCTCATTTAATTTCATCATAAACACAGATGTTTAACTCTTTTCTCTCGAGTCATTTGTGTGTCTCCTGACTTACTGATATAATTAGCAGGATAATGAACACCATCATATTACTGGACTAGTGTGTAAAACAAAATAACAGTTAAAATAAAACTTTAATTTTCTTTTAAAATGTCTGTTTAACAATGGAATAGCAGCTGTTTTTGTATGACCTCAGTCAAACAAGCAAATCTAAATGTTGACTGTATTCAGATGCTTTCACCGTCTACAAATGCTTGTATGTTAACATGTTTTATTGTAATGAAGCATAATTTGTCTTTGTCCTACACTTTCTGTTCAATTCTGTTAACTTGTGACATTTCTCTTTTTATTAATAATGTGTTTATGTCTGACATCACATTTAATGTCCTGACATCATTCGATGAATCCTTCCTCAAACTTTTCAGCACAGTGGACACAAAGAAAGAAACAAAATTACTCTCAAATTTTTTAACACTCCACTAATATATACTTTACTGACCAGAAAAGACTATGATTAAATCATTGCAGACTCTAAATGTAATATTGCAACTAGGGATGTTGATTTATGCATTAATTGATGCTATATTATGGGAAAAATAATGCTTTAAAAATATTAATAATTAACACACTCCACCCCATCCAGACCCGTCCATCATCTTACACTGACACAGTTGCTCATGAACATGATGCAGAATGATGATGGACAGCAGGATTAAGTTTATTAGAATGCAGTTATATGCCACTAAAATACAATGGCAAAACTGTATGAGTGTCACGTCATCATCACGATCCCAAAGCCAGAACACACGTGAACTGTCACCTGACTACTGATCACGAGCACCTGTGCACCCAATCACACTGCAGTATAAATACTTACCTGTTTGTGTTACTCACCGGCTGGTATCAAACATACATGGTTCCTTGTACCTGGTGATGCACGCTTCTCCGTCTGTGTACTTTCTTCAAGAGGATTTTGACTGGAACGTATCTGTGAAGGAAGGACATTTTAAAGACATTTAAGGGAAGTGACTGAACTGTTCTTTTGGAATATTTGCTTGCGTATTTCATACTTACCTGTGTTAACCGGAACTGTTGTGAATTATCTGCTTAAAGAGACTGAACTACTTACCTGTTTCCACCGTATCACCTTGTCATGCACATCTGTACCAATAAACAATTCAAATGCTATCTCTGCTTCTGCCCTTCTGTGCCAGCGTGACAATGAGTCTGTGTGTTACATCTGCACCAAATAGTTTAGCAATATCACGAGGAAGAGTGCTGTTTTTCCCCACACATGTGCACGATTTTTTTTTTTTTTTTTTTTTTTTTTTTTTTTCCACAAGAAATTAATATTGTATAACGTTTTAGGCACAATATTGTCAATTTGCTCAGTTTCACAAATGTAATTGATTCAAATGGATGGAGTGAACCAGTGATTCAGTGACTCATTCATAAAGACAGCAGCTGCATCCCAATCGCGGTGGAAATTCAAAGTGCAGATCATCAGTATAAACTCATTTAATTATATATCACATTATTTGTATAAAATGTAAAGTGTTGCACATTTTATTGGTACAGAGATGGCTATGTGTATTTTTCTGCAACTGTTTTTTATCACTGTAATGCCACGCCAGCAGAGGGAGCCCTCTCCCATGGACTGACTGTTACTGCTCCCTCTGCTGCTTTTTTGGTTATTTCCTGTTTGTTGGCCATATAAGGAGGCCTAAACCAAACAGGCCCTGGCGAAGTATTGTTTTGCCTGTGTGGACTCTAACAAGCGTTTATCCTGATTTCATTGCCTTGTTTTTGTTATTTCCACGGTTTGGTTTCTTTGTCATAGTTTAGCCTTGTTTTTTGCCATAGTCTTGTTTTGCTTCATTGCCATAGTTTTTGCCTAGTTTCATAGCCTTGTTTATTTTGCTACTTTGGACTGCTCACCGGTATTTGGACTCATTGCCTGTTTTACTGGATTAAGCTTTTGTCTTGCCTTCATATTACTGTTTGTTTGGAGATCGACCCTGCCTGTCTTGACTACGCTGTGTTTAATAAAGCTCACATCTGGATCTTACACGCTTCCCTGGAGTCCTGTTACAATCACTTAATTAGAAGCAATACAACTGAATCCTCATTCATAGGGACTACTGAACAGATATTTATAATTTTTTTTTTTAAAGCATTACATGTACAAAATGTGGAAATAAAGCTTTGTAAAAACTTTATCATTTTAGCAACACTACGCTTAGGCTTAAGTGTTTATCAAAAGTACAACACATACACACCCACACCCTCTTGACCACTTCAGCTAGTAACAGGATGCATGTCACTAACTGACAAAGTGTCTGTTAAAGACACAATTATAATGAAGTTGTTTGTCCCAAACCTTGTTTATTATTCTGCTAAATGCTCAAAATAACGCTGGTACTTTTTCACAAAAAGTGCACATTTTTAAGGGAAAGTATGAGAAGGCAAATTGGGACCCAGCATCTTTGAGAAGTGATGCTTTACAGCAGCAGCAAATGCACATGTACAACTATCCACTGAAATGATATTGTAATGTCAGTTATAACATTGGCATATTTATGACAGTCAATTCAACTCACTAACTATATAGTGTGTAGGAGACTCCAGCCACACATTTCATCTTCCAGTTGTCTGCTTTTATTAATCATTAGCTAATGATTTGCAAAGATATCATGATGTTATGATTTTCTTGTTGAGGCACAGAACTATTAACTAATTGTTAAGTAACATGTCATTGTGGTTATGGATTTAGAATTAGTTAATAGTTCTGTGCCTCAACAAGTAAAGTCATAACATAATGATACATTTGCAAATCATTAGCTAATGAGTAATTAAAGCGGACAACTGGAAGTTTGCGTGTATCTGTGATGCTGTAGTTTTTTTATATCCATGGACATTCATGTATTAAAATCTCACCAGGACAGGGTTCGACTCTAATGGTTTTCTGTGCGTGACTGACGTGGTCAGATGAGCAGGACACTGACCTCTGATTGGAGGAGCAGCTGATTGACACTTCCACTGAGCCAGTAGGAGCTGGAGGGAAGAACACATGACAGTCACCCCTTACAAAAAAAAAAAAAAAAAAAGTATACTTCAAGTTTATTTTAAGTATACTTAAGTAAAGTTCAAGTATATTTTAAGTATACTTTATGTAGTAAGTATACAAATATCAGTGTACTAGTAGTATACATGTAAGTGTACTATTTCAATACTCCTTGGGACTAAATTGGCCCATTTTCTAGTATATAAAAACATACTTTTAAGTATACTTTGAGTATAACAGTAGTAAAACTTTGAGTACATAACTAGTTTACATCTATGTTTTTAGTTTGTACTGCAACTATACTAAAAGTGTACTTACATGTATACTGATAGTTTACTAATTAAATACTTGTAGCATTTTTAGTACACTTTAAAGTATAGTCTCAGTAAACTACTAGATTAGTAGTTTTATACTGCAAGTATACTCATAGATTTTCTTTAAGTGAACTTTACATCATACTTTAAGTATACTACTATGTCCCCACTGAAGTATTAATTGTGAATATCTGAATATCTGAACATACAAAACCTCAACATCACATCTGCTTGTAAACAAAACATTTTATTCTAGTTTCATGCATTCTTTTTTATAAACACTTCAATGTGGGTAAGTTTCATAAAAAATAAAGAAAAATAAATAAATAAATAAACAACATTTTGAACAAAAGGCTGAAAAAAGACTATGAACAAGACCATACACAAGTACAGATCAAGTATATTTAGACTTTTTATGTCAAGTATACTTAAATTTCATTTAAAGTATATTTCTGAGAAGCAGTATACAGTAAGCAGCATGCTCGCATTTCATTTTGAAAATAGTCTTAGTACATGGAAAGTAAAGATGAATTTGGCTAAATTCTTCCAGATATTCAATAATGAGCTGCAATAAAAACCTTCACAGAGATTCAACTGATTCATTTGCATGAGAGTGAGATCTTTGGAGAACATGAGATTGGAATGAGTCTGATGAGAGTTTCTGTACCTTCAACAATCACTTGAAGATCTCTAGATGTTTCTATGCAGTGTAAGCTCTCAGGTATTGACTGATCAAACCTACAGACATTTCTCTCTTTATAAATAATGTCTTGAACTAACATCACATTTAACGGACTGACATCATTTGATGAATCCTTCTTCAAACTCTTCAGCACAGTGCATGAAGAAACAAACAAACTTCTTCTCAACTTTTTTTTTAACCAATCCATTAATATGAACTTTATAGACAAAAAAAAAAAAAAAAAAAAAAAAAACAACAACAAAAAACAACAACAACAACAAAAACACAAAAACAAAAACAAAAAAAAAAACAAAAACAAACAAACAAAAAACAAAACAAAAAAAACTAGGATTAAATCACTGCAGACTCTTAGGCCTGGTTTCACAGACAGAAATTAGGTTGTTAAAGTTCAGTAAACTGAACAAGCAGCTAAATCATTTTAATATGCGTCATGCACTATAATTACATCTGTGTCTTTAAGACAGGGAGTATTAGACATAATAGAAAATTCGGGTTGTTTCTGAATTCATGATGACGACCTCGCTGGTAAAATGTTAGCCAGTGTGTGACTGATTTAATTCAGTAGAACATATAAATATTACTCCTACTGTACTGTGACTGCACACTATTCTTACTGTAATATTTATATTACAACAAATGTTTTCGAATGTTTTTTGATTGATCAGCATAAGATGAGTTTGCTGTGAAAGTGACTCACATGCAGTAGTTTGCAGCAGCAGCATCAGTCCAAAAATAAGCATCATTTCTCTTAAGTCCAGTTTCCAGAAGAGCCCAAAACCAGCAGACGAGTGTCAGATCGAGTCTCACACAGCGTCTTCACTGACAGACAGCAGCTCTACTGACACATCAGGAAACTATTACACTGATTCACTGAGGAAAGAGGCAGATGCTTGTTAGTTTTTCATCAAAACAAATTGAATTGAACAATTTTCAGGCACGTTTTCTAAAAAAAAAAAAAAAAAAAAAAAAAAGTGCAAAATAAACTGTTTTAGAAGGATTGTGGGAAGGATTTATGTCAAATTAGTTTTATGTAACATGCTTTCTTTGTTGTTTAGCGACATTTACAGGAGAAAGCGAGAGTTGCTACTGAACTTCTGGATTTGAATTTTTTTTATATCTGTTTTATGATTGTTTAAAAATATGATATTTGTAAATAAATGTTAATGATAAATGTTATTCACTGTAAAAACAAACAAACAAACAAACAAACAAAAACAAAATACTTCAAATACTAAAGTTCACTTCAAACAAACCAGCTTCAGTGTGGAAAGGTCTGAAAGCCATCACAAATTACAAGACACCATCCCCCAGCACTGAGGCAAACCAACGACTTGCTGAAGACCTAAATCAGAATCAGAATCAGAATCAGAATTAGCTTTATTCGCCAAGTGTGCGCAAACACACGAGGAATTTGTTGTGGTTTTTTAAGGTGCTCCTGGTACATACATACATACATACAAACAACATTTAAATAAAAAATAAAAAACTTAAAAATAAATAATAATGTATGAATCTGGAACAGATGATTTATGTACAGATTTGTGCATTATTTTCTCTATATACAGCTATATAAATAAGAGATGTGCATGAGTATTTACATGATGATACTACAGAAAGAGACAATAATTAGAAATGGAGAAAGAAATACAGAAATGAATTGTAGAACCCAGGTAATGTTCATGTTTATCTGTTTAAACTGGAGATGGCATTGGGGAAAAAGCTATTTTTATGTCTAGATGTTTTAGTGCTCAGGGATCTGTAGCGTCTGCCTGAGGGGAGAAGTGCAAACAGGTTGTGTCCGGGGTGAGAAGGGTCTTGGATGATGTTTCCTGCCCGTTTCTTCACTCTGGAGATGTATAAGTCCTGAAGGTTGGGCAGGTGCACACCAATGATTCTCTCTGCTGTCCTAACAGTCCGTTGCAGTCTTCTTATATCTGATTTACTGGCTGCCCCAAACCAGACAGTTATAGAAGAGCACAGAACTGACTCAATGACAGCGGAGTAAAACTGTGTCATCAGTGCCTGTGGTAGATTGAACTTTTTCAGTTGACGAAGAAAGTACAACCTCTGCTGGGCTTTTTTCACAATTGAGTCAATGTGAATGTCCCACTTCAGGTCCTGGGAGATGTTAGTTCCTAGGAACTTGAATGAGTCCACTAGAGCCACAGTGCTGTTCATGATGGTGAGAGGGGTGAGTGCAGGGGGCTTTCTCCGGAAGTCCACCGTCATCTCTACAGTTTTGAGCGTGTTGAGCTCCAGATTGTTGCGACTGCACCAGAGAGACAGCTGCTCAACCTCCTGTCTGTAAGCAGATTCATCACCATCCTGGATGAGACCGATGACAGTGGTGTCATCTGCAAACTTCAGAAGTTTGACAGAGGGGTCTTTAGAGGTGCAGTCATTTGTATAGAGGGAGAAGAGCAGTGGGGAGAGAACACAACCCTGGGGAGCTCCAGTGCTGATGGTGCGGGTGCCGGATGTGAGTTTTCCCAGCCTCACTAGCTGCTGCCTATCTGTCAGGAAGCTGGTGATCCACTGACAAATGGAGGTGGGTACAGAGAGCTGTGACAGTTTATTCTGAAGGATATCTGGAATGATGGTGTTGAAAGCAGAGCTGAAGTCCACAAACAAGATCCTTGCATAGGTCCCTGGTTTGTCCAGATGTTGAAGGATGTAGTGCAATCCCATATTGACTGCATCATCCACAGACCTGTTTGCTCGGTAAGCAAACTGCAGGGGGTCCAGCAAGGGTCCAGTAATGTCCTTCAAGAAGGCCAACACCAGTCTCTCAAATGACTTCATGACCACAGATGTTAAAGCAACAGGTCTGTAGTCATTAAGTCCTGTGGTTTTTGGTTTCTTGGGTACAGGGATGATGGTGGAACATTTAAAGCAGGATGGGACTATACACAGCTCCAGAGATCTGTTGAAGATCAATGTGAAGATAGATGATAGCTGGACAGCACAGGCTTTAAGGCAGGCTGGAGAGACACCGTCTGGGCCTTTGGCTTTCCTTATCTTCTGCTTCCTGAAGACTTTGCAAACATCACCTTCACAGATCTTAAGGGCAGGTTGAGAAACAGTAGGGGGGATGGAGGGGCAGGGTGTTGATGGCTGTGCTGTGGGACAGTTGGGGGGGGTACAGGGTGTCAGACCAGTCTTTTGTTTTTCAAACCTGCAGTAAAACTCATTCAGGTCATCAGCCAGTTGTTGATTGGCCTCAGGGCTGGGGGACGGGCTCTTGTAGCTGGTGATGGCTTTCAGGCCATTCCACACTGATTTAGAGTCACTTCTTGAAAGCTGTTTTTTTAGCTTTCCCGAGTAGTTTAACTTTGCCACTCTTATTTCCCTATTCAGTGTGTATTTGGCCTGTTTGTACAAGGCTTTGTCCCCACTCCTGTGGGCGTCCTCTTTGGCCTGGCGAAGCTGTTTGAGTTTTGCACTGAACCAAGGTTTGTCATTGTTAAATGTCAAATAAGTCCTGGTGGGTACACACATGTCCTCACAGAAACTGATGTAGGATGTCACAGTGTCAGTGAGCTCATCCAGATCAGTAGCTGCAGCCTCAAAAACACTCCAATCAGTAAGTTCGAAGCAGGCTTGTAAATCCCGCTCTGCTTCAACAGTCCATCTCTTTACAGTTTTTACTACAGGCTTAGCAGATTTTAGTTTCTGCCTGTAGGCTGGTAGAAGATGAACTAAACAGTGATCAGAGAGTCCCAGCGCTGCACGGGGGACAGAGTGATATGCATCCTTTAAAACAGTGTAGCAATGGTCCAGTATATTGCTGTCTCTGGTGGGGCATGTGATGTGTTGTCTATATTTAGGCAGTTCGCGGGTGAGATGAGCTTTATTAAAATCACCGAGCACGATAATGAAAGAGTCCGGGTAACGTTGCTCTGCGTGTGTGATCTGATCGGCCAACAGTTCTAGTGCCACGCTTGCACGCGCGTCAGGAGGAATGTACACACTCACCAGAATAAACGAGGAAAACTCCCGCGGCGAATAAAAAGGCTTACAGTTAATAAAGATAGCTTCCAAGTTTGGGCAGCACATCTTATTTAAAACCGTAACGTCTGTACACCAGCCTTCATTGATATAAAAACATAATCCACCGCCTCTCGTTTTCCCCGACGACTCGGTGACGCGGTCCGCTCTGATCAGCTGGAAGCCCGTTAGATGAAGTGCGCTGTCTGGAATGGTTCCGTTTAGCCAGGTTTCCGTGAAGCAAAGCGCAGCAGAGTTTAAAAAGTCCTTGTTTGTGCGGGTGAGGAGTTGTAGTTCGTCTGATTTATTTGCAAGGGAGCGGAGATTCGCCAGGTGAATACTCGGCAACGGAGTCCTAAAGCCGCGCTGTCGAAATTTCAAGAGCGCGCCGGCGCGTTTTCCTCGCTTGCGTCGCTTGGAGCGCTTGTATAGGAACGCAGCCCCTCCGACTAAAATGTCCAGTAAGACGTCTGAATGTTCAAACGTTGGCAAAAAGTTATCTGGTGTGCTATTCCTTATGTCCAAGAGCTCGTTTCTTGAGAAGCTGATCGGAAAAATGTTGCTTAAGACAGGACAAACTAACAAAAACAGAAAAAGTACGAAGGAGCAACAAACCGAGGCAGCCATCCGCGGCGCCATCTTGATTACCGATCAAGATGAGTTCTGTTCTGTGTGTATTTTGTTCAGAAATGAGTTCTGTTGTAGATTCGAAACCCACCACACCTATTCTGATGATCTCTTTTCACAACCACTAACACCTCCAGCAACCCCCCTCTTATATAAAGGACATCACTGGACCTTTACTGGACCCCCTGCAGTTTGCTTACCGAGCAAACAGGTCCGTAGATGATGCAGTGAACATGGGACTGCACTTCATCCTGCAACATCTGGACAGACCAGGGACTTATGTGAGGATTCTGTTTGTGGATTTCAGTTTGGCCTTCAACACCATCATTCCTACACTCCTTCAGACCAAACTAAACCAGCTCTCTGTTCCTAGCTCTATCTGTCAATGGATCACCAGCTTTCTGACAGATAGGCAACAGCTGGTGAGACTGGGGAAATTGATGTCAAGCAGCCGCACCACCAACACTGGCGCTCCTCAGGGATGTGTTCTCTCTCCACTGCTCTTCTACTTTTACACCAATGACTGCACCTCCAAAGACCCCTCTGTCAAGCTCCTGAAGTTTGCAGACGACACCACACTCATCGGCCTGATTCAGGATGGTGAAGAGTCTGCCTACAGACAGGAGGTTAAAGAGCTAGCTGTCTGGTGCAGTCAAAACAACCTGGAGCTTAACACGCTCAAAACAGTGGAGATGATCATAGACTTTAGGAGAAACCCCCCTGCACTCACCCCTCTCAGCATCATGGACAGCACTGTGGCTACAGTGGAGATATTCAAGTTCCCGGGATCTGTCATCTCCCAGGACTTGAAGTGGGTCACTCACATCAACTCCATTGTAAAAAAGGCCCAACAAAGGTTGTACTTCCTTCGCCAGCTAAGAAAGTTCAACTTACCACAGGTGCTGCTGAAACAGTTCTACTCAGCTATCATCGAGTCTGTTCTCTGCACATCAATAACTGTCTGGTTTTGCTCAGCTACAAAATCAGACATCAGAAGATTACAGAGAATAGTTCGGACTGCCGAGAGGATTATTGGTGCTCCCCTACTCACCTTTCAAGAACTTTATTCATCCAGAGTGAGGAAAAGAGCTCAGAAAATCACTCTGGATCCCTCACATCCAAGTCATCATCTCTTTGAACTTTTACCATCTGGCTGGCACTACAGATGTTCTAATTGAACTATGGCCTAATCCTGGTTTAGTTTAAGCCCCGTCTGAAACCAGGCCATAGAGTTTTATTCTTCTCTATATTTTGAAGGTTTTTACTGAGGGGTTTGTTTGTATATCATTGTAAAAATGTCTGCAGTCTTGTTAAATAGTTAATTTTTTTTTTACTCTTTTGACTTAGGGTGTCTTGCCTTATATACAGTCATTCCAGTGATTTGAATCTGACACACAAATAGAAATCTCACCCATGAATCTCTATAAAATGACTTTTAAAAACCTTCAGGAACTACAACCATTTATGTGGAAATAAAACATGACTCTGTTGTGATGCAGGATGGAAGATGTGGACGAAGAAAAAATACAGAGTGGTGCATCGTGATGTCCATTGCTTGGAGCTGGAGAAAGGATTTTATCACCATCAGACAGACAGAGTTCACTAAAACAGAACGATAGGTATGTCGGTTAAACTCAGAAAGAGGAAGTTAAATCAACCGGTAAGTTAATGCTGTGAGGTTAGTCTAATTTTATCTGAGTTTCTTCTGAAAGGACCTGATGTTGCTGTGTAGAATAAGATGCAAGTGTGATGATGGTGGTAGTGATAGCAAAACAGTGAAAACCACAAAAAAAAAGCAACACATTTAAATTGTTGCATCTTTAGAAAGAGGAAGGTGAGAGTCAGGGACTTTTTAAAAACCCACTACTCTGGTCAAAGACTTAAAAAAAAACATTTAAAACTTTTTCTATTTTTGCAAGAGTTTTTAAAAGTTAAATTAATTCAGAGTAAAGCTCCTTTAAGTTTGTCTGTATTGTCCATAATGTATGATGTAAATGAAAAAAATATATGCTTAGAGCTAGAACATAATGAGATTAAATAAATCTATTTACATTTAGATTTAACATTTAGATTTTATACATTTTGTAGCATCTGGACCCATCAGACATACAGTTATTTGTTACATTTAACAAATAGTCTTTAAACCCAACAAGCCATATACACTGGAACTCTGGAGACAACCCCCCAAAGCAACTAACACCCCAAAAGGGCTCAGTTGCCAGGACGACCATCTGATAAGAGGTTTTATTGCCAAGAGGAATGCACATTTGCCCATGCTACATTTGCCCATAGGAAAGACTCTTTCCTATTCATTCACAGACAAACCTTTCTTTGACCTTCCTATCACACATAGCCCAGGTCATTGTGTACAGTATTAATGCATTGTATTTTAATTTTGTCTGTTGTATTTGTATTTGTCTTTCTACTGTTTTATGCATGCGTTATGATAGATGACTAGTCGTATAACCCACCTATGCCATATTTGGTCTCCTTGTATTCGTATTTTGATGATCTAAAAGATGGTGTAAATTAGATGTTGATACCTATGTAACATATTAGTGTTTTAAGAAAGTTTTGCATCAACACCCAATCAAATTAATATGCAAAATACCATGCTCACAGACAAAGAGTCGTAAACTTTCCCTCCAAAGAAGAAAGTTACCATTGGTTCGTGGACCTCCTGGAGGCGCAGCCTCCAGAGAGCTTAAAGGCATCAAACGATTGACTCTCTTCTCTTTTCTCTCTCCTCTTCCGATTGCTGCCCGTGTGGAGGAACCCACAGGGAGCCTGAGCCGGCACAGGGTGTGCCCGACAGGCCCCAAAATCTAGAGCTGTGGCTCTCGACCACAAAGAGCCAGATACTTTCACTCAACCCTGGAATTCATCCTCATGAAATGTCCTCGAACAGACATTTCTCTCTTCTGCGTTTTTTAGCTTTCTTCACTTGTCTCACATGAGTTCTTTCAGAACCTAAGAGGATGAGGAGGATGAGCTAGAACTCGACGGGACTTTAAGCTGCGCCAGGCCTTGCGGCCTTGTCTTTCCATTCCCCAAAGACCACAGGACTTCAGCTGGGTCCCTCTCAGCTCTTGGTTCCTCTTCAATTTCCACATGGGAAGAAACTCCCAGAACATCTTTGGAGTACATCACTCTTCGGACCCGGAAGAACGTGATTGCGATTCCAAAACTACCACTGCTCCAAACCATCAAGACTTTCACCCGAGACTGCATTCGGACACTTGTTCATCGACCAAGGCAATGCAAGTATCGTACATTTAACTAAACAAAACAGAGGTTTAGTACAAGCTGTAGGCAGCACTGATGGTTTCACTCAGGTGGTTAACTGACTCTTTCATAGCTACATTCTCTTGTCTTTCTAACTGCTTCCACTGACCCTTCCCCCATGTATGAGTGATTTCATGTTTGTTTGTTTAGATTAATTATGTGTTAGTCCTTCGTTAATAAACTCTTGTGCACAAATTACGTGAGTTTTGATTCTGATTCTGCCTTGCAAATTAATGTCCCTTTATGATTCAGATTCGAGCTACATGCTCTAATGCAACAGTACTTTAAGAAAGTTATTTTCTGTGCCCAAGAAAATATCATTTCTTAGAGTTGATATAAAAATTATACTGAATGTTCGCTGGACAAGCAGATTAGTTGATGGAAAATTAATTCTACTACAGTTACTACTGGCAGCTGATATAAATAGTTGTAATTAATCAGAATTAATTGTAATTATTTATATACATTTCCCTTTTGAGCTAAATCGCTACAATTTACACACACACACACACACACACACACACACATATCTTTCCTACTATATTTTACACTGAAATTTAATTGGCTGTTTTAAGTAAAAATAACATTTGGTGAAGTTTAAAATATTTAGTTACTCTTTTAGTTTTGAGTATTTAAATAAGATATTGAACAAAATAATGCTGTTAATTTTTTTCTGAGGAATATTATTTTTGTTCACACAAAATAAGCGAAAAGAAAGTCACAGAGGACATGAGGGTGACAGAATGACAGATTGTAAATTATCACTTTAAGCAGATAAAATAGAGAAGGAAGCCTGCATTACTTTAATGATAAATGGAGAACTACCTACAGCTGTAAAGCATAAAAAAGAAACGCATTTATGTAAATGGGTCAGTGTGCGTGCACACAAATAACATGTATACACCTCATGCTTTAAAAATTAATCCTCACTTCAGTTTCCTGCTGTCAAAACATATTCAGCCTATTAGTGCAGCATCACATCCATCAAATAAAGAGATCACTATCTTGTCACACTATCTTTGAGGCAGCAAACAGAAGTAGTTTATAAAAGTTCACACTTATCTCAATGAGTGTGGAAAAACTCATGATCCAAGAGAATGAAACACAATCAAACTTCAGAAAAATCAAATGAATGAATTCCTCTAAATATTCTGACAGGACTTTTTCCTTTTTCATCTTCTCATGAAAGTGTGTTTACAGCTGTGCAGATAACATCAGGACCTTTTTCTGTGTGTTTGTTAATCATTAGCGGTTATAAAGTGACACTGCTGAACGAGGAAGACGATGCAATAGTGTCACTTTAAAAACTCGCAGCAAAAACACACTCGAAAATACTCATCCAACAGATACTACTCTTTCTTTGTAAAAAAAGAAATCTTTTCTTTGAGTGCTTGAGTGACTAAAACTATACATTTCTTAATAATTATATATTATTTTGCATGAAATAAAATAAACATTATCTGAAATTTTTTTTTTTTTATAACTTTTTAAATATTTTATTTCAGCTATTTGCCTGAAGGCAACATTTCTCCTTAAAAGTTCATAAAAAAAAAAAAAAAACTGTATAGACATAATTAAAAAACTAAACGGTTCTAAAACTTAACTAATCAAAACGAGAATAAAAACCCATTTTAAAATATTAATCAAAACTATAATAGTACATCAATGATACTAAAATAATAAAATGATCCTGCTTGTGTGGATTTATAAGATTTTTAATCTTAGAGATTTTTTACACTGATAAATATAATAATTTAAGTCTATTAATTCATTCATATGCAGTCCAGAAATCATCACTTGAAATATGGATCAAAGATGAAAAGGGGTTTTCAAGCATCAAAATAATAACAGTGTTATACAGCTTTAAATTTCCCCCTACATTAGAACACGTCCTGTTTAAATAAATTTTTCTAAGCAAAAAATGACCATCATCCATTTTTACCATGATTTACAAAAAAGGTAAACCATGTACATTTCAGTGTAACAGTAGCTCATAACAAAACAAAACAAAAAAAAAAAAAAAAACAAAATAGACAAATCTTGTAACGCACATTTACATCCAAAATCACTAGATGACATTAAGATGTCTATCTTTATTTATGGACCACAGTTCAGCCCCAACAATACTAATCACTTTTTTTTTTTTTTTTTTTTTTCAATTTGTCAGCAAAATGTTTTTTTTTTTTTTTTTTTTAACATTTAAAATGTAAATAAATATATAAATACAATTATTATTCTTTTATTAAGTACAGGTCAGAATATATATATATATATATATATATATATATATATATATATATATATATATATATATATATTTCATATTTACATAAATATGAATGATGATGGAACATCATATATATATATATAATTAGAACAGAGTATGTTTCAGAAATGACTTATTATTTGCAAAAGTTCATGCATGTAGATGACTGAGATGCCCATGACATTCAACTATTGCACTCAGAAGGCATGAGACGTTTCTGCAGGAAGTCACATGACATGATCAGGAAATCACATTTAAATAATTCACCCCAGATCATGCTATGATTTTCCCAACCCACCATTTCAAAAGGTTAAAAACAGATAAAAATAAAACACTAATCTACAGTGTTAAACAATGGTTTAATCAATCTTACATTTATAAACATGTCAAGCTACAGGAAGTGATGCAACACTGACACACCAAAAAACACACTCAATCAGCTTGTAACACAGAAAAAGAGGATCAGATGGGTGCACTATACAGTGCACATTATATGTATATATGGGGAGAGAAAGAGAGAGAGAGAGAGAGAGAGAGAGAGAGAGAGAGAGAGAGAGAGAGATCGCTTTACATGAGTGTACTATATGCGTGTGAATAAAGTTAGATATACTAGAACAATGGGAAACAAAATTGCTGTAGAAACCATTTACATTTAGAAATGATCAAATTTCACAAATAATTACAAAGAAATTACCTAAAATGAGAACAAAATGTGAAATATTGAAGTAAAAAGACTGACATAGTATTTTGTAGTAAATGTATTCCAATAATCCCTTGTATTATTTACAAAAAAAAAAGTTGTTTCATATTCAGCATTATATAAAGAGTTGGACAATAATATATATATATATATATATATTTTAAATAATAAATTAATACATTTGATTTTTAATTTGATTTTTCAGTGAAAGCAACAAAGATGCAACAAAGATGAGTACATTTTTATTTCTGCTTTTAGCAGATGCTTTACTGTGAATTCAAGTTATTAAGATTTTATGTTGGAATTGAACCCTGGACTAGTTTAGGTGGTAAAAACAACACCGTTTACTACCAAACAACACTACAGGACTTATGTGAGTGAACTTTTCTCAGGCCGTTTACTGTACTTAACTTACAAAATTTAAGACATCATTATTGCAATACTTATTTGTAAACAGAGGTGTTTAGAAACAACGTGTGACTGCTTCAACTCACTCCAGACGGCCAAATGCAGATATTTGACATATTTTAACCCCTAAAACTAGTCTATAGTAGTCAACATTTAAAGTGGATTAAAACCTTTCATCAAAGTTGCCCTAAAACCAAAACAATACCTGTTCTTCTTGTCTGAGGACAACTTTGACAAACTTTTTTGATCCACTCAAATATTGACTACTGTATCCACCTTATTTTTCAACGCGGAAGTAAGCTGTTTTCTGGTAATGTGTTAGACGTCCGGTTCATAATCCGCCATAGGAAAATAACGAGAAGAATATCTAAGTGCAGTAAACGGTAAAACAGTTTGCACTGCAAACCAATGTGTTCATAATAATTAATAATTAATTAATAATTAAGATAATACATTCAAATAATATGGTACAACACACCAGTTTGCAATATCAAGCAGCATAACCAGCTTTTTGTGCAGCTAAAAATAGCTGGAAGTGGATGAGACCGGAAGCCAGACACAAAAAAATTTACAAGTGGCTGCACCCACTCTTATGGGAAAAATAAGGTGGATATTCTAGAACTCGTGTCGGTTTCACACTGAATGGCAGCGCAGAAGCTGTGCGTATGTGGAGCGGGAGCAGCACGCGCCCATTGTGAACCGCGGTTTGTGTACTGCAAATACAGACGAGTATCGCTCATTCGGTCACGCTTTTCAGGTGTTTCAGACAACTGTTCGTCAGGTGCTTTGATTTATGATATGGGCAGCATGCTGTGATGCGGCCGTGTTCCCCTCTGTCCCACACACACGTGCATAGGGGCTAACATGCTGTACATATAAGTAGTTTACAAGATGAAAAATAATCTTAAAGTTAATAAATGCCTTTAGTTTTAATAATTTATACAGGCCTTTTAAATTTGGGCAGTAACTCCTGGCAGTGATGTGTTTTCCTGTAGTTGATTCTGTGCAAACTCTAATATTTAATGATGTAGATTTAAGTACCAAATGAGAAACGCTAAATTATTGAATAAATCGTCTTAATGATTCCCAATTTGGTTTAAGGTAATTAAAGCAACGGTTTTTCAAAAACTAAAAGAATATGTAAAAGTATATTATTTGGGGTAAAAATCGCCCATGCTGTTGGGGCTACACTGCAAAAGATGATTTTCTTCCTTAGTATTTTTGTCTTGTTTTCTAGTATAAATATCTAATAATTCTTGAATCAGGATGCATCTACTTACATTTAAGTAAAATGCCAATGGGGTAAAAAAAAAAAAAAAAAAAAAAATCTTAAATGAAAGATTCATTTTTAAAACAAGATTATTTTTTTCCTGCCCCATTGGCAGATATTTTTGCTTGTTTTATTTAAGAAAAAACTAACAATTTGGGTAATTGTTTTCAGAAAACAAGACGTAATTTTAAGTCATTTTACTTGTCCAGTAAATGTATCCTGATTCGAGAATTTTTAGATATTTATGCTAAAAAAAACAAAAATACTAAGAAAGAACATTTTTTGCAGTGTAAAGGCACAATAATTTACAAGATAATCACTACGTTTATAATGAAATTACCATCAAATTTAAAAAAACATGATATTAAACATATCACATTAAAAAAAAAATAATAATAATAATAATTTGTTGTTACTACTGTAAATCTATATTAAATTATTATGGGATCTCTTTCAATGCTTTCAGAATCTTCACTTTGGTTCCTTTATTTTAAAATATGTTTTATTAACGTATTTGAATGACAGTAGCCTATATTATTATTTTAGCTAAAGTGTATACTGTGTGCTTTTACCCCGTGATTGTGATACATGATTTTATGGTGAAAGTGTTATTTTTCATGTTAATCAGGTCCATTTTGATCAAGAACTATGCACTGTGGCTTTAATCCAGTGTAAGCGGCGCAGCAAAAACAGACTTGGCGCTGAAACGATCCCAGCACTGCCGCTTCTGCTCTGCTACGCGCTGCTGCGCCGCCTCTGCATGCCGTGTGAATGTTCTAGCAAAGCTCCAATTTTCTGTAACTTCTGAATTTCAGTTGCTTTGAAATGTTTCAATAATTCAAAATCACCAACGGCTGTGTTTTAATGACTTGAGCACTTGTGCACATCGATAACCTCCTTGTGTTTCACTATTATAAGATGTTCATTTAAGCCCTTTCTTGCCGTCATATAGTCGCAGCTGCAACTCAAGAAGTG
Organism: Cirrhinus mrigala; assembly: GCA_036247105.1. NCBI lineage: Eukaryota > Metazoa > Chordata > Actinopteri > Cypriniformes > Cyprinidae > Cirrhinus > Cirrhinus mrigala. Next base: position 1,970,602 of record CM070020.1, on the reverse strand, counting down.
CTAAAAGCAAAAGTGCTCTGTAGATTGTGAGAAAAATAACATGCAAATGGTTTCCTCTTTTTGTGATCGTCTTGTTTACTCAACATCTCAAAGTTCAGCCCAGACATGTACGCTAAAGCCACACTCTACAGTCCATATCAACATACAGCGCGTCGCATGTGCTTTATATCAACTGTGAAACTTCCAAAGTCAAATTTAAGTGAACATAAGTGCTGTGAAACTGTGTTGTGAAACTAGCGTCTCACTACCTGCGAGTAAATACACTCCTCCTAAGGCTGCAGAGCTTTCGAGCGGTTCGGAGTGAACATCACCTTGCCGCCGTCCTCCTCCTTCCTTCCCTTCCTCTTTGTCTCCCGTCTGACCGCGGCGTATTCCGCATCCGCATTACACGATTCTGCGGACAGAAAGGAGAAACGATGACATGCTGAATAGCTGTTAGTTACTGTTAGTCTACCGCGGAAATAGCTTTAACTCAACTGCTACATGACAAATGAAGCTTTTCAGGAATTAAACTGAGATTTTACTAAGTAAATAGCTAACACTAATGATGAAAAGACTAGTGATGGGAAAGTCAGATCAATTTAATAACTCTCATTCTCAATCAATAAAAAGAAAAATGTTACATTTTCAAATCCCTTATCTTTGCACAATCTTTGATCATATTCTACATTAGAAAGTCATTATATTGCAGCAAAAGATAAACATGGATATTCACTTCATGAGCCTTTTGTTCATTTAGTTACGCAAGTAAGAATGAGTGAATCTTCTAAACCACTAAAACATTCTTCAGAAGACAAAATAAGTCATCTTAGTTTACAACCATTTACACTTTCTCAGAGTCACTTCTCTGTTTGTGTAAAAGGGGAAAAACACAGTTACAGGTCATCGCCTTGGAATTATAAGGTTCTACCTGACGTCTTTTGTCAAAACTGAGTTATTCACATATCCACATATCTTTTGTACACCATGTACATTTTGGGGCTTTTTTTAAGGAAACAATAAGGGTTCTGTAAGGGACCATTTGAAACACTGTATTTATGTTGTTAATGTAAGACGCATGTATGAATTATGTTATGAAATGCTGAAGATGTCTGTGTAATCCGATCTGCAATTTAACAGTTCTGTGCCTTGAACATTTTGGACTGAGTGTGTATATGTATTGCAATCAGGAAGTTGCGGATATCTGTGCTTAAATTATCCTTCTCGGACACCGTAGTAATCAGGTGGGCCACTAAGCTTGATAAGATGGCGGACTGATATGAATGGGAGACGCTGATTGTTTAAGCCTATATAGTGTTTTAATGTGGTTTTTATACTTTATCACTTTGAAATGGACTTGACGCACGTCTGATGAGGACGAAAGAACTTATTTTTGATCTGCATTCCTTGGAGAGCGTAGCAAGGTATGTTGATTGTAATTAAAGAAATGTATGTATGAATGAATGTTTGTTGTGTAATGTAACTAATTGTTATGCTTTCTTATGCAATTTAACACGTTTATTGTATGTGTTAATGCAGTTTTCACGGTGTCGTGTGGTGCTATGAGTTGCTTCAATGAGAGAAGAATAAAGATAATGTTTGAGTACATCGCGTTGTTGTGGTGAATGGAGGAGACCTCACGTATCGGTCGAGGCTCTCGGTTCCAAGGGATTGCTACAGGTTCTACCTATAGAAGTCTATGGAACCCAAAAACTTTAAAGCTCAATATCTCAAATCTGCTCAGAATGCAAATAGAACCTTATAATTCCAAGGCGACGAAGTTTGCATTGAACATGGGATGGGAACTGACTGACTGATTCAGAACAAAAGAATCAACCCCAAAAGAGTCTAGGATTGCAAACATTATCTTTATTACCCACTCCATAAAGCAGCTTTCACACTTTAAACTACATGATTTTAAAAGACAGATTCAACGAGTTTCTACATGATCTTTTCTAACACACCACAAGCTGAAAACAACAGTGTAAAGTAGATCTCCAAGCTTCATTGAGTTTCTTACCCTTTTTCTCATTGGATATATTTCCATATATGAGCTCCGTATCTCCAGCAGCGTCTGATGGGAAAACACTTACATTATCAACAGATCAACTACAATCTCGTATTTCAATCATTAAAGTATTGGCTTCAAAACTAGCCTTATAACAATCATGGTGGTCAAATGTTTTTCACATACCAGAGTGTTGCGTTTATGTTAATAAATTCCAGTCATTCATAAACAAGCATGCATGTATGCACATTTACAAATGACAATTAATTTTCACATTTAACTAACTGGTTAAGTAGTTCATTAGTTCATTAAATGGTGTTATTAAAATGCAGTGTCAAAAGAACACTAAACATTTAAATGTTATATGCACGTTTCACATGTTGGAAGCTGGTGTACATTTTTTCAAACCAAATAACATTGTAAACAAACACTGCTCAATGAAAAATGTACATAAAAATGAATTCTGCTAATGTTTTTGCGTAATTTTAATATTTTGTTTGATAATTTTCTTTCTTTTATATTTTATCATTAGAGTATGCTATGATAATTATTTAACTAGTTATTATTTATTTTGTATTTATTAACTATTGTATTTTTGTGTGTGTATTGTTAATTGCACCTTGGGGTTGTCACAAGAGAAATTTCTTGGCGCTACACAATGACAATAAAGTACTTGACATTTCAGATGTTTCATGAATGAGGCCAAATGACTTTAACCATCCTATTTATGCTGTGGTCATACTAGAGTACTACTAGCCAAAAACAAATGGTCAAATATCATTATCAAATCTAATAATCTGGTAAAACTAAAGATTTTTTTTTCTATACATTCATGAGGCTTGAGGAATAATATCGATTCAGAAACGTTCTGCCATTTTGCACCAATTTTAACCACAGGAAGTTTTTCAGATCATCTTTATAGTGCCTATAATGTTTCTACTTTTGGTGTAATTGTCTTTGAAACTGTCTGTAAGGGAGTGCAATGACCAAACAAATCTATACAGCATATATAACATATAATCTACAAATCTTCTGAAGATCTTGATGGATATTAACCAATGTGTTTTGCTCTGTAATTGCCACATGCATTGAATAGTACTACATTTTTAACCTTTATCAGGTAGTATATGAATTACAGATTCATATAAACTGACCTGGTGTGGACTTGAGCCGTTTCTTAATCTTAATCCAGATTCAGCTCAAGTGGAACATGCTTTGGGCATTCGTTGGCAAATCAAGAATGACAGTTTTAGTTTTAACATAAATTTGAAAGACAAGCCTGATACACGTCGTGGCATCCTCTCAGTCATCGCTTCTTTGTATGATCCCTTGGGCTTTGTGGCCCCATTCATTTTGAGTGAGAAGTGTATTCTGCAGGAATTGTGCCGTAGAAGTACTGGATGGGATGACTTGCTTCCTGCAGATTTGTACCCACAGTGGGAGGAATGGAAGATGGGTCTTCAAAGATTGAAAGACATTTCAATTCTAAGGTGTTACACTCCACAGGACTTTGGTAATATTGTGAAAACAGAACTGCATCACTTTTCGGACGCCAGTAGTATAGGTTATGGCGTATGTTCTTACTTGAGATGCAAGAACGAGGAAAACCTAGCTAAGGCTAGAGCTGCTCCATCAAAGGTTACAAGTATTCCTCGTTTGGCACTTTCAGCTGCTGTGACTGCTGTCAGATTGAGTGTTCTACTGAAATCAGAGCTCCATACTAAGATTGATGAAGAGTTCTTTCGGACTGATTCTCAAGTTGTACTTTCATACATCAATTATGAAGCGCGAAGGTTCCACGTGTTTGTGGCAAACAGAGTCCAGTTGATAAGAGAGAACACCAATCTAAACCAATGGCATTATGTTGATACAACGGAAAATCCAGCCGATTATGCTTCTAGGGGACTTCGTGCATCTGATATCCTGTCGACGAACTGGCTGTCAGGTCCTGAGTTTTTGTGGAAGGAAGAAGTTTATGAAGAATCCATTCCAGCAATTGACTTAATGGTTGGTGATCCAGAGGTTAAGACAGTTAAAGTTTTTGTTACAAGAAGTAATGACTGTGCAGAAACTCTTGATCGTCTGTCAAGGTTTTCATCTTGGATAACACTTCTTAAAGTCTTCGCAAGAATTAAGAGATTGGGGTTTAAAGGGAAGAGTCCTGATGTTGTGAATTCTAAAGAGTGCGAGAGTGCTGCTAAAGCAGTAAAAAAGCTTGTACAACAGCAGGCGTTCAGCCAAGAGATAAAGGTACTAAAAGCTGAAGGAAGTCTTCCTCGTTCCAATCCTCTCTTTAACTTGGATCCAATTTTGAGAGAAGGCATACTTTGTGTCGGGGGAAGACTTAAGCATTCATCTCTCAGTGAAGAATTCAGGCACCCGTATATTCTGCCAAAGGATAGTCATATTACTCAGCTTATCTTGCGACATTATCATTCTCAAATATGCCATCAGGGTAGAAGCCAAACTCAGATGGAGCTCAGAGCAAATGGCTTTTGGATTATCGGCTGCAACAAGTTGGTTGCTAAATTGATAAACAGTTGTGTGCAATGCAGGAAAGTGAGGCGTCCTGTTGAAGAACAGCGTATGGCTGAGCTCCCTAAAGAGCGAGTGGAAGCCTCTGCTCCATTTCCATATTGTGGAATGGATTGTTTTGGACCTTTCATTGTCAAAAGGAATCGTAAAGAGTACAAAAGGTACGGTCTGATACTTGCCTGTCTTTATTCTCGAGCTGTTCACTTGGAAATGCTGGAAGATCTTTCCACAGACTCTTTTATCAATGCCCTGCAATGTTTTATTAGCTTAAGAGGAGCTGTGTGCAAACTCTATTGTGATCAAGGAAGGAATTTCGTCGGAGCCAGAAATGAACTTAAGGAAGCTCTTAAACAATGTGATGATTATGCTTTGCAGACATTCTTGGCTGAGAAGCAGTGTGAGTTTGTCTTCAACTCTCCGTCAGCAAGTCATGCTGGCGGTGTTTGGGAGCGTCAAACACGCACCATTTGAAATGTATTGAGTGTTACCTTGGCTCAAAGTTTGGGAAGACTTGATGATGCCTCTTTCAGAACGCTTTTTTATGAGGCCATGTCCATCGTAAATAGTAGCCCGCTAACAGTAGACGGAATAAACGATCCTAATTCCCTTGAGCCTTTAACACCTAACCATTTGATTCAAATGAAGGTTGCCCTTCCGCCTCCAGGGGAATTTGTGGGAGAAGACGTGTATGGCACCAAGCGTTGGTGCCGTATTCAATATCTGATTGAGCAATTTTGGAGTCGATGGAAGAAAGAGTATCTTCTGAACATCTCTATGCGGCAGAAGTGGCATGTGGTGCGGCGTAACCTCAAGGGTGAACGACGTAGTTCTGATAAAGAAAGATCTCTTTCCAAGAAATCAGTGGCAGTTGGGACGAATAGTGGAAACCACAGTGGACAGTGATGGATTAGTGCGAAGAGTGAAAGTGCGAGTTAGTGAGCAGAGTTCATTAGGAAAGCATTACTCCCCGTTTAAATCCTCAGTTCTAGAAAGACCAGTTTAAAAGTTAGTGCTCCTGCTTGAAAGTGAAAGATGCAGTGCAGTAGAAGATTAAAACATATACACATTTTGGTATTCAAGTCTGACTTAATTATGTTAAATTCATGCGTCTTTGCGTAGGATGTACTGGTAAATGGCCTTTTAGATTTGAAATCATGTATGATTTATTGGGGTTGTATGTATCATGTCATGATTGGTGGGAGTGTAAGGGACCATTTGAAACACTGTATTTATGTTGTTAATGTAAGACGCATGTCTGAATTATGTTATGAAATGCTGAAGATGTCTGTGTAATCCGATCTGCAATTTGACAGTTCTGTGCCTTGAACATTCTGGACTGAGTGTGTATATGTATTGCAATCAGGAAGTTGCGGATATCTGTGCTTAAATTATCCTTCTCGGACACCGTAGTGATCAGGTGGGCCACTAAGCTTGATAAGATGGCGGACTGATATAAATGGGAGACGCTGATTGTTTGAGCCTATATCGTTTTAATGTGGATTTTATACTTTATCACTTTGAAATGGACTTGACACACGTCTGATGAGGACGAAAGGACTTATGTTTGATTTGCATTCCTTGGAGAGCGTAGCGAGGTATGTTGATTGTAATTAAAGAAATGTATGTATGAATGAATGTTTGTTGTGTAATGTAACTAATTGTTATGCTTTCTTATGCAATTTAACACGTTTATTGTATGTGTTAATGCAGTTTTCACGGTGTCGTGTGGTGCTATGAGTTGCTTCAACGAGCGAAGAATAAAGATAATGTTTGAGTACATCGCGTTGTTGTGGTGAATGGAGGAGACCTCACGCATCGGTCGAGGCTCTCGGTTCCAAGGGATTGCTACAGGTTCTACCTACAGAAGTCTATGGAACCCAAAAACTTTAAAGCTCAATATCTCAAATCTGCTCAGAATGCAAATAGAACCTTATAATTCCAAGGCGACGAAGTTTGCATTGAACATGGGATGGGAACTGACTGACTGATTCAGAGCAAAAGAATCAACCCCAAAAGAGTCTAGGATTGCAAACATTATCTTTATTACCCACTCCATAAAGCAGCTTTCAAACTTTAAACTACATGATTTTAAAAGACAGATTCAACCAGTTTCTACATGATCTTTTCTAACACACCACAAGCTGAAAACAACAGTGTAAAGTAGATCTCCAAGCTTCATTGAGTTTCTTACCCTTTTTCTCATTGGATATATTTCCGTATATGTGCTCCGTATCTCCAGCAGCGTCTGATGGGAAAACACTTACATTATCAACAGATCAACTACAATCTCGTATTTCAATCATTAAAGTATTGGCTTCAAAACTAACCTTATAACAATCATGCTGGTCAAATGTTTTTCACATACCAGAGTGTTTGCATTTATGTTAATAAATTCCAGTCATTCATAAACAAGCATGCATGTATGCACATTTACAAATGACAGTTAATTTTCACATTTAACTAACTGGTTAAGTAGTTAATTTGTAATTATATATTATTATAGTAAATAGTGTTATTAAAATGCTGTGTCAAAAGAACACTAAACATTTAAATGTTATATGCACGTTTCACATGTTGGAAGCTGGTGTACATTTTTTCAAACCAAATAACATTGTAAACAATCACTGCTCAATGAAAAATGTACATAAAAATGTTAATGTTTTAACATGCTAATGTTAATGCTAATGTTTTTGCATAATTTTAATATTTTGTTTGATAATTTTCTTTCTTTTATATTTTATCATTAGAGTATGCTATGATAATTATTTAACTATTTATTATTTATTTTGTATTTATTAACTATTGTATTTTTGTATGTGTATTGTTAATTGCACCTTGGGGTTGTCACAAGAGAAATTTCTTGGTGCTACACAATGACAATAAAGTACTTGACATTTCAGATGTTTCATGAATGAGGGCAAATGACTTTAACCATCCTATTTATGCCGTGGTCATACTAGAGTACTACTAGCCAAAAACAAATGGTCAAACATAATTATCAAATCTAACAATCTGGTAAAACTAAAGATTTTTTTTCTATACATTCATGAGGCTTGAGGAATAATATCGTTTCAAAAACGTTCTGCCATTTTGCACCAATTTTAACCACAGGAAGTTTTTCAGATCATCTTTATAACGTCTATAATGTTTCTACTTTTGGTGTAATTGTCTTTGAAACTGTCTGTAAGGGAGTGCAATGACCAAACAAATCTATACAGCATATATAACATATAATCTACAAATCTTCTGAAGATCTTGATGGATATTAACCAATGTGTTTTGCTCTGTAATTGCCACATGCATTGAATAGTACTACATTTTTAACCTTTATCAGGTAGTATATGAATTACAGATTCATATAAACTGACCTGGTGTTGACTTGAGCCGTTTCTTCTTGCAAACATGACATACGGTGATGAACAGCAGAATCAGGATCAGAGCAGCGCAGCCCCCAATCAGATAAAATAAAACTATGGAAAAAAAAACCAACCACACAAGGTCATTTAAATCAAATTCCAAAAAATGATTTGAAAGGTTCATTCATACCAACTGCAACAGCAGCAAGAACAGAACTTTAACACCTACATGCAATTAATAGCACAATAAGTTAGTTCAAAAAACATATTAGTTACAGGGCCTGCATCACTGCCATCATTATTATTGTGTTTATTTGTAATTCACAGTATTTGTTATAGTTCAACACTCACACATTGGAAGTGCTTCAGTTCCCTGGGTTTGATTCGTACCAGCTGATGAGAAACTCATACCATATTCGGACATCTGTGTAGTGCTGGACACTGTAGAGGTCAAACTAGAGGTCACAGGTGCAGTAGTTGGTTCTGAAATAAAACATAAGCACAGAATCACCTGCTTTCTCTCTTAATATAATGTAATGCAGGGATAATTAATTATTTTGAAGAACTAAGTGGCCAGTAAAGAGATAATTTGTCTGAATCTTAGCAATCCTGTCAAGGAAACAGTCAAGTCACATTTCAGTTCAAAACTGTAATTAGTAAGTAATATTTTTCATAATGTTTCATTGTATGTTTTTAGGGGCATTAAACCATTTTGAATTGTAATATTTACCCTCACATCTCATTTTTGACAACAATAAAAAAACAAAAAAAAAATAATAATTTAGATATAAAATGTAAAATATTATATAGTGTGCATAATTTTTTTTTGTTTGTTTGTTTTGATCATGTTTGTTTGTTTATAATTTAGTGCCACACCAGCTACTGCTGAAAAACAAGTGGGGAAAAAAATAAAAGAAATAATAGGTAAATAAATAAACTATATATAAACAACAAACAAATAAAAAAATTATTTTTCATTAAAAAGTCTAAATCCAGTGTAAATCTGTTCTCACTTCATTCAAAATCCTTTATAAAGAGTCCTAGAGGAGTTAAAACCATCATAATCCATCAAAATATGCTTCAGAAATACTGCAGTCTGGTATAATTAAAATAATTTTGACGTGTTCAGACATTCATGTAAGCTTTTAATACATGAATGTCCACAATATTTGCTAAACAATAACAACAGGCCTTGCTGGCCTTACTAAATATGCAGTGTAGGTCAGTCATGTGACAACAATTGTACTGTTTGCTTTCACATATTATTTGAAACACAGGAGAATCTTGTTCTTCCACACTACTCATACTATTACTGGAGTATGTAGTGTGTTTACTGTGTGCTACAGGAATAAAAACCTTCACAGAGATTCAACTGATTCATTTGCATGAGAGTGAGATCTTTGGAGAACATGAGATTGGAATGAGTCTGATGAGAGAGTTTCTGTACCTTCAACAATCACTTGAAGATCTCTAGATGATTCTGCGCCGTCTGAGTTAAAGAGAGTTAGTCTGTAATTCCCTGAATCTGCTCTGATCACATGATTTATTATCACAGTCCCTTTAATGACTGTCACTTCAGGTCTGTTATTATAAAGATCACAATCCTTCAACCTGCCATATTTTATTCTACAAACTGATCCATCTTGTGTTTGTGTTTGTTCTCTTTTTTAACATCAGGTTCATATTCACTAGCATCTCACCATCAGCAGATTGAGTTTGTGTCCCAGAGCTGCGTAACAAGGATCAGACTGATCAAACCTACAGTTCCGATCCAGCACCTGAAGAACAAAACACACACACACAGTGAAAATGTAACCAAAATCTACATCATTAATTAAAATCAGACACAAATTACACAAACATTCACAGAAATAAAGTTCAACTGAAGAAACGTATCAGACTCTTGATCTGATCTTAGTTCATCCCAGGAATGATCTTCTGTCATTTGCGTCTCTTATTATTGATATTAACAATTATATCACTTGACAGATTTGATTTGGATTAGTGAACAACTGTTAAAATGGAACATTTGTTTTAAGAAATAAACACTGATTTAATATTGGAATATCAGCTAGTCAGTGTGCTCTCATTCATCCTAATGTTTTTATTCAAATTATATTATTTCTTTCACTGTCCACAAAGTTTTTCTAAAAAACTTCTGATAATGCATAAATTATCTTTGTCCTGCTCTTTCTGTGTAAACCCATTACTCTGTGACATTTCATAATATTACTATTTATAATATCTTCCTTCTGACAGTGACATCATATTTAATGAAGAGACATCATTTGGTGAAACTTGTATATTAAAAATGATTTTTATTTATATAAATATCTTTAGTATTTACAAAATGTTAAAACTTTCTTAGCACAAGGGACACAAGGAAACACCCACATTCTCTCACAATTTGTAACACTCCACTAATATAACCTGTTAAGAAATCATAAAACACTACGACTAGACTACTGCAAACTCTTAATGTAATACTACAACTTAAATAAAAACTACTGAGGTTTTTGTTTCAGAGATTCATGTGATTGATCAGCATCATAAGATGAGTTTGATGTGAAAGTGACTCACATGCAGTAGTTTGCAGCAGCAGCATCAGTCCAAAGATGAGCATCATTTCTATAAAATCCAGTTTCCAGAAGAGCCCAATCCCAGCAGAAGAGTGTGATGCTGCTTCAGATCGTCTGGACTTTTGTCCGTCTGTATTCTGTTCTCATCAAGCGTCTTCACAGCGAGACTCACACTGGACTGACACATGAGGAAACATCTGACCGCTTTACTGAGGAAAGAGGAAGTTTCCTTGTATGGAGGAAGACACATGCTGTTAGTTTGCATTACAATTCATCAAAATAAAGTATAATTTTCAGACACATTTTCAGTGCAAAAAAGAAAAAAAAAAATCTTGTTTTAGAAGCAACAAGTGAAAATGCTGTAAAATGACCAATAATACAAAATACTTTATAAATACTCCCTTAAGTCAAATTAAATATTATTTATACTTTATTGATGAAATGCTTTAGACCAGGGTTCCTCAAATCTTGCTCTGGAGGGACAATGTATTGCAGAATTTAGTACCAACCCTGATCAAACACACCTACCTGTGATTTTCTAATGATCCTGAAGACATCATTAACATGCTCAGGTGTGTTTGATTAGGGTTAGAGCTAAACTCTGCAGGAGAGTGGATCTTTTGGGCCAGGTCCCTGCTCTAGACAGTTCTATTGAGAGTAAACCAGAATCAGGTCTACATGTGGTTGTTACAGCAGGTTGTTTGTAATATCTTCCTCTGAGTGTGTGATGATGTTTATATTGTTTGACTCGCATCCAGTCAGTTCACATGTGAAGGAAGAGAATATTCTGATCTTCAGCCCATCTGGACTCGATCTTCTGTTTATGGAGCTGAGACTGTTGGGACTCTTTTGTTTCTGCTCATGGATTAAAATGAATTTAATTTTATTTTGTTTACTTGAACTTAATTTATAATTAAAGCTAAATTATGAATGCATTTTAGTTAAAATTAATAAATTATTCATGGATCAACAAAACATTACCGGGTTACGTTGAAACGCCATGTTTATGCTTGCTTTTTAATGGTGGACAAAACACCCTTTTTTTGTTATGAGCGACATCTGCAGGAGGAAACAAGAGTTACAGCTGAACCCATTTACTAAAATGAATTTGATTTCTGCCTGGGTTTACTGTTTTTTTTTTTTGTTTTTTTTTTTAATGTGGTTTGTTTTTATGTCTGTTTAAATTCATTGACGTGCTTTGTTAGATAAAAATTTAATTGAATGTATTAAAAAATATGATTGAGCTTGTGACTTTTGACTGCAAATATGGTTTCATTTATTTTTATTATTTTCATTTATCTCAAAAAAGTTTTAATTAAGCATTAATTAAGCAATAAGCCCATTTACAATTTCTAAAGAATGACATGTTTCTCAATATTCTATGATGACACAAATATCTTGTGACGAAAAATGCACAAATGTGGTTAAACTTAGTAAAAGCCATCTCAAAAACTGCATATTCAAGCAAAATTACAGCCAGAAAACACCAGATGCTGCAAAACTGAGAACAGATAAAACATCTAAACAGGCACTGTAAATGAAGAGAAATCAACCAAACACAATAAAGTAAAAGAGAAAGAGCAGAAATATGAAATAAACACACAGAATGACTTCACAATCTGACAGATCTGAATCAGAGATATAAGAAATAAGAATTTGATCACTGATGAACAAAAGAGGTTTCGTGTAATGAAATAAAAAAGAAAGTTCATTGAAAGCATAAAGACAAATGAATAAAATAACCAATAAATAAAGCAATGTCCATAAAGCAATCTTCATGAATAAAACTAGAAAATCTGGTTTAATTCATATCTCCTGGTTTTAATTCATCTCTTGGTTTTAAACTATAAGATCTGCTGTCGACAGGTGAAAGCTGGATTGATGTGAAAATCTGAGACATTAGGAAATAATTTCTCATAGATGTGATGATCTGCTGCTGCTCTCATGAATCTTCTGCTGTGTGTTCGTGTCGTTCTCTAAATCCTCTTCTTCACATTTTCTGATCTTCCTGTTTCTTTCCTATAAATATCACATTATCATCATCATCACGCTCGTAAAATGCATGTCAAATCCATAATGATGATCATAAATGTATTAAAGTGCTCCTATTATGCCTTATGAGTCGGTTCACAATTGCCTGAACGAGTTGTCAGGAATTCAAATCTTTTACGGCCACACGTCCCGAAGTAACGTATTTGCATAATGTCCGCCCACGTTCTACGTCGTGAACAACTTGCCCGCCCACAAACACAAAATTTCCATATGTTTTACGTCATGTCGAGAAGACGCTGTATCCTAAGTACAATGCGGGGTTCACCAAAGGCTTGCTCTTAAAAGATGGACCAGTGGCCAGTTTATTTGGACCGGCTTGCTCCTCTGAACCTCTAACTGTCAGTGTGATTAATAATTGATGGTTGTATTTTCTAGCGATTGTTCAAAATCACCCTATATCGCTCAGGGGCGTGAGTAATTTATCAGGACATTTTTATTCTGAAAGTGGAGTAATCCTTTAAAACGTGTTGCTCTCATGTAACGTTACTATCATGCAAAATACGTATTTAGTTGTGTGTGTGTTGTGTTCGCTCCGCGCAGCTCGTAGGTCTCTGGCTAACTGGCTGACAGCTTTATCTGTTCACTCGCTATTGTCTAGAAATGTGTCGATGAATAGTGAATGTTTGTCGTTGTTATTACTTGAAGTTCTGATAAAGAATAGAACAATATGTTGGTGTACAAGCTGCAGTGCTTTATCAATACGTTTCTGCGTTGGGTTGACTCATATACTATGGCTGTTTGGGTGTTGTTGTTTACCACCGAGTTGTGGGCTAGAGTAACGGTGATGGGTGTTCCGTGTTTGAAATTCGCTGCACACAGTAAGGTTAAACCAATCACAGAAGACTGTGTCATCGGACCAATCACCGCAGATTAGTGTCACGCAAAAGAGTGGTTTGGACAAATGATTCGTTTTAACGAACCGTTTGGGAGTCGTTGAGCAAATAAGGTAACAATAAATGCATATTATAAGACAATAAAAGTGTTTTTTGACTTTGCATGCATGTCAACTTGTTGTTGGGGACTCGCAAAACCAAAATATGAACCTTTTTGTAACACGGACTTGTAGGAAGCGTGTAAGATCCAGAGGGAGCAGCAACAGTCAGTTCACGGGTAAGGGCTCCCTCTGCTGGCTTGGTGTTACAGAATCCCCCCCCCCAGGAGCGACCCCTGGCGCTCAAACAACAACAGTCCAGGAGGGTGGGGGAACAGAGGCAAAACAGGGGGTGGGACGGAGGGCCAGGTCCATGTAGAGGAGGTGGGCCTGAATCGTGGAGCAGGGACAGACAGTGAAGCACTGGAGGACCTGGACCATGGAGCAGTGGCAGACAGTGAAGCACTGGAGGACCTGGACCGTGGAGCTGTGGCAGGCAGTGGAACCTCGGAGGACCTGGGCCGTGGAGCAATGGTAGACAGTGTGACCTTGGAAGACCTGGGCCGTGGAGCAATGCCAGACAGTGGAACCTTGGAGGACCTGGGCCGTGGAGCAATGGCAGACCGTGAAACACTGGAGGGCCTGGGTCATGGAGCAGTGGCAAACAATGGAACCTTGGAGGACCTGGGCCATGGAACTGTGGCAGGCAGTGGTACACTGGAGCAGAAGTCCACCATGCTTGATTCGGAGGGGCCTGGAGCCATGGTGGAGCAGGGAGAGCCGGCCGCCATGGCGGGGCAGGCAGTGTAGGGAGCCATGGCGAGGCAGGCAGAGCAGGCAGAACAGGAAGCCATGGCGAGGCAGGCAGAGCAGGCAGAACAGGGAGCCATAGCGAGGCAGGCAGAGCAGGCATAACAGGAAGCCATGGCGAGGCAGGCAGAGCAGGCAGAACAGGAAGCCATGGCGAGGCAGAGCAGGCAGAACAGGGAGCCATGGTGAGGCAGGCAGAGCAGGCATAACAGGGAGCCATTGCAGGGCAGGCAGAGCAGGCAGAGCAGACAGGAGCAGAGATATCCACAGTGGAAATAGTGACATCCATAGCAGAGCAGTGTGTTCACGGATGATTTCCTTGGCCGTGGCATGACAGGCAGAGAGTTCATGATAGGCCTCCTGGGCCGTGGTATGATGGGTAGAGAGTTTATGGGAGGACGCCGCCCCCATGGGAGGATCTACCGCATATGCTGACACCTCTGGAGGCATGGGCACAAATTCTTGGGCAGATGTGGCAGTGAGTACATAAATGGACGCCACCTCCTTAGGAGGTTCTATAGCTTGAGCTGACACCTCAGGAGGTATGGGCGCGAACTCGTGGACAGATGAAGCCTCAGGAGCAGACTTGTGGTCAGATGAGGCCTCTGGGGCAGACTCGCAGTCAGGCGAGGCCTTTGGAGCAGACTTGTGGACAGACGAGGCCTCTGGAGCAGATTCGTGGACAGATGAGGCCTCTGGAGCATACTCGTGGGCGGACGAAGCCTCAGGAGCAGACTCGTGGGCGGACGAGACCTCTGGAGCACAGTGTGCAGCCCACACACTGAAAATGGCAACGGCCATTACAGGCAGCACAGTAGATAGTGGGATGTCTGTTGGCCTTGAGGGTGTGGATGCTGTGGACTTGTGGCTTGGGAATGTGGGTTCTGCGTGGCTTGGGAGCGTGGGCTCTGCGTGGCTTGGGTCAGTAGATACATGATGAGGCTCTAGGGGATCAGCTGAGACGTGATGAGGTTCTTGGTGGTCAGCTGAGATGTGAAGTGATTTGTGAAGGTCAGAGGGGACCTGGTTAGGTTCTGGCAGGACAGCAGTTTCTTGACTTGATTCATGGAGGTCTGCCGTGGCTTGACTTGACTCAGGGAGGCCTGTCGTGACTTGACTTGACTCAGGGAGGCCTGCCGTGATTTGACTTGACTCAGGAAGGCCTGCCGTGACTTGACTTGACTCGTAAAGAACAGCGGTGACTTGACCTGGCTCATGCAGTCCAGCTGTGACTTGACTTGGCTCGTGAAGGTCAGCTGTGACTTGACTTAGCTCAGGGAGATCAGCTGTGGCTTGACTTGGCTCATGAAGGTCAGCTGTGGCTTGACTTGGCTCGGGAATAACAGCAGCGACTTGACTTGGCTCATGAAGATCTGCTGTAACTTGGCTTGGCTCATGAAGATCAACTGTGGTTTGGCTTGGCTTGTGAAGATCGATAGTGACTTTGCTTGACTCAGGAACCACGGCTGTGACTTTGCTTGACTTGAGGGCTACAGCTATAGCTTTACTTGACACAGGAGCAATAGCTGTAACTTGACTGGACTTCGGAAGAGCAGCTCTGATCTGACTTGACACAGGAAACACAGCTTTAACTTGACTTGATGCTGGAACAACAGCTGCAGCTTGACTTGACACTGGAACAGCAGCTGTAGCTTGACTTGACTCTGGAACAACAGCCGCGACCTGACTGGACTCGGAAACTTGACTTGACTCAGGAAACGCAGCTGTAACTTGACTTGACTTGGAAACTTGACTTGACTCGGGAAACACAGCTGCAACTTGACTTGACTCAGGAACAGCATGGCTTGACTCAGGAACAACAGCTGTAACGTGACTTGACTCAGGAACAACAGCTGTAACGTGACTTGACTCAGGAACAACAGCTGTAACGTGACTTGACTCATGGGGAACAGCTGCGACTTGGCTTGACTCGTGGGGCACAGCTGTGACTTGACACAGGAAACACAGCTTTAACTTGACTTGATGCTGGAACAACAGCTGCAGCTTGACTTGACACTGGAACAGCAGCTGTAGCTTGACTTGACTCTGGAACAACAGCCGCGACCTGACTGGACTCGGAAACTTGACTTGACTCAGGAAACGCAGCTGTAACTTGACTTGACTTGGAAACTTGACTTGACTCGGGAAACACAGCTGCAACTTGACTTGACTCAGGAACAGCATGGCTTGACTCAGGAACAACAGCTGTAACGTGACTTGACTCAGGAACAACAGCTGTAACGTGACTTGACTCAGGAACAACAGCTGTAACGTGACTTGACTCATGGGGAACAGCTGCGACTTGGCTTGACTCGTGGGGAACAGCTGCGACTTGGCTTGACTCGTGGGGAACAGCTGCGACTTGGCTTGACTCGTGGGGAACAGTTGCGACTTGGCTTGACTCGTGGGGCACAGCTGCGACTTGGCTTGACTCGTGGAGAACAACAGCTGTATCTTGGCTTGACTCATGGAGAACAACAGCTGTATCTTGGCTTGACTCATGGAGAACAACAGCTGTATCTTGACTTGACACAGAAAGTGTAGCCCTGACTTGACTTGACACTGGAGGATCAGGCATCAGTTGATTTACCTTGGGGGTGGCAGAGATGATGGGATGAAATGCGGATGAGACGGGCGGCCATGACAGGTGCAGACTCTGGACGGGCGGCCATGACAGGTGCAGACTCTGGACGGGCGGCCATGACAGGTGCAGGCCCTGGAGCGGCAGGCATGGCGTGAGCAGGCCCTGGAGCGGCAGGCATGGCGTGAGCAGGCCCTGGAGCGGCAGGCATGGCGTGAGCAGGCCCTGGAGCGCCAGGCATGGCATGAGCAGGTTTTGGCTTGACAGACTTGGCATGAGATGGCTCTGGCTTAGTAGACTTGACGAGTGCAGGCTGTGGCTTGGCAAACGTGACGTGAACAGGCTGTGGCTTGGCAGACGTGACGTGAGCAGGCTGTGGTTTGGCAGACGTGACGTGAGCAGGCTGTAGCTTGGTGGACGTGACTTGAACAGGCTTTGACTTGGCAGGCATGACGCGAACTGGTTGTGGTGTGGGGGTTACTGTAGGATTGCGGGGTCCCTCATCCGCAATCCCAACAGTAAAAGACGATCCCGCAAGTAATAACGCATAGTCAATATATTTTCCCAAAGACCAGTGAATCTTACCTCCAGGGAGGCCAAAACGAATGGGGTGAGTCAGTCCTGCTCTGAAAATGTCCTTGAGTGCCACATCATTGAAGTTGACCAAGTGACACAATTGGCAAAAGTCCAAAACATAATCCTCAATGGGCCGATTACCTTGGTGTAGACGGAGGAGGCGTGATACCGGGTCCATGATGATCTGTGTTTGGAAGCCGCTGGATCTTTGGGAGGCGAAGTATTCTGTAACACGGACTCGTAGGAAGCGTGTAAGATCCACGTGCGAGCTTTATTGAACAGATCGTAGTCAAGCCAGGCAAGGTCAATCTCCAACAAACAGGTATATCCAGGGCAAAACAATAGCGTAATCCAATATAAACAGGCAGAGTCCAAAAACCAGAGAGAGCAGTCCAAAAAGTAACAAATAAACAAGGAAATAACACTAGACAAAACTATGGCAATGAACAAGGCAAAACTATGACTATGAAACAAAACCGTGGCAATGACGAAAACAGGGAAAACAGGGAAAACCGCTTGGTAGAGTCCACAAGAGCAAAACAATACTTCACGACATCTGTTTGGTAATGGCCTCCCTTTATGGCCACCAAACAGGAAGTAACCAACGAGGCAGCAGAGGGAGCAGCAACAGTCAGTTCATGGGTAAGGCCTCCCTCTGCTGGCTTGGCATTACACTTTTATAATCCATAATAGGGGCACTTTAAAATCTCACCAGGACAGGGTTTGACACTTATGGTTTTCTGTGCGTGACTGACGTGGTTCTTCACGCTGCAGCTGATGTTTCCATCAGTTCCCTTATCCAGCAGAATGGTAGTGTTTCTAACCACTGGTCCTTGTTCTAGTATTTCTCCATTCAGAGTCCAGTTGTAGGTGATCTGATCACCCTCAGATGAGCAGAACACTGAACTCTGATTGGAGGAGCAGCTGATTGACACTTTCACTGAGCCAATAGGAGCTGGAGGGAGGGACACATGACAGTCAAATGACAAACACAGGAGAATCTTGTTCTTCCACACTACCCATACTATTACTGGAGTATGTAGTGTGTTTACTGTGTGCTACAGGAATAAAAACCTTCACAGAGATTCAGCTGATTCATTTGCATGAGAGTGAGATCTTTGGAGAACATGAGATTGGAATGAGTCTGATGAGAGAGTTTCTGTACCTTCAACAATCACTTGAAGATCTCTAGATGATTCTGTGCCATCTGAGTTAAAGAGAGTTAGTCTGTAATTCCCTGAATCTGCTCTGATCACATGGTTTATTATCAGAGTCCCATTAATGACTGTCACTTCAGCTCTGTTATTATAAAATTCACAACTGTTTATATTGCCATTCTTTATTCTACAACCTAAACCATCTTGTGTGTGGTTGTTTATTCTCTTTCTAAACTGCAGTTTATATTTACTAGCATTCATCATCAGCAGATTGAGTTTGTGTCCCAGAGCTGCATAACAAGGATCAGACTGATTAAACCTACAGTTCCACTCCACACCTGAAGAACAAAACATACACAACACACAAATGAAATGTAATTAAAATCAGACACAAATACACAAACATTTAAAGAATTAAAGTTCAACTTAAGAAATATCAAAGAGACACTTGATCTCATTTCAGTAACACTTTCTATGAAGCCCATATTTATAAAACATTATAAAGGTATTATACATAAGTAGTCCAGAACAGTATGTCTGTTGGTGGCCAATCTGAAGTGTTAGCATACATTTTTCAGACATACTACTAATATTGTAATGACTGCTAGTTGAGATGTAGTTGCAGAGTTACTTATCACCAGCTGTCTTAAGGGTACCATAAAAAAAAAAAAAAAAACTGATATTACATTAAAAAATAGTTATAGCAAATGTAAAAATTATATTATTAGTGTTATTAGTATTACTTATAAGTGGTATTTGTCTGCTTAGGTAACATAAGTAACATGGCAAGATATCAGACTTACAATCCATTGTAACTTAAGTGCATGCAACATGTTCATTGTTCATTATAAAACATCATACTCTTAAAAGCTATAATGACAAATAAGTAAATATTATATTACATTAAAACTGTTCTCATGAATATTCATGAGATGATACAACATATTATAAGGTTTTTAGAATGCATTATGCATTCATTATAATGCCTTAAGAATACTTATGTGTTATAAACGCAGGCTTTATAGAAAGTAATGTTCATCTTCATCATAAACACAGAAGCTCAACTTTTTTCTCTTAGAAACATAACTGTTTAAATAAAACATTTTTTTTTCTTTTTTTTTTTTAAATGTCTGTTTAACACTGGAATATCGGCGTTTTTTGTATGACCAGAGTCAAAAAGCAAATTTAAATGTTGATTGCCTTCAAATTGAACTATCATGCTTTCACTGTCTACAAACGCTTGCATGTTAACATGCTTTATTGTAATGAAGCAAAAACTTCATTTATGTCTTTGTCCTGCACTTTCTGTTCAATTCTGTTAATCTGTGACATTTCTCTTTTTATATTTAATTATGTCTTGATCTTTCTGACATCACACTAAATGGACTGACAACGTTTGATGAATCATTGAAGGACACGAAGAAGAAACACAAACTTCCTCTCACTTATTTAACAAACTGTATAGACCAGAAAAGACTATGACTAGATCACGGCAAGCTCTGAATGTAATATTGCAACTATGGATGTTGACTTAATGCATTCATTTGTGCTATATTATGGAAAAAGTAATGCATTAGAAATATTAACAATTAATGCACCCCACACCATCCAGACCCGTCCATCATCTTACACTGACACAGTTGCTCATGAACATGATGCAGAATGATGATGGACTGCATGATTAAGTTTATTAGAATGCAGTTATATGCCACTAAAATACAATGGTGAAACTGTAAGTTTGTGTCTTACATTTGCACCAAATAGTTTGGCAATATCACATAAGCAGGAGTGCTTTTTTTCCCACATATGTGCACAATTGGTTTGGGTAATGTTGATTTTTTACAAGAAGTTAATATTGTGTAACATTTTAGGCACAATATTGTCAATTTGCTCAGTTTCACAAATGTAAATAGTTCCAAAGCAGGATTGATTCAAATGGATAGAGTGAACCAGTGATTCAGTGACTCATTCATAAAGACAGCAGCTGCATCCCAATCGCGGTGGAAATTCAAAGTGCAGATCATCAGTATAAGTTCTTTAATTAGATATAACACCGTTTGTAGAAAATGTAAAGTGTTGCACATTTAATTTGGTACAGAGAAGACTATGTGTATTTTCTAATACGTCTGCAACTGCTTTTTATCACTTAATTAGAAGCACCACATTTGAATTATCATTCATAGGGACTACTCAACAGATATTTATTTTAAAGTGCAAAGTATTACATGTACAAAATGTGAAAATAAAGCTCTGTAAAAACTTTACCATTTTAGCAACACTTCGATCCTAAGTGTGTATCAAAAGTACCACACACTCTCACACACACACACACACACGGTTTCACACCCACTTAAACACGTCAGCCAAATACACTGACAGGATGCATTTAACCAAGTGACAGAGTGTTTGTTAAAGACGCAATTATAATCCAGTTGTTTGTCGCAAACCTTGTCTACTATTCTGCACAATGCTCAAAATTACTTTTTCACAAAAAGTGCACATATTTATAGGGGATAGCATGAGAAGGCAAATTGGGACCCAACATCTTTGAGAAGTGGTGCTTTACAGCAGCAACAAATGCACATGCACAACTATCCAGTGAAATGATATTGTAATGTCAGTTATAACATATTTATGACAGTCAATTCAACTCGCTAACTATACAGTGTGTAGGAGACTCCAAGTCACAAAAATACACAAAACTGCATACAGTTGCTTTGAGTACAAAAATACAGAAATGAACTTTGTATAAAATTGACAGCATGGAGGAAACAAGGAAGTTAGAGACAGAGAGGAGGAAGAAGGAACAAGAGGCCGAAACACATAATACTCCACTAATACACACAGACAAGAAGATCAGAAAACTCTATTGCTAGATCACTGCAGACTCTTAATGTAACATTATATTTTTATTTCAGAGATTGATCTGATTGATCAGCATCATGAGATGAGTTTGATGTGAAAGTGACTCACATGTAGTAGTTTGCAGCAGCAGCATCAGTCCAAAGATGAGCATCATTTCTCTAAAATTCAGATTCCAGAAGAGACCAATCCCAGCAGAAGAGTGTGATGCTGCTTCAGATCGTCTGACCGTCTGTGTTCTGACTCTCATGAAGCGTCTTAAAGGTGCAATGAGGAAATATCTGAAGAGGAAGTTTCCACTTATGGGGGAAGATGCTGACGCTGCTAGTTTGTATTACAATACATCTAAAACAAGAGAGAGAAACTCATAGAAATGTGTAAAATAAGAAGCAACATTTACACTATACTGTAGCTGTTTGTCCTGGTGTTTGGGGCTCTGTAGCGCCGGCCAGATGGTAAAAGTTCAAAGAGATGATGACTTGGATGTGAGGGATCCAGAGTGATTTTCTGAGCTCTTTTCCTCACTCTGGATGAATAAAGTTCTTGAAGGGTGGACAGGGGAGCACCGATAATCCTCTCGGCAGTCCGAACTATTGCCTGTAATCTTCTGAGGTCTGATTTTGTAGCTGAGCAAAACCAGACAGTTATTGATGTGCAGAGAACAGACTCGATGATAGCTGAGTAGAACTGTTTTAGCAGCTCCTGTGGTAGGTTGAACTTTCTTAGCTGGCGAAGGAAGTACAACCTTTGTTGGGCCTTTTTTACAATGGAGTTGATGTGAGTGACCCACTTCAAGTCCTGGGAGATGACAGATCCCAGGAACTTGAATATCTCCACTGTAGCCACAGTGCTGTCCATGATGCTGAGAGGGGGGAGTGCAGGGGGGTTTCTCCTAAAGTCTATGATCATCTCCACTGTTTTGAGCGTGTTAAGCTCCAGGTTGTTTTTACTGCACCAGACAGCTAGCTCTTTAACCTCCTGTCTGTAGGCAGACTCTTCACCATCCTGAATGAGGCGATGAGTGTGGTGTCGTCTGCAAACTTCAGGAGCTTGACAGAGGGGTCTTTGGAGGTGCAGTCATTGTTGTAGAGGGAGAAGAGCAGTGGAGAGAGAACACATCCCTGAGGAGCGCCAGTGTTGGTGGTGCGGGTGCTTGACATCAATTTCCCCAGTCTCACCAGCTGTTGCCTATCTGTCAGAAAGCTGGTGATCCACTGAGAGATAGAGCTAGGAACAGAGAGCTGGTTTAGTTTGGTCTGAAGGAGTGTAGGAATGATGGTGTTGAAGGCCGAACTAAAGTCCACAAACAGGATCCTCACATAAGTCCCTGGTCTGTCCAGATGTTGCAGGATGAAGTGCAGTCCCATGTTTACTGCATCATCCACGGACCTGTTTGCTCAGTAAGCAAACTGCAGGGGGTCCAGTAAGGGTCCAGTGATGTTCTTCAGGTAAGCCAGAACCAGTTTTTCAAATGACTTCATGACCACAGACGTTAGCGCCACAGGTCTGTAGTCGTTAAGTCCTGTTATCTTGGTTTTCTTTGGGACGGGGATGATGGTGGAGCGTTTGAAGCATGATGGAACTTCACACAACTCCAGAGACCTGTTGAAGATCTGTGAAAAGATGGGTGCCAGCTGATCAGCACAGGTTTTCAGACAGGCTGGTGTCACACCGTCTGGGCCTGGTGCCTTTCTTCTTTTCTTCTTTCTGAAGACCTGGCGCACATCATCTTCACTAATCTGAAGAGCAGGAGGGGGGGAGAGGGGGGGTTGCTGGAGGTGTTAGTGGTTGTAAAAAGAGATCGTCAGAACGGGTGTGGGGGGTATCGAATCTACAATAAAACTCATTTAGGTCTTCAGCAAGTCGTTGGTTTGCCTCAGTGCTGGGGGATGGTGTCTTGTAGTTTGTGATGGCTTTCAGACCTTTCCACACTGAAGCTGGTTCGTTTGAAGTGAACTGATTTTCTAACCTTTTTGCGTAGGTCCTTTTAGCCACTCTAATCTCCTTAGTCAGTGTGTTCCTGGCCTGATTGTACAAGACTCTATCCCCTTTTCTGTAGGCATCCTCTTTGGCTTGGCGAAGATGTCTGAGTTTTGTTGTAAACCATGGCTTATCATTGTTGAATGTTAAATAAGTCCTGGTGGGAATGCATATATCCTCACAGAAACTGATATATGAAGTTACAGTCTCTGTGAGTTCGTCCAGATCATTTGCAGCAGCTTCAAAAACACTCCAATCAGTCCATTCGAAACAGGCTTGTAAAACCCGCTCTGTTTCGTTGGTCCATCTCCTTACAGTCTTTAATACAGGTTTAGCTGTTTTCAGTTTCTGCCTGTAGGTCGGTATAAGATGAACCAAACAGTGATCAGAGAGTCCCAAAGCGGCCCGTGGGACAGAGTGATATGCATTCCTTATTGTGGTGTAACAGTGGTCCAATATATTACTGTCTCTGGTGGGACATGTAACATGCTGACTGTATTTGGGCAGTTCACGGGAGAGATTTGCTTTGTTAAAATCCCCAAGTATGATTAAAACAGAGTCCGGGTGTTTTTGCTCCGTGTCTGCGATCTGATCGGCGAGTTTCTGTAGAGCCAGGTTCACGTGAGCTTGCGGTGGAATGTTGACGCTCACGAGAATGAACGAGCAAAACTCTCGCTGCGAATAGAATGGCTTACAGTCAATGAAAAGTGCTTCTAGATCGGAACAGCACATCTTCTTTAACACTGTTACATCTGTACACCACCTCTCATTGATGTAAAAGCACGTCCCGCCGCCACGCGATTTCCCCGTTGATTCTATGTCGCGATCCGCTCTAAACAGCTGATAGCCCGGCAGTTGAAGTGCCCCGTCCGGTATCGCGTCATACAGCCAGGTTTCCCTGAAGCACAGAGCAGCGGATTTTGAAAAATCCTTATTCGTCCGAGTGAGCATAAGAAGTTCATCCGCTTTGTTGGGTAGAGAGCGGAGATTCGCCAGATGTATGCTAGGCAGCGCCGTACGGAATCCGCGTTGTCTAAGCTTCACGAGCGCGCCGGTTTGTTTTCCCCTCCTGCGAGTCCTGAAGCGCGTAATCAGCACCGCCGCTCCGCCAACTACGATGTTCAGCAAAACGTCTGAATAATCGAAAACCGGTAAGATATTTTGTGGTGGGTTCTGCTGAATGTTCAGCAGTTCATCCCTTGTAAAACTGACCGTGTTTGCAAAACAAAAAACAGGAAAAACTAACAAAAACACTAAAACAACTGGAGAGCTAAGCGCAGGGGCTGCCATGTGCGGTGCCATCTTGACTTTTAAAAAAGATTGTAACAATTACCGAGGATTTAAAACGAGGATAACCTTCACCAGATACCCCAGATACCCTACACTCTCAGACATAAAGGTACAAACGCTGGCTCTAAAAAGTACCTTTTATGTACTTTTGAGATACTAATGTGAATCCTTTAGTAAATAAGGTACAAAGTGTGTAGTGAGAAAAGTGTAAAACTCTACTTCCATAGGAATTAATTGAAAACACTATTTGGAAAGGAAAAAGGAAAAGATGGCTTGTTCTAGACTATTTTACTTAAAATGAGGGAACAAATACATGTAACAGTCATATTTAAAATACAAAATATGAGTAAGTGTATTTCATTACAGATACATTTACATTAAACATTAATGTAAGCTGTAACAAGCAATCACTGTTAACTGTTGGGATTTTCTGACTCTGACAATCGGCAAAAGAATCCTAAGCTACAGTTTCATATCCCTTGAAGAATGGTGAAAATTTTAATGAGGGATCATAAAAATTGCATGTTACTTTTATTTAGTACTGCCCTGAATAAGCCATTTCACATAACATATTTTCACATAAACTCCACAAGATAAAATGACCCCCAAAACATACACATACAAAAACATACATACCCTTGAATCTTAACTGTCTGTTTATTTGGATGATCCACTACTGTTCTCATGTTTTGTGTTATTTGTGAGTCCCTTGTTTGTCCTGAGCAGTTCAACTATCTGTTATTTTTCAGAAATATTTCTCAAGGTCCTGCATATTTTCAGTTTTTCCAGCATCTGCATATTTGAAACCTTTCCAACTGTGATTGCGTGATTTTGAGATCCATCTTTTCACATGAAAGACAACTGAGGGACTCATATACAACTATTACAAAACATAAAAACATTTACTGATGCTCAAGAAAACACAATGCATTAAGAGCATTAAGAACTTTTGAACAGAACAATGTGTACATTTTTCTTATTTTGTTTAAAGATCATACATATATTTTAATTTAGTACTGCTGTAGAATCTAATACTTAAATGTTTGCCAGATGACAAAATAAGTACAATTTACCCTTTTCAAACAATTTAAAAAGTTAGGCATCTTGAGTTTTTTTTTTTTTTTTTTTTTAGAGCAGAAATGTCAACTTCAGTCCCTAAAGGGCCACAGCCCTGCAGAGTTTAGCTCCAACTCTAATTAAACACACCTGAACAAGCTCATCAAGGCCTTCAGAATTACTAGAAACATCCAAGCAGGTGAGACCACTGCTCTAGAGGAGCCTTTGAGTTACAAAACTTGTGAAATCTAATGAAATATATTACAAATTACTTTTTAAAGTGTGTATTTTGTAATCTATCATTACATTTTAAAAAGTAACCATCACAACCCTGTCTATATGAACACAGAGAACTTTAAATTTAAAAGACACAAGTGTGTCTAAACATGTTAAAGATCATGTAAAATACAGATGATCTGCTGCTGCTCATGTATTACATATACATGTGATTTACTAACTTGGATGTTCAATACATATATAAACGTATATACCTAGATTACTTGCATATAATTATATATTATGTATATATATATGAAATACATGTGCACAGTATGATCCATGTATATACACCTACAACAACACGCACATATACAGTCATGTGAAAAAGTTAGGACACCCTATTGAATTCCATGGTTTTCCATATCAGGACATCATTAAAAATAACTGGTCCTTGGCTGGTCTTACAATTTTGAAAATAAAACCTCAGATGAACAACAAAACATGACAAATTGCACTGTGTCATTATTTACTGAACAAAAATAAAGCCAAAATGGAAAAGCCATGTGTGACAAAGTTAGGACACCCTTACTGTTTACATTGCAATTAAGAGGGTAAATAACAGTCAGGCACTGCTAATCAAATACTTTTGATTAACTGATCATAAGTAAGTCTGAGCACCTCTATAAAAGCATAAGCTTTGGCAGTTCGCTGGTCTGGAGACTTCAGGTGTGTGTTAACACAATGCCAAGTAGGTAAGACATCAGCAATCGTCTTAGAGAAGCAATTGTTGCTGCCATCCACCTGAGAAGAGTAATATGGCCATTTCCAAACAATCTGAAGTTTATTCACAAGTGGAAGACATTTAAAACAGACACCTCTCCTTCCAGGAGTGGACGTCCCAGAAAATTCACCTCAAGATCAGACCGTGCAAAGCTCAGAGAAATGGCAGACAACCCAAGAACTACACCTCAGACTCTACAGGCCTCAGTTAACATGTTAAATGATAAAGTTCATGACAACACCATTAGAAAAATATGGGACAAAAATGACTTGTTTGGAAGGCTTGGCAGAAGAAAGCCTCTTCTATCTAAAAAAACATTGCAGCACAGTTTAGTTCTGCAAAGTTGCATCTGAACAAAACACAAGTCTTCTAGAATAATGTCCTTTGAACAGACGAGACCGAAGTGGAGATGTTTGGCCATAAATCACAGCGCCAAGTTTGGTAAAAACCTAAAGAGCATATCAGCACAAACACCTCTTACCAAAAGACAAGCATGCTGGAGGAGGGCTTATAATTTCGGGCTTGTTTTGTAGCCACAGGACCTGGGCACCTCACAGTCATTGAGTTGGCCATGAACTCCTCTGGATATCAAAGTACTCTAGAGTCAAATATGAGGGCATCTGTCCGACATCTAAAGTTGGGCCAAAATTGGGTCATGCAACAGGACAATGATTCCAAGCACACCAGCAAATCTACAACAGAATGCCTGAAAAGAAAAGAATCAAGGTGTTGCAATAGCCCAGTCCAAGTCCAGAGCTCATCCTGACTCTCAATGCTGTGGTGAGAGCTGTGCATAAGCGAAATGCCCACAAACCTCAATAAACTGGAGCAACGTTGAAAAGAAGAGTGGTCCAAATTCCTCCAGAATGATGTGAGAGACTGATGAAGTCACACAGAAAATGAATGCTTCAAGTTATTGGTGCTAAAAGTGGATCTACAGGCAGTTGAATTATAGGGTGTCCTTACTTTGTCACACATGGTCTTTCCCTCTTGGCTGTATTTTTCTTAAATAAATAATGTCACTGTGTGATATGTCATGTGATGATGTTTATCTGAGGATTTATTTTCCAAATTTTAAGACCTGCCAAGGACCAGATAATTTTTTATTATGTCCTGATACAGAAAACCATGAAATTCAATAGGGTGTCCTAACTTTTTCACATGACTGTACATATAAACTCGATGAATGCAGACACACCTGTACATACTCGCATATATACGAACTTGATCCATATACACCTATAAACACCTCATATGCAAGTAATTTCTAGGTGTATATGCACGTGTTTTATGTATGTATTGATAAGCAAAGTTTGATTTAAATCCTACATGGCGCCTCATATAAAAAATCATTTAAAAAACAAAACAAAAAAAAAACAGCACATGCAAGCAGAATTTTAAAATAAAGGAAGAGAAATTAACCAAAACCAACAAAATAAAATAAAAGGCCAAGACCAGAAAAATGTGAAAATAAACATACAGAATGACTTCATAATCTGACAGATCTGATTCAGAGAAATAAAAGAGTTGTACCATGGATGAACAGAAGGGATTTTATGTAATGAAACAAAAACACTGTTAGTTCATTCGAAGCAAATTAATAAAATAAGCAATAAAACAGATGCATAAAGCATCCAGCAAATATGTAATCAAAGAAGAGCTTCATAACTAAAATGGCAAAAACATGTCTTCAGACTTTATTCTGTAGCTGAAAGGATTCACATGAGAATCAGTGAGATTCTGAAGTCATTTCTCATAGATGTGATGATCTGCTGCTGCTCTCATGAATCTTCTGCTGTGTGTTCATGTCGTTCTCTAAATCTTCTCATTCTCAGTTTCTGATCTTCCTGTTTCTTTCCTAAAAGCATCACATCAACATCACCCTCTTCACACTCCTAATATTTGCATGTCAAATCCATAATGATGATCATAAATGTCTCTGACCTGACGTGTGTCTCATGTAGATGTGAAAACCTCCTAACAGACCCAACAGAACCATCAGCTGAAAACACCAGACCAGCACAAACACCACAGACACTGAACACACTGAACAACAACATAAACACATCAATCAATCAGTCAATCAATGCTGGGTTGCTGATATCTGTAGATGAACAGAACTGATCTCACCAGGACAGGGTTTGACTCTAATGGTCTTCTGTGCGTGACTGATGTGGTTCTTCATGTTGCAGCTGATGTTTCCATCAGTTCCTTCATCCAAATCAATGCTGCTGTTTCCATCCATCAGTGGATCTCCATTCAGAGTCCAGCTGTAGAGGAGCTGATCCCCCTCAGAGGAGCAGGACGCCCTCATCACCCCACTGGAGGAGCAGCTGATTGACACTTCCACTGAGCCAATAGGAGCTGGAGGGAGGGACACATGACAGTCACATGACAAACACAGGAGAATCTTGTTCTTCCACACTACTATTACTATTACTGGAGTATGTAGTGTGTTTACTGTGTGCTACAGGAATAAAAACTTTCACAGAGATTCAACTGATTCATTTGGATGAGAGTGAGATCTTTGGAGAACATGAGATTGGAATGAGTCTGATGAGAGAGTTTCTGTACCTTCAACAATCACTTGAAGATCTCTAGATGTTACTGTGCCGTCTGAGTTATAAACTTGATCTGATCACACGGTTTATTATCAGAAACCCATTAATGATGGTCACTTCAGGTCTTTTATTATAAAGTTCACAATCATATTTCATCCTGTCATTATTTACTCCACAAACTGGATCATCTTGATTGCAGTTTATTCTCTTTTGTATCTTCAGGTCATATTTACTAGCGTCCAGCACCATCAGCAGATTGAGTTTGTGTCCCAGAGCTGCGTAACAGGGATCAGACTGGCTGAACCAGCAGAACCGCTGCAAACCTGAAGAACACAGACACACACACGCACACACACACTGTAACGGAGACTCCAGGGAAGCGTGCTAGATCCAAGTGCGAGCTTTATTACACAGATCGTAGTCAAGACAGGCAGGGTCGATCTCCAAACGAACAGTAATACATAGGCAAAACAATAGCGTAATCCAGAAAAACAGGCAGAACGTCAAAATACCAGTGAGCAGTCCAAAAAATAACAAATAAACAAGGCAATGGAACAGGGCAAAACAATGGCAAAAACAAGGCAAAACTATGACAAGAAACAAAACCGTGGAAAATAACAAAAACAAGGCAATGAAATCAGAGAAAATGCTTAGTAGAGTCTGCACAGCAAAACAATACTTTGCAGAGGCCTGTTTGGTTTAGGCCTCCTTATATGGCCACCAAACAGGAAGTAACCAATGAAACAGCAGAGGGAGTGGTAACAGGCAGTCCATGAGCAAGGGCTCCCTCTGCTGGCGTGGCGTTACACACACACACACACACAGAGTTTACTCTTTTTTTTCTAAGTAGACTTGTTTTGTTTGTATATACAGCTTGTTATAAATTGTTTATTTGTTTTTAAAAATGAGGATGTCCTCAAAAGCAGGTTTTGGGAGATGTTTTCAGGTTTAGCTCTGCAAAACATAGTTAAGTTGATACACACATAATAATAATAATAATAATAACAATAATTAATAATAATAAACAATCATGTTTAATTTAATCAACAAATCAGCTTCATGAATATTGGGAATTAAAGAAAATTAATAATATTATTTATTAAACAAAGACATGTGGCTTCTGCAATGTTAACAGGCCTACATTTTTAGACAAGCTTATTATATATAATACCTAACAATAAAAAGTAAATCTACATATTGATTCCAAAATGAAAACAAAGTGTGAGCGTGAAATGACGTGTAGCCATGTTAGCTGGAGCTGCCCAGTAGTCTCTGCAGCAGTCTCTGCTCTGATCCCACACGGAAATAACCTATATAAACATATATGTTTTAATATAGGTTTTGATATAGGTTTTTAATATATGTGACATATATAAAATTGGCCGTTTTCCTATATTATATGTGCATATATGTACATATAATATAGGAAAACGGCCAATTTTATATATGTCACATATACTAAAAACCTATATCAAAACCTATATTAAAACATATATGTTTATATAGGTTATTTCCGTGTTGGACATTTCCTTCTTTTCCACTATTTTCATACAAGAAAGAATTGACCTTGTAAATGTTTCAGGAAAACGTGTAGACATCGCTTTCCATCTTCTCTCACTTATTTGCCATAGTTAAATTCCATAACATGCCAATTACATATGATACCAATTTCACGTGTTCGCACATAAGTTTTTTGCATTTTTTTTTTTTTTTTTAGTTAGCTCTTAGTTATTGCCTTGATAATAGAAAATATGAGCTAGGCATCATGTATGACAGTTGCCAAAGTGAGATATGAGCTAAAATGACCAGATCCTGCCATGAGCTATATAGGAGACATATCTTGTATGTACATATAGGGCTTTTTTGTGGATATAAAGAAGCAATACAGGAGACCTATATGGCCTGTATATGCACATATATGCACCTCAATTTTGCCTATATGTGGCATATATATGCATATATGCAGCATATATATTATCATATATATATATATATATATATATATATGTGCATATATACTGCATATAGGTTCCATATATGCGCATATATCCTCATATAGGTTCTTTCCATGTGGGATCACATGGTTTATTATCAGAGTCCCATTAATGACTGACACTTCAGGTCTGTTTTTATAAAGATCACAATTCTTCATCCTGCCATTCCTTTACACTACAAACTTGATCATCTTGTGTGTTGTTTATTCTCTTTTGTATCTTCAGGTCATATTCACTAGTGTCCAGCACCATCAGCAGATTGAGTTTGTGTCCCAGAGCTGCGTAACAGGGAGCAGACTGATTAAAACTACAGAACTGATCCAGACCTGAAGAATAAAACAAACACACAGTATGTAAAGACAGAGAGAAGAACAGTGGGTTTTAATGAGTAAAAGATGAAGTTAGACAGAGAGAAGGAAGAAAAAATAGCCACACATCATTTTAGTACAAAATGTTAACCTATTTGCAAGTAATGTTTATACTGTTTTACTTCATAAAGAGAGTTTATACAGATGGAGGGGAGATGAATTTAGACTCTTTTACATCATAAACTTAAAGCCACAAACTTCAATTTTGATTTTACGAGTTTTAATACAGATTCTGAATTCTATTGATGTGACTGAAACTCTTCCATCTCACAACCATTTTTTTTTTTTTTTTTTTTTTGAGAGATTGATCAGCAGCATGAGTTTGATGTGAAAGTGACTCACATGCAGTAGTTTGCAGCAGCAGCATCAGTCCAAAGATGAGCATCATTTCTATAAAGTCCAGTTTCCAGAAGAGCCCAAAACCAACAGAAGAGTGTGATGCTGCTTCAGTCACACAATCACTCCTCACTCTGACAGAAGAGCCCGACTGACACGCATCTGTGCTCACAATACATTTAGAAAACTACTGCACAGTTTCTGTGAGAGAAGAGGAAGTTCACATCATCACAGTTTGGGGTTGAAGGTCTTGCACAAGGACACAAAAAAAAAACTAACACATACACATGCTTTTCTGTCACTGTCTGACCACAAGAAAAAATGGTCTGTGGTCAGAATAAAAACCATTGCTGACTAACAAACTTCTACTAAAGACACATCTGTCACGATTTGCACATCTTCTGTGAACTTTTACCCAAGTCTGAATCCATGAAGTTTTAACACAAAATCATAATGGACGACGTTCGCTGGAAAAATTTACTCCACTGGAAAACTGACCATCAGAAGTTTATCTAGAATATCTAAAGTGTTTTTGAATATTCCTCACATTAAACTACTGAAACAAAAATATGAGGGACAAAATGACCTGCGCTATGAGTCAAATATACAGGATAAAACAGCTAAATTAACACAGTTATCATAAGGATATCTGTAATGTCATGTGTCATTCAAAAGTGTATTAACAAACTCTCACTGATTACTGCAGTTTGTAAAAATATTTCTCCTGATAAAGAAGCTCAGTTTGTACTGAAATGATGAGACTGAGATCTCTGTCATTACTCAAGTTCACCACACGAGGTCTCCATCAGCACAGCGCTATCAGACTGTTGTCATAGTAACAGCAGCCTCTGCTTCATGTCTGATCTCAATCTCCTGGAGTTCAAGAGAAATTTGACTGGATTTTATTGATCAGATTTATTTAAATATTGAAAATTGTTTGTTCAAAAAGGAATCGGTTTAGATCATGTAATCCAATGTTGCTTCTGATCTGGATTAAAACTTCAGTAGGCCTACAGGTTTTATTTAAATATCCTAGTAAGATGAGGACAAAATGACAAGCTCTGTGAGTCAAATATACAGGATAAAACAGCTAAACAACAAACTCTCACTGATAATTGCAATTTGTGAAAACATTTTCTCCTGATAAAGAAGCTCGGTTTGTACTGAAATGATGAGACTGAAATCTCTGTCATTACTCAAGTTCACCACACGAGGTCTCCATCAGCACAGCGCTATCAGACTAGTAACAGCAGACTGTTTGAGCCACTGCTTCATGTGTAGCGTTCAAAAGAATTGGATCAAATAATAAAACTGGTTTGTTGACAGGAAAAAAAAAAAAGACTATAAAATTGGATTTGATCATCAAATACTGTGTTGATTCTGATCTGGATCAACCCTGCAGCAGCGTAGTTCAAAACTTTTGGTAGGACTAGGATACATTTGATCCAAAAACATCAGGATTCAATTTTATTTGTTAATTGAATTTAGTAGATTACACTTTCTAAAAAAAAAAAAAAAGGTTGCTTTAATGCATAGCTTTAATGCATGCTTTAATGTCTTAGTTTTTGTTGCATTTACTGTATATCTGGCCAGCAGCACGTCCAGCATGTTTGTTTTATGAAGAGCCTGGGTAATCAGACCAATAAAAGAGACCATTAATTAGACTACTACTCTTGCTTTTCATACAAATATGTCTTTACAAATTTCTACAAATTTATAAAACTGATCTGAGATCAGGTAAAAGCCATATAGATGCTGGTTAATGGCTTCACTGAACTCGCCCACTAGCAGTGAATCATTGAAATCTCGAAACAGTTATGAATCTCAAAACACTGAAATCATGTGACTTTGGCAGTTTGATACGCAACAAAATTTGGTTGTTACTTCACCTTTTAGCGCTCAATTCTGTACTGTACCAACACAGTTCAGTAATTTACAGAAATGACAACGGCATTTACAACTAAACTGAACAAATAATGATGTCACTTTTGTACGTGCGGTACAAGAAATCAAGGAGAGGCGTACGAGCAGAAGAACAAGAGTTATAGCTGGACTCATTCATGGAAAATTATTTGATTTCTGTCTACATGTGTTGTTTTTCTGTGTTATATGTTTTGATGTCTGTTTAACTTTGATTAATGTGTGCTTTCTGTTGATTAAAATGAAAACTGACTGTACATAAACCATAGTTAAAAATCAAATGAGCTTGTGAGTTTTGACAAACATCTTATCAATACAAACATCTTATCAATGAAAAATACAAAAGTGTGGCTAAACATGTTAAAAAACATGTAAAAACAAACTCATTTTCCGCTGTGTGTTCATGTCGCTCTCTCAATCTTCTCATTCACACTTTCTGATCTTCCTGTTTCTTTCCTAAAAGCATCACATCAACATCATCATCATGTTCATACTCCTAATATTTGCATGTCAAATCCATAATGATGATCATAAATGTCTCTGACCTGACGTGAGTCTCATGTAGATGTGAAAACCTCCTAACAGACCCAACAGAACCATCAGCTGAAAACACCAGACCAGCACAAACACCACAGACACTGAACACACTGAACAACAACAATTAGACAGAAAACAAAACCCATCGTTCATGTTTCCAGTAGTGTGTTTGTTAAACTCGTACCACATTCTGATGTGTGTGTGCGTCTGGTCACTGCAGAGGTCAAACTAGAGGTCACAGGTGCAGTAGTTGCTCCTGAAATCGAACATCAGCACAGAATCACCTGAACCACATCAACACAATTCACTGCTGAGATCAAACTGAAACAAACTTGTGACACTTTTCACAATTAAGAGCCCAGTTAAGAGAACTGACTGTTTTGCATGATTGATGTTGCTGTGCGTGACTGTTTACTGTTTGCTACAGGAAGAAAAATCTTCACGGAGATTCGATTGATTCATTTGCATGAGAGTGAGATCTTTGGAGAACATGAGATTGGAATGAATCTGATGAGAGAGTTTCTGTACCTTCAGCAATCACTTGCAGATCTCTAGATGTTTCTGGGCCATCCAAAGGATCAAATTTAAACATGTAATTCCCTGAATCTGCTCTGATCGCATGGTTTATTAACAAAGCCCTATTAACAAATGTCACTTCAGCTCTGTTATTATAAAGACCACATTCATTCTCCTTTATCCTGTAATTCTTTACTCTACAAAACTGATAACTGTGTGTGCTGATTATTCTTTTTTGTATCTTCAGCTCGTATTCAGTCTCGCTCAACACCGTCAGTACAATGAGTTTGTGTCGCAGAGCTGCATAACAGGGATCTGATTGATCAAACCAGCAGATCTGCTCCATACCTGAAGAACAAAACACACACACACACACACGTTTGTTTTTGTGAATTGTGGGAACTTTCCATAGACTTCTATAGATTTTATACTGACCAAACGATATTGTCTATCCCCTCACCCAACCCTAACCCTGAACCTACCCCTTACAGAAAACATGTTTGCATCTAATAAGAGTTTATACAGATGAAGAAGAGGTGATGAATTTAGACTCTATCACATAATTGACGAACTAGTTTTGATTTCATGAGTTTTTAACACAGATGCAGAACTCAAACTCATCTATCTCACAAATGAATACTCTACACTGTTAAGCATTTAAACTTAAACACTTAAAACACTATTACTAGATCACAGTAAACTGCTTTGGAAAATCTCCTATTGTAATAGTACTGTGTTTTTATTTGATCAGCATCATGAGATGAGTTTGATGTGAAAGTGACTCACATGCAGTAGTTTGCTGCAGCATCAGTCCAAAGATGAGCATCATTTCTCTAAAGTCCAGTTTCCAGAAGAGCCCAATCCCAGCAGAAGAGTGTGATGCTGCTTCAGATCGTCTGTCCGTCTGTGTTCTGGCTCTCATGAAGCATCTTCACGGTGCAATAAGGAAATGTCTGAAGAGGAAGTTTCCTCCTATTGAACAAGATACTGACGCTGTTAGTTTGTATTACAATACATCTAAAACAAAAAGTTGAAGTGAACAGAAGTGAAACTACTGTAAGAGAAATGAGTAAAATAAGAATTAACATTTACATTATACTGTAGCTTGTTGCCACAATAAATAATGTTGTTGCAATTTGAACTAGTCAACTAGTTAGAATTTAACATGGGTAAGGCTTATAACCCTGGAAAATCAGAGAGAAAGATGGTGACGAGGACACTGAGGATTTCAAACAACAGTAACTGTTAACAGATACCCTCAGATAATCTATGCTTTACAAATAGATCTAGCAATAGGTAGAAAATATGTACAAAAGTCTCTGGAGCAGTATCTTTTCAAAAGATACCAATATGTACCTTTGAGGTCCTAATATAGACCATGCAATAGTAAATAAGGTACAAAGTGTGTTTGCAGCTCTACTTCCACAGGAATGAAAACACTATTTGGAAAGAAGTAATGATAAAGGAAAATATGACTTCTTTCAGACTATTTTATTTAAAATGAGGGCACGAATACTTGTAACTTATTTACATATTTAAAATACAAAATATGAGTAACTTTATTTTATTACAGATACATTCACATTGGTCATTAATCAAATTACAGTTACAGCTTAAAATAATTTTAGATTACCAAAGTAATTACTTTG
Source organism: Cirrhinus mrigala (assembly GCA_036247105.1). Classification (NCBI taxonomy): domain Eukaryota; kingdom Metazoa; phylum Chordata; class Actinopteri; order Cypriniformes; family Cyprinidae; genus Cirrhinus; species Cirrhinus mrigala. The sequence continues at coordinate 1,934,029 of CM070020.1, read as the reverse complement.
AATTTTAATGTTTTTTTTCTTTTTTTTTTTTTTTTTTTTTTTAACATTACTGTAAACTGTAACGGGGAATTACTGTTAATTGGTGATTTTCTGTGTCTGATAGTTTGGAAAAGCATCCTAGCATCCTTTGTGTTACAAAACTTGTGAAATCTAATGAAATATATTACAAATTACTTATAAATAGATGTGATGATCTGCTGCTGCTCTCATGAATCTTCTGCTGTGTGTTCATGTTGTTCTCTAAATCTTCTCATTCACACTTTCTGATCTTCCTGTTTCTTTCCTAAAAGTATCACATTATCATCATCCTCACGCTCGTAAAATTTGCATGTAGATGTGAAAACCTCCTAACAGACCCAACAGAACCATCAGCTGAAAACACCAGACCAGCACAAACACCACAGACACTGAACACACTGAACATATAGTTTGCAAGGTAAAGTAATACAGTATGTTTATACTGTTACGTTTTTTGCACGGAGAGATTTCTAATAAGAGTTTGTTCAGATAAATGAGGTTGTGATGAATTCAGACTCATTTCCACAATGAACTTCAAGCTACAATATTCCAATTTTGATTTTGTGGGTCTTTAACACAGATGAACTTACTGTGATTTAAACTCTTCCATCTCACAAATTAATAATCTGTGCTGGTAAGAAAACACTATTAAACACTAAACAAAACATTTAAACACTTAAAACAGAAAACACTATGAACAGATCACTGCAGATTCTAAAAGTAATATGACAACACAAACACTGACACTGACACTCATCTTAGGAAGTTGAGATCATTACTGGAAGAATTTGGGGTTGAAGGTCTTACGCAAGGATACAAAAATAACTAACACATACACGTGCTTTTCTGTCTTTGTGTGACCACAAGAAGAAATTCTGTGTGCTTTCTGTTAGATAAAATGTTAATTGACCGTATTAAAAAAAAAAATAAAATAAAAAAAATAAAACTTATGATCATACATATATTTTCATTTAGTACTGCTGTAGAATCTAATACTTATATGTTTGCTAGAAGACAAAATAAGTACAATTTACCATTTTCAAACAATTTGAAAAATGTCCAGCAATGATCTAATCAAAGAAGAGCTTCATAACTAAAATGGCAAAAACATGTCTTCAGACTTTACTCTGTAAGTGAAAGCTGGATTCACATGAGAACCAGTGAGATTCTGAAGTGATTTCTAATAGATGTGATGATCTGCTGCTGCACTCATGAATCTTCTGCTGTGTGTTCATGTCATTCTCTAAATCTTCCCATTCTCACTTTCTGATCTTCCTGTTTCTTTCCTAAAAGAACCACATCATCATCATTATCTTAATGCTCTTAATATTTGCATGTCAAATCCATAATGATGACCATAATTGTCTCTGACCTGACGTGTGTCTCATGTAGATGTGAAAACCTCCTAACAGACCCAACAGAACCATCAGCTGAAAACACCAGACCAGCACAAACACTGAACACATGAAAAACAAACAATAGATAGAAATCAAAACCCTGTTTCCAGTAGTGTGTTTGTTAAACTCATACCATATTCTGATGAACTCATACATCTGTGAAGGAAATACTTCAGGGCTCTGAGTGAGGGTTTGATTTGTACCAGCTGATGAGAAACTCGTACCATAATCTGACGTCTGCGTAGTGCTGAACACTGTAGAGGTCAAACTAGAGGTCACAGGTGCAGTAGTTGGTTCTGAAATTAAACAAGCACAGAATCACCTGCTTTCTCTCTTAATATGAAGTAGTGCAAAGATAATTATTGTGGATAATTATTTTGAAGAACTAAGTGGGCAGTAAAGTGATAATTAGCAACCTTATCAAGGAAACATCCAGATCACATTTCAGTTCAAAACTGTAATTAGTAAGTAATATTATTCATAATGTTTCATTGTATGTTTCTGACTTATGAGAATCATCATATCATCATAAAATGTATGTGAGAAAAATGTATCATATAAATGATTTTGGGATAACATGTTTGTTTGTTTGTTTGTTTATAATTTAGCGCCATGCCAGCTACTGTTGAGAAACAAGTGAAAAAATTGAAAAAGTAAATAAATTGTATAGGAAACTGCAAATAAAAAGGTTTTTTTATATTTCTGTTCTCACTTCATTCAAAATTCTTTATAAAGATTCCTAGAGGAGTTAAAACCATCACAATCCATCAAAATACCCTTCAGAGATACTGCAGTCTGGTATAATGGGATTTGACGTGTTCTTGACAGGTTTTGAGAGATTCTACATCACTCTTGTTGCTGATGTTATAGTTTAGCAAATATTGTGGACATTCATGTATTAGAAGCTCACCAGGACAGGGTTCAACACTAATGGTCTTCTCTCCATAACTGACGTTGTTCTTCACGCTGCAGCTGATGTTTCCAATAGCTGATGTTTCATTTAGCTGAATGGTAGTGTTTCTAACCATTGGTCCTTGCTCTAATATTATTCCATTCAGAGTCCAGTTGTAGATGATCTGATCACCTTCAGATGAGCAGGACACTGAACTCTGATTGGAGGAGCAGCTGATTGACACTTCCACTGAGCCAATAGGAGCTGGAGGGAGGGACACATGACAGTCACATGAATCTTTCCCGACTCATTATGAGTTAATATCAAAACATTTCTAAACAAAATGTTTATGTGATTGCTGGACTCATTAAACATGCATTGTAGGTCAGTCATCTGACAACAATGTATCAAATTACTCTTTGAAATGCTTTCACATTATTTTTAAGCAGTATACAGTAAGCAGCATGCTAGTATTAAAAATAGTTTTAATCATGGTATATGCAGGATTTTTAAGCTCAAATGTAAGACTTTAAAGATCTTTTTAAGACCTGCTCAAATAAAATTAATACTATATGAGTGTGGTAGGACAACGTCTATGGTAGCATTAAACTGTAAAATGGTTTTATAAAATAAACTTCACATTTCAGCTTCTAAACCATTTGTAAGAAAAGGGGTGAGTCAAAAAATCAATTATTATATTAATTTTCAACAAATATTTTCAATCAAATATTATATTAATTAAATAACATATATAGATATAGACATAGCATATATATATATATATATATATATATATATATATACAGTACTGTGCAAAAGTCTTGTAATAATCCAGTGAGATTTTTGTTTGCACAAGGAATCTGACAACAGCCAGTGCTCCACACAGAGATCTGATCTCACCATCATCCAGTCTGTCTGGAATGACATGAAGAAACAGAACAAACTGAGACAGACTAAATCCAGAAGAACTGTAGCAACATCTCCAAGATGCTTCAAGAAACCTACATGCAAAACTTATGCGCAAATGTACCTAGGGCAAAAGCAGTTTTAAACGCAAATGTGGTTTACCAAATGTTGATTTAATTTAGTTAATAGAAGTTAATTGATAAATAAAATCTATTTAAGACATTATTTTTGACAGCATCCTCATTTTACAGCATTTTTGCACAAGTGCCTAAAACATTTAACAATACTTTGCAGGTAGGTTTCGTGAAGCATCTTGGAGACGTTGCTACGGTTTCTGGATTTAGTCTCAGTTTATTCTGTTTCTTCATGTCATTCCAGACAGACTGGATGATGGTGAGATCAGATCTCTGTGTGGAGCTGTTGTGGAGCTGTTGTGGAGCACTGGCTGTTGTCAGACTCCTTGTGCAAACAAAAATCTCACTGGATTATTACAATTAATGGCAAAATGAATGTTTGAAAATGTAAACTGATATTTCCTACTGACACACTACAGCAAAAGATAGAAATAACTGACTTAAAACCATTTTTTTTGAGCTGGTGAAAATACTAGTAGCCTAAGACTTGTACACAGTACTGTATATATATATATATATATATATATATATATATATATATATATATATATATATATATATATATATATATATATATATATATATATATATATATATATATAATCTGTCTTGATTGTTTGGATTTCTACACTGCATTATCTTCTTGTCAATCCACCAGTTCACATTTACAACTTGCAGCATAAACACACTGGTTGATTTTCACAGTGGTCTGAACCAAAACTGCAGACGGGCTGAATGAAAATGCACATTCATTGTCATTAGAACGGCAGAAATACAGCAGTTTCCCAGTAATGGCAGTACACAAAGCACAGCACCTATCGCAATTCATGTTTCTCCATCCTCTTGAAATCCTAATTAAGAGTTTTTATGGCCTTAAATTTCAGAGGCGGACAGCAGTTGAAGTATTTTTACTCTGCTGTAAAAGTACTTTTCAAGTGTCTGTACTTCATCAGAGTTTCTTTAGAGAACTTTACTTCACAACATTCCAAAGCATAATATTGTACTTTTTACTGCACTACATTTCATATTAAATAATCATTTAATACTTAATTGCATTAGAAATATATTACTTTCTTACTTCTACTCAGGTAAAAGTAATTCAGAGATTACTTACAAGAAATTACATTTTTAATGTTCATAAGTATTAAAGGTAAAACAAACAACAACTTTTATTTATGAAATGTAGTGCAGTAAAAAGTATGACATTATGCTTTGGAATGTAGTGAAGTAAAGAAAAAAAAACAACACTTTTTAAATTAGTAAAAATACTTCACTGCTGTTTGCCTTAAATTTGATACAACTAAAACCTCTTTAGACTTTTTAAAAGACCAGCGGAAACCCTGTTTAGTAGTACATGGAAAGTGCAGATGAATTTGACCAAATTCGTCCAGACATTTAATAATGAGCTGCAATAAAAACCTTCACAGAGATTCAACTGATTCATTTGCATGAGAGTGAGATCTTTGGAGAACATGAGATTGGAATGAATCTGATGAGAGAGTTTCTGTACCTTCAACAATCACTTGAAGATCTCTAGATGATTCTGTGCCGTCTGAGTGATGGAGTCTTAATCTGTAATTTCCTGCATCTGCTCTGATCACATGGTTTATTATCAGAGTCCCATTAATGACTGTCACTTCAGGTCTGTTATTATAAAGATCACATTCCCTCATCCTGTCATATTTTACTCTACAAACTGGATCATGCTGTGTGTTGTTTATTCTCTTTATTAACATCAGGTCATATTCACTAGTGTCCAGCACCATCAGCAGATTGAGTTTGTGTCCCAGAGCTGCGTTACAGGGATCAGACTGATTAAAACTGCAGAACAGATCCAGACCTGAAGAACAAAACAAACAATGAATTGAACCAAAATCTATAGACATCAGTTAAAATCAGACACAAATTATACTAACATTTACAGAATTCAAACAAAGTTCAACTAAACAAATATCAAACAGACACTTGATCTCATTTAATTTAATTGAACTCTTTTTTTCTCGAGTCATTGTGTCTCCTGTGTCTCCAGACTTATTATGACAGGATAATGAACACCATCATATTACTGGACTAGTGTGTAATACAAAATAACTGTTAAAAATAAAACATTCATTTTATTTTAAAATGTCTGTTTAACACTGGAATATCAGCTGTTTTTGTATGACCTCAGTCAAACAAGCAAATCTAAATGTTGACTGTATTCAGATTTAACCATCATGCTTTCACTGTCTACAATATAAATAATGTGTTGATCTGTCTGACATCACATTTAATGTCCTGACATCATTCGAGGAATCCTTCCTCGAACGTTTCAGCACAGTGAACACAAAGAAAGAAACAAAATTACTCTAAAATTTTAACACTTAATACAGACTTTAAATGTAATATTGCAACTAGGAATGTTGATTTAATGTATTAATTGGTGCTTTTTATGGAAAAAAATAATGATTTAAAAATATTAACAATTAACACACTCCACCCCATCCAGACCCATCCATCATCTTACACTGACACAGTTGCTCATGAACATGATGCAGAATGATGATGGACAGCATGATTAAGTTTATTAGAATGCAGTTATATGCCACTAAAATACAAAAGCAAAACTGTATGAGTTTGTGTCTTACTCTACACCAAATAGTTTAGCAATATCACATGAGCAAGAGTGCTGTTTTTCCCAAATACATGCATGGTTGGTTGAGGTAATGTTTTTTTTTTTTTTTTTTTTTTCTGCTCAGTTTCACAAACGAAAATAGTTCCAAAGCAGGATTGAGTCAAATGGATCAAGTGAACCAGTGATTCAGTGACTCATTCATAAAGACAGCAGCTGCATCCCAATCGTGGTGCAAATTCAAAGTGCAGATCATCAGTATAAGTTCATTTAATTAGATCTCACATATAATTTGTATAAAATGTAAAGTGTTGCACATTTTATTTGGTACAGAGATGGCTATGTGTATTTTCTAATATGTCTGCAACTGCTTTTTATCACTTAATTAGAAGCACCACAATTGAATCATCATTCACAGAGACTACTGAACAGATATTAAGTTAATTTAAGATAAGTTTAATTTAAAGCGCAGAGTATTACATGTACAAAATGTGGAAATAAAGCTCTGTAAAACTTTACCATTTTAGCAGCACTTCATTGTAGACTTAAGTGTGTATCAAAAGTACCACACACGCACACACACGGTCTGCACACCCACTTAAACACTTCAGCCAAATACAGTGACAGGATGCATGTAACCAGGTGACAGAGTATCTGTTAAAGGGGTCAACGGATGCCCATTTTCCACAAGTTGATATGATTCTTTAGGGTCTTAATGAAAAGTCTATAATATACTTTGGTTAAAAATTCTCAATGGTAGCGTAAAACAACGCCCTTTTTACCTTGTCAAAAAAAAAAAATCAGCTCTGCAAAAATCATCTTATTCTGGTCGAGGCTGCTTTAAATGAAAATGAGCTCTGCTCGCCCCGCCCCTCTCTTCTGTCTGTGATGTGACCAATCGGCAACTTCCCGGTCTCCCTCTTGAAGCCAACACAGAAGTAACTAAAACTGCAATTCATCGACTGGCCGCAAAAGTGTCAATCCCATAGACTCCCCATGTTTAAATGCCCAACTTCACAGCAGAAAAAAATATGTTAACAGCCTGGTACAAAAAGTGATTTTGGTCTATATAGCTAATTTTGCCCTTCATGTAAACTGTGAGGGGGGTGAATTTTTTTTATAACTCATCTGTTTAATTTATATTAAGCCTTAAAGTTCGGCATAAATTAGGGCGTGGTCACTTGAGTGACAGGTGGATTGCCGCTGCTGTCACCACCATCGCGCTAGGCGGGCGTGGCTTCAGCAACCAGCTCCACCCACATCCCGCCTATTTGCCCATTTTCGATTATCCGGGAGTGACGTGCAAGTGACGCAATTCCAAGATGGCGACGGCCGACTCCCGCCCACTAAGAGCTTCAAAAATGCTCTTCAGAAACCTACAGGTGACATCACGGACATGACATGATATTTTTAACAGTCTATGGATGTGACGAGCCTGTTTACTTTAGCCGCATTTAGCCGCTAAACTTGCTAACTAGCACATTATTAGGAAAGACGATGGCAAAGATTCATTAAAAAAAAAAAAAAAAAAAAAAAAAAAAAAAACTTTATACTCACTTCTGCTGTAGGTGAAGCTGGATCACGAATGATTCGAGCGAACATAGACGGATATATGTAGATCGGGAGGCGCATTCCCTTCACAAACAAATGTAATCTACTGCATCTTCAGCGGCTCAGATGTCGGGAGTAAGTGATGACCACTGTGTTCATTATTACATCCAGCAACACAACACCTCAATCGCTCAATCTGAGATATTCTTGTCTACATCCCTGCTCCAGCATCAAAACGAAGAGGACGGACTGTTACAGCTGATCTGAGGTAAAACGCTCATGTCAATCAACTATGGTGGGAGCGGCCTCTGTCTGTGTGACGCCACAACGACAGGCATCTGAGAATGCCTCGATTTGAAAAAAGTGGATATTATTTTTACAGATTAATTAAAAACCACTGCATGGATTTTTATCATTATAGGGTAGATTTGTACATACACTGCCAACACACATTAATGTTCAAACAACATGAAAAAGTGAACTTAGCATCTGATGACCCTTTAAAGACACAATTATAATGAAGTTGTTTGTCCCAAACCTCGTCCACTATTCTGCGGCATGCTCAAAATTACGCTGGTACTTTTTCACAAAAAGTGCACATATTTTTAGGGGATAGAATGAGAAGGTAAACTGGGACCCAGCATCTTTGAGAAGTGATGCTTTACAGCAGCAACAAATGCACATGTACAACTATCCACTGAAATGATATTGTAATGTCAGTTATAACATTGGCATATTTATGACAGTCAATTCAACTCGCTAACTATAAAGTGTGTAGGAGACTCCAAGTCACAAAAATACACAAAACTGCATACAGTTGCTTTGAATACAAAGATACAGAAACAAACTTGTATAAAATTGACAGCATGGAGGGAACAAGGAAGTTAGAGACAGAGAGGAGGAAGAAGGAACAAGAGGCCGAAACACATAATACTCCACTAATACTACAGACAAGAAGATCAGAAAACTCTATTGCTAGATCACTGCAGACTCTTAATGTAACATTATATTTTTATTTCAGAGATTGATCTGATTGATCGGCATCATGAGATGAGTTTGTGAAAGTGACTCACATGCAGTAGTTTGCAGCAGCAGCATCAGTCCAAAGATGAGCATCATTTCTCTAAAGTCCAGTTTCCAGAAGAGCCCAGTCCCAGCAGAAGAGTGTGATGCTGCTTCAGATCGTCTGTCCGTCTGTGTTCTGGCTCTCATGAAGCCTCTTAAAAGTGCAATGAGGAAATATCTGAAGAGGAAGTTTTCACTTATTGGGGAAGGTGCTGACGCTGTTAGTTTGTATTACAATACATATAAAACAATAGATTGAAACTCAGAGAAATGTGTAAAATAAGTAGTTACATTTACATTATACTGTAGTTTTTGCCACAATAAGTAATGCTGTTGCGATTTGAAATAGTCAACTAACTAGAATTTAACATTGATTGTCTAAACAGTTGTTGCTGGAGGAGAAAGATGGTGACGATTATCATGGATTTCAAATGAGGGTAACCTTCACCAGATACCCCAGATAGTCTATACTCTACAATTAGGTAGAAAATGGGTACAAAAGCTGTCTCTAGAGCAGTACCTTTTCAAAAGATACAATATTCTACCTTTAAGGTACTAATATGGACCCTGTAGTAGTGAATAAGATACAACATGTGTGTGCGCAACTCTACTTCCATAGAAATGAATTGAAAACACTATTTGGAAATGAGTAACAAGAACGGAAAAGATGGATTGTTCTGGACTATTTTATTTTAATGGAGGGCACGAATACATGTAACTTAGTCATATATTTAAAATACGAAATATGAGTAACTGCATTTCATTACAGATACATTTAAATGGCTGTGGTTAATCAAAATACAGTTACATCTTATAAGAATTTTAGATTACAAAAGTAATTACTTTGAATTCTAATGTAATTTATTTCATTTGAACATTAATGTAAACTGTAACAAGCAATCACTGTTAACTGGTGATAGTCCGACTCTGACAGTCTGCAAAAGCATCCTAAGATACAGTTTCATACCCCTTGAAGAATATTGAAAAAATTATTGAGGGATCATAAAAATTGCATGTAATTTTTTAGTACTGTCCTGAATAAGCCATTTCACATAAAAAATTTTCACAAACTCCACAAGATAAAATAACCCCCAAAACATACCCAAACAAAAACATACATAGCCTTGAATCTTAACTGTCTGTTTATCTGATGATCCACTACTGTTCTCATGTTTTGTGTTATTTGTGAGTCCCTTGTTTGTCCTGAGCAGTTCAACTGCCTGCTATTTTTCAGAAATATTTCTCAAGGTCCTGCAATTTTTTAGGTTTTCCAACATCTGGATATTTGCATAAAATTTTGAGATCCATCTTTTCACATGAAAGACAATTGAGGGACTCATCCACAACTATTACAAAACATGAAAACATTTGCTGATGTTCATGAAAACTCAATGCATTAAGAGCAGAGAGTGTAAACTTTTGATCAACAATTTGCACATTTTTCTCATTTGGTCTAAAGATCATACATATATTTTCATTTAGTACTGCTGTAGAATCTTATATGTTTGCCAGAAGAAGAAGAAAAAGAAGAAGAAGTTTGCCAGAAGTACAATTTACCTTTTTCAAACAATTTGAAAAGTTTAGTTTCTTGAGGTTTTTTTTTTTTTTTTTTGGAGCAGAGATGTCAACTTCAGTCCCTAAATGGCCACAGCCCTGCAGAGTTTAGCTCCAACTCTAATTAAACACACCTGAACAAGCTCATCAAGGCCTTCAGAATTACTAGAAACATCCAAGCAGGTGAGTTTTAGCTAAACTCTGCAGGGTTGTGGTTGAGACCACTGCTATATCCACCTTATTTTTCAATGCGGAAGTAAGCTGTTTTCTGGTAATGTGTTAGACGTCCAGTTCATAATCCGCCACAGAGAAATAACGAGAATAATATCGAAGTGCAGTAAACGGTAAAAGAGTTTGCACTGCAAACCAGTGTGTTCATAATTAAGATAATGCATTAAAATAATATGGTAGACACACCAGTTTGCAATAACAAGCAGCAAAATGAGCTTCTTGTGCAGCTAAAAATAGCTGGAAGTGGATGAGACCAGAAGCCAGACACAAAAAAATTACAAATGGCTTCACCCACTCTTATGGGAAAAATAAGGTGGATAGGAGCCTTTGAGTTACAAAATTTGTGAAATCTAACAAAATATATTACAAATTACTTTTTAAATCATGTATTTTGTAATCTGTCATTACATTTTAAAAGTAACCATCCCAACCCTGTCTATATTAACACAGAGAGCTTGTAAATTTAAAAGACACAAGTGTGTCTAAATGTGTTAAAGATCATGTAAAATACAGATGATCTGCTGCTGCTCTCATGAATCTTCTGCTGTGTGCTCATGTCGTTCTCTAAATCTTCTCATTCTCACTTTCTGATCTTCCTGTTTCTTTCCTAAAAGAACCACATCATCATCATTATCTTAATGCTCTTAATATTTGCATGTCAAATCCATAATGATGATCATAAATGTCTCTGACCTGACGTGTGTCTCATGTAGATGTGAAAACCTCCTAACAGACCCAACAGAACCATCAGCTGAAAACACCAGACCAGCACAAACACCACAGACACTGAACACACTGAACAACAACAATTAGACAGAAAACAAAACCCATCGTTCATGTTTCCAGTAGTGTGTTTATATATGTGGACATTAATGTATTAGAAGCTCACCAGGACAGGGTTTGACTCTAATGGTTTTCTGTGCGTGACTGACGTTGTTCTTCACGCTGCAGCTGATGTTTCCATCAGTTTCCTTATTCAGCTCAATGGTAGTGTTTCTAACCATTGGTCCTTGTACTAACATTTTTCCATTCAGAGTCCAGCTGTAGAGGAGCTGATCCCCCTCAGAGGAGCAGGACGCCCTCATCACCCCACTGGAGGAGCAGCTGATTGACACTTCCACTGAGCCAATAGGAGCTGGAGGGAGGGACACATGACAGTCACATGACAAACACAGGAGAATCTTGTTCTTTCACACTACTCATACTATTACTGGAGTATGTAGTGTGTTTACTGTGTGCTACAGGAATGAAAACCTTCACAGAGATTCAGCTGATTTATTTGCATGAGAGTGAGATCTTTGGAGAACATAAGATTGGAATGAGTCTGATGAGAGAGTTTCTGTACCTTCAACAATCACTTGAAGTTCTTCTAGGACCCATGAGTCAGTGAAATCTAATATGTAATTTATTGAATCTGCTCTGATCACACGGTTTATTATCAGAGTCCCATTAATGACTGACACTTAAGGTCTGTTACTATTTACTATTGTCTCGCACCATCATCAGATTGAGTTTGTGTCCCAGAGTTGCGTAACAGGGATCAGACTGATCAAACCAGCAGAACCGATCCAGACCTGAAGAACAAAACACACACACACACACACACACACACACACACACACACACACACACACACACACACACACACACACACACACAAACACAGATTTACTCAGTTATCTAAACTGCATAGACTTCTATTGTTTTTATATCCAGCTAATTCTAAACTTTTCCTCTAAAAGAAAACTTTCTGCATTTTTTCAATAAAAAAAAAACAAACAAAAAAAAAAAAACAAAACAAAAAAAAAACAACAACATTGTTGTACCATTGTTACAATGAGAATGTCCTCAAAAAGTTTTGGGAGGTGTTTTCAGGATTAGCTGCCCAAAATATATAACTTGTTACACTCACATAAAAAATCTACATTCAATTTAATCAACAAATCAGGTCCAAACAATATCAATTTATTGACATTATTTTTGACAGTAATTTATAAATGGTGGCAATTAAAGAAAGAAAGTAATTCTTATTTTTGTTTAATATAATTTAACATAGACATGTTGTCTCCTTGTAAACTGTACATTTTTTAGACCTTACTATATAATACTTAACATTAAAATGTATAAATATATCTAAACACTGACTGCAAAATTAAAACAAAATTTAATTCAAGTAATATTTGTTTAATCTTTTCACTAAATCCTGTACTATCAAGGGGAGTATTGCTGATTAAGAATGGAAAAATATCTATTAAAATCAATTTAATAGAGATATCAGTGCAGGTATCCATGTGATTTTAGTATTAACTTTTTTCCCCAGTTCCTGAAGATAAAATTAATAATTAAAGCTACTCAAAATTTAAATGGCATCATTTTTGGAAGAGGATCCAGAGACAAACATGGTCAGTTAGGACTGTGCAGGTCATCCTTATTCAGCTTTGCTATATACTTTATTATATAACCAGGAAATGTTTGTCTCATGTTACACTTTAAATCTGATTTAAAGAAATAATAAAGTTAAGGTGCTGTTGACTAAATTCTTCCAATCCATTATGATCTGCATGGATAAAAAAAAAAAAAAAAAAAAAAACCTTCACAGAGATTCAGCTGATTCATTTGCATGAGAGTGAGATTGGAATGAGTCTGATGAGAGAGTTTCTGTACCTTCAACAATCACTTGAAGATCTCTAGATGTTTCTGTGGCCTGTTTGAGATAAGAGAGTGTTAATCTGTAATTCCCTGAATCTGCTGTGCTCACACTATATATGATCAGCATCCCATTAACGATTGTAACTTCAGGTCTGTTATTATAAAGATCACATTCCTTTATCCTGCCATATTTTACTCTACAAACTGCATCATTGTCTGTGCTGATTCTCTTTTGTATCTTCAGGTCATATTTTCTAGTGTCCAGCACCATCAGCAGATTGAGTTTGTTTCCTAGAGTTGCGTAACAGGGATCAGACTGATTGAACCAGCAGAACCGATCCAGACCTGAAGAACAAAACACACACACACACACACACACACACATACACACACACACACACACGGGGACTTGACTTTAAGTGTCTATTTATTACAAGCAGTTATAGACTTAAACAAACATCATGTAAGGGGAGAAAAAGTAGATAATCACACAAATATGGTTTTATGAGCAAACAGTCACCTGAGACAACTTCACAAATACATTGGTTTTTACTCCCTAGTCGTATTTGAACATCTGCAGATTATTTACAAACTTGTAATACCTACTCTTTGTTGTCTACCTATATGTAAAGCTGACTTGAAAGAGGACAACCTTAATGCATTGTTAGACAAGTGTTACAACAAAATTTCATTTCACTTTTTAAAAGACTGTCCAGCTAGGGTAAAAAAAGGAAAACAGAAACAGAAGTCTCCACAACCACTTTTACCAACTCACAACCCCCACACACTCCCAGCATGCACTCTGCAAAGAGAGAGAGATGTAAGTAAGAGAAGAAAGAGAAAGAAGAACACAACGCTAGAGATCTGGAAGAAAGAAAAAATAATGGAAGAGTATCTAAATAATTTCAATCTATAGCTTAGTTTTTAAGCTCCTTAGAAGGTAAAGTAATATGTGTTAATGAATCTGTGAATTTTCAGCTGTTATACTTTGTACAATGAGAGTTCTAAGAGTTTATACAGATGAAGTAGGTAGTGATAAATTTAAACTCCTTCACACATAATCACATAATGAACTGCAAGCCACAAACATCTATTTTTGATTTTATGATTCTTAAACACAGATGCTGAACTCTCCCATCTCACAAATTAATACTCATTAACTCTACATTTATTAAAACTCTAGGAAACACTCAAAACTCACAAGAGAAAAAAAAAAACACTATTACAAGATCACTGCAGACCGTTCTATATTATATATTACAGTGTGTTTATTTGAGATATCGATCAGCAGCATGAGTTTGTTGTGAAAGTGACTCACATGCAGTAGTTTGCAGCAGCAGCATCAGTCCAAAGATGAGCATCATTTCTATAAAGTCCAGTTTCCAGAAGAGCCCAATCCCAGCAGAAGAGTGTGATGCTGCTTCAGTCACACAATCACTCCTCACTCTGACAGAAGAGCCCGACTGACACGCATCTGTGCTCACAATACAGTTATTAAACTACTGCACAGTTTCTGTCAGAGAAAAGGAAGTTGAGATCATTACTGGAGCAGTTTGGGGTTGATGGTCTTGCACAAGGACACAAAAATAACACATACATGTGCTTTTCTGTCTTTGTGTGACCGCAAGCCAGTGCAGTGTAGACAGAACCGGGCTAATATGATCATACTTTTTGGTTCTAGTAAGAACTCTAGCTGCTGCATTTTGGACCAGCTGGAGTTTGTTTATTAAGCGAGCAGAACAACCACCCAATAAAGCATTACAGTAATCTAATCTTGAGGTCATAAACGCATGAATTATTGTTTCAGCATTTGACATTGAGAGCATAGGTCGTAATTTAGATACATTTTTGAGATGGAAAAATGCAGTTTTGCAATTACTAGAGATGTAGTTTTCAAAGGAAAGATTGCCATCAAATAGCACACCTAGATTCCTAACTGATGACGAAGAATTGACAGAACAGCCATCAAGTATTAGACAGTGTTTTAGGTTATTACACGTGGAGGTTTTAGGTCCAATAATTAACACCTCTGTTTTTTCAGAATTTAGCAGTAAGAAATTACTTGTCATCCAATTTTTTGGATGACAAGGTCTTGTGGTACTCCATACTGCACTTGTGACCGATATAATACCTCTTCATTTACTGCCACAAATTGATGGTGGTTAGATAAGTATGATTTGAACCATGCCAATGCACTACCACTAATGCCAACATAATTTTCAAGTCTGTTCAAGAGAATGTTGTGGTCAACCGTATCGAACGCAGCACTAAGATCCAGTAGCACTAACAGAGAGATACAACCACGATCGGATGATAAGAGCAGATCATTTGTAACTCTAATAAGAGCAGTCTCAGTACTATGGTACGGTCTGAAACCTGACTGGAAATACTCACAGATATAATTTTTTCTGTAGGAAGGAAGATATTTGTGAGGATACAACCTTTTCTAATATCTTTGACAGAAATGGGAGATTCGAGATTGGTCTGTAATTAATTAATTTGTTGGGGTCAAGTTGTGGTTTTTTAATGAGAGGCTTAATAGCAGCCAGTTTGAAAGATTTGGGGACATATCCTAATGACAGTGATGAATTAATAATATTCAGCGTGTGCTGCTGGTCACTGCAGAGGTCAAACTAGAGGTCACAGGTGCAGCAGTTATACACAAATACACAAACATTCACAAAATTAAGGACTTTTGATCTGATCTCAGCTCTCAAATAATGCTTCTAATTATGATCCAGATCAAAAACTAGATGAAATGGTGCATTTGTCTGTCCTGCGCATTGCTGGTCACCAGCAAAAAGTGTCTTGCACCATGCTGGTTTATGCTAGATTTTTCAGCAGGGTGAGTTGAACAAGTCAGAATACTCAGTTTATATTGAGTCATTGTTAACAGAGAAAGATGTTAATTATGAATATTAATGCATCAAGACCTGGATTCATCATCAGTAGGAAACACATTCTCATTCTAGAGAACCTTTTATATGGTAATCATTTTATGTTATAGCTTTGAGTGCAAAGACACATATGAACATAATGAAATTAATAACATGGAGGGCAGAGAGAACAACAGAGTGGATGTGAAGAAGTGAATGAGGAAGTTAGAGACAGAGAGCTTTAAGAAAAAAAGCAGCGATAAATTAACCAAACCATGTGATGTGTATAAAAAATAATAAAATTGCATGTGAACTTACAAATATAGTGTTAGCTTAGTTTGCAAAATCTTAAAAAGAAAAGTAATATGTTTTAATCAATGCACCTCTGATGTAGAGGTAAAAATCATCTGTTATACTTGGTCTAAAAAGACTATATTCAGACTTTAATTATAGAAACTATCATTCTAATTTTATGGGTTTTTTAAATAGAGACTGCCTGTTAAACACTTTCTCTCACATATTATAATACTCCACTACTCATGTCTCCTCATACACCTCATACACCTGAATCTCAGTAGCAAGAAACTGTGAAATCAGTGAAATCCACTGAAAACCATGTCATGATGTTTATCAAGACTGGGCAAAATATATTACTAAGAGAAATATAACACCAAGCATTTTAGAAATCATATAAAAACTCAGCAAAAAAAAAAAAAAAAAAAAAACCAGCAAAGGAATGAACCTGTCACGAATCTGGTCGGTGTTCTGCGTCCGCTCACCACCAGATGTCGCTCTCGCTCTATCATTACACACAGACTGTTGCACTACACCCAAAGAGTATAGAAGTACCAAGAGGCGAAACTCTGCACTGATATGGGCAACAGTCTATAGATGGCGCTGCGGAGGCGTTGCCGCCATTTTGGACTGACACCTGCAAAAAGTGTGTAGAAGATGCGAGCGAGCAAGTGGCTGAAACGTAAGCAGTGTGCTGCAATAAATTGCAGCAATTATCAATCCACCAGGCATGATTTTGCGTTTCACCGGTTTCCAAGTGATCCACAAAGGTAATAATAATAACAAGGGGAAATATTTTAACTATGAATTGATTTTACAGTACATATTAAATTGTTAGCAGGACTGCTTGACATTAACATCCGCCAACTCGCCAAATGCAGGTTGATTTCAGCTGTAGCGGGTAACACAGTCACTCCCACTTACCACTTTGGCGGGTTGAATTTTATATACAGTTAATACAGTTTTTTTACAGACGCTAGGACACATTTCTCAATACTTAGGTCACTTTTGCAAAACTCTTCACACAATTCTCCAAACCGACTTTCAGACTTTTTAGTTGTAGTCCTTGAGACAATGGTTGCTAGGTGTTCATATTTTGTGATAAATTTGAACAGTTTTTTATGAATGTGTACCATTTTTTTTATAAATGTATTTTTTAATAAAAAAAAATTACATTGTGAATAAATAAATTTGAGTGTGTCTGACTCTATCACTACCAAACATCGAATCTGGTTATTTCACTACATTAAGTTTTTAACTTAACAAGGAAAAAAATACAATAGAACATAGATATGGGTAAGTAAAGGGTTTGCAGTAATTGTATCGGTTTACTTGGTAAACAGTAAGCAGTATGAAACAGTCTAGTCAATTGGTGAAGGGGACCTGTCTATAATATTTAATTTAGATATAAATACATATATATACAAACTTTACATAAGTCATTGTAAGTTGGTCAAGCGCGACTGGCTCGTATTATTCTACGGCGTTTTGTGTAGGTGTCAGTCCAAAATGGCGGCAGCACAGTTCTGTCATGGGCGGAACTGTTGCTATGGAGCGTTCTATTGAGTTTCGCCTCTTGGTACTTCTATACTCTTTGCTACACCCCGGACTACATATCCCACTATCCACCACGCTGATTGCGCCAGACACCTGTGGCCAATCAGCAGCCCTATATAAGCCCTGGACTTTCACTCGGCAAGCACCGAGTATTGTGGAGTGTAATTGTGGAGATATCCAGTCGCGTTTAGCGCTCTCCGAGTGCTAGCACTGTTTCCTAGTTTTCTAAGTTTCCTAGCTTCCTGTGTTCCCTTTGTATACTGAGTTCCTAGTTTCCTTGTATTCTGAGTTCCTGGTTTCCTGAGTTTTGTATTCCCGCCTGGCCATCTCGTTTCGTCTGTCTCGCCGCCTGCCTTTCTGGACTCTCGCTCGTTGTAAGGATTATTCTTCTGGCTCTCGTTACGGATTATGTTCGCCGTTGATCGACCCACGCCAGCCTCACGGACTTCTCTTGTGCCTCCCTCCGCTATACCTGTTTGCTATTGTTCTGACCCTGCCTGTCTGACCATGTATTTGTCTCCTCCCATAAATAAAAGCTCGCATATGGATCCCCTCGCCTCTCGTCTCCCTCTCCGCGTTACAGAACCCACAAAAAAAATAAAATAAATAAATAAAAAATAAATAAATAAATGAATAAATAAAAAAAATAAACAGAGGAATGGATAAAACATCTAAGCTTAAATGGTAAATGAAGAGAAATCAACCAAAACCAAAAGAAATGTAAAAGAGCAAGCGAAGAAATGTGAAATAACAGATATAGAAAACAAACACACTGAATAACTCCACAATCTGCTAGATTTTTATCATTAATGAACAAAAGGTGTTTCATGTAATGAAATAAAAGTACTGCTAGTTTGTTTAAAACATAAATATAAATATATAAAACTCAAAAATGCAAAAACAAATGTACAACAAATAATTTAAAAAATACCTTCACAACTAAAACTGAATTAAACTGTCAGTCTGGTTTCACACAATACTCTGACAGAAATAATGCTCATAAAGTCCAGAAATACATCCACATACTCTACAAGAAATAAACATAACACATGTAAAGATCAGTGTCTATTATAAAAGCTTCATATGTCTCCTGGTTTTGTACGACAGGTGACCACTGGATTGATGTTGGAATCGGTGACATTCTTAAGTAATTTCTCATGTGATGATCTGCTGCTGCTCTCATGAATCTTCTGCTGTGTGTTCATGTCGTTCTCTCAATCTTCTCCTTCTCACTTTCTGATCTTCCTGTTTGTTTCCTAAAATCATCACACCATCATCATCTTAATGCTCTTAATATTTGCATGTCAAATCCATAATGATGATCATAAATGTCTCTGACCTGACGTGTGTCTCATGTAGATGTGAAAACCTCCTAACAGACCCAACAGAACCATCAGCTGAAAACACCAGACCAGCACAAACACCACAGACACTGAACACACTGAACAACAAGCACATCAATCAATCAATCAATCAATGTTGGGTAGTTAGTTATCTGTAGATGATCAAGAAATGATCTCACCAGTAGGACAGACTACTCTAATGGTCTTCTGTGCGTGACTGACGTGGTTCTTCACACTGCAGCAGACGTCTCTATCAGTTTCCTCATCCAGATCAATGCCGCTGTTTCCATCCATCAGTGGATCTCCATTCAGAGTCCAGCTGTAGAGGAGCTGATCCCCCTCAGAGGAGCAGGACGCCCTCATCACCCCACTGGAGGAGCAGCTGATTGACACTTCCACTGAGCCAATAGGAGCTGGAGGGAGGGACACATGACAGTCACATGACAAACACAGGAGAATCTTGTTCTTCCACACTACTCATACTATTACTGGAGTATGTAGTGTGTTTACTGTGTGCTACAGGAAGAAAAACCTTGACAGAGATTCAACCAATTCAATTTGCACGAGAGTGAGATCTTTGGAGAACATGAGATTGAGTCATAGAGTTCTAATATGTAGTTCCCTGAATAGTAGTTCCCTTTTATAGCCCGGTCTTTCCCCATGCAAGTCACCGAGTATTGTGGAGTTGTATTGGTGGAGAACTGTATCGGTTGCATTTAGCACTCCCCTAGTGCTAACACCTTTTCAGAGTTCCCTAGTTTCCTGAGTTCCCTATTTTCCTGAGTTTCCTAGTTCCCTTAGTTTAGTATTCTCGCCTGGCCATCTCGTTTTCGTCTGTCTTGCCGCCTGCCTTCCTGACTCTCGCTCGTTGTAAGGATTACCCCTCTGCCTCACGTCATGGTCTATGTTCACCACTGATCGACCCATGCCTACCTCATGGACTACTCTTGTGCCTCGCTCCAACATACCTGTCTGTAACTGTTCTGACCCTGCCTGTCTGACCATGTCTTTGTCTCATTGCTTAAATAAAAGCTTGCGCATGGATCCCCTCGCCTCTCGTCTCCCTCTCCATGTTACAGAATACTCGGTCACAACAGGATCCAGCAGCTTCACCCCCGGACATTCAACAGGTATGGACTCAGATCGATTCTATTCAGGTTAAGACAAGGACCACGCACGCTCGAGCAATATATCCGTGAGTTTCTGGCCATTTCAAACTATTCTACCCTCCCGGATTGTATTATCATTTAAATATTCTGCGATGGTCTGAACGAATTGTTAAAGGCAAGACTGAGACGCAAGGGTCCACGCTCATCTCTGGCTGGTTCATGGACTTTGCTTTATTGTCTGTGGGCTCATCGTTTACTGTGGGTGTCGTGGATGAGGAGCGCGACATCGCGGTAACGCTGGCCACTCAACCCGCTCGTGAAATGGTGGCTGCGCCGGAGCGCGTTCATGCTATGGCGGCGATAGCAGAGCCCGTGCACAAGATGGCGGTCACGCCGGTGCGCGCTCACAAAATGGCGGCGACGGCGGAGGCTCTTCACAAAGTGGCGGTGAAAACGGAGCTCCGTCACATCACAGCTGCCATACCAAGACATGTAAAGTTGCAGCTGTGTTTCCCGAGTCAAGTCAAGTTGCAGCTGCGTTTCCTGAGGCAAGTCAAGTTACAGCTGTGTTTCCCGAGTCGAGTCAAGTTTCCGAGTCCAGTCAAGTTGCAGCTGTGTTTTCCGAGTCCAGTCAAGTTACAGCTGTGTTTCCCGAGTCAAGTCAAGTTTCTGAGTTCAGTCAAGTTACAGCTGTGTTTCCCGAGTCAAGTCAAGTTTCCGAGTCCAGTCAAGTTGCAGCTGTGTTTTCCGAGTCCAGTCAAGTTACAGCTGTGTTTCCCGAGTCAAGTCAAGTTTCTGAGTTCAGTCAAGTTACAGCTGTGTTTCCCGAGTCAAGTCAAGTTTCCGAGTCCAGTCAAGTTACAGCTGTGTTTCCCGAGTCAAGTCAAGTTTCCGAGTCCAGTCAAGTTACAGCTGTGTTTCCCGAGTCAAGTCAAGTTTCTGAGTTCAGTCAAGTTAGAGCTGTGTTTCCTGCGTCAAGTCAAATTTTTACCAAAAAAATTGTACAGACAATTTTTTATACCATTTTTACAAACAAGGATGTCTTTAAAAGGAGGTTTTAGGAGATGTTTTCAGGTTTAGCTCCACAAACTAAGTTAACTGGTACACACATTAAGGAAGCTGTCACTGTCTATATGATTTATATGATTATATGATTTTCAGCTTCTGAAGATTAAATGAATAACTACAGCTATTTAAATGTACATTTATAAGTCACAGTTTTAACAATCCTCTGTAAAAGAGGATGCAGGAACAAGCATCATCACTTAGGACTCATTCAGCTTGGCCTCTCTTTCCATTATTAACCAGGAAATATTTGTTTCATGTTATATGTAAATCAACTACACAGATTTAAAAAAAAAAAAAAAATGCAGATGAATTTGACTAAATTCTTCCAGATATTCTATAATGAGCTGCAATAAAAACCTTCACAGAGATTCAACTGATTCATTTGCATGAGAGTGATATCTTTGGAGAACATGAGATTGGAATGAATCTGATGAGAGAGTTTCTGTACCTTCAACAATCACTTGAAGACTTCTTTGAAATGTTTCTGTGCCTTCTGATTCAGAGTCTTAATGTGTAATTCTCTGAATCTGCTCTGATCACTTAGTTTATTATTAGAGTCCCATTATTAAATCTAACTCCAGGTCTTTTATTATAAAGATCACATTCATTCTGCTTTATAATGTTATTCTTTATTCTACAAACTGGATCATCTTGTGGATTATTTGTTCTCTTTTGTATTGTCAGGTAATATTGTCCAGTGTCAATCACCATCAGCAGATTGAGTTTGTCTCCCAGAGCTGTGTAACAGGGATTTGATTGATTAAAATGGCAGAATCGATCCAGACCTGAAGAACAAAACGCACACACACACACACGCACACACACACACACACACACACACACACGTTTGTTTTTGTAAATTGTGGCGACTTTCCATAAACTTCTATAGGTTTTATACTGACCAAACGATATTGTCTATCCCCTCACCCAACCCTAACCCTAACCCTAAACCTACCCCTTACAGAAAACATGTTTGCATTGTTATATTTTCAGAGAAACATCATTTACTATTTTTAATCTATATTTTTTTTTAACATTGTGGGGACCGCAGGCCAAAAATTTCAGGTTTTACTATCCTTGTGGGGACATTTGGTCCCCACAATGTTGCAAAAACAAGTACACACACACACACACACACACACACACACACAGTGTGTATATATAACATGCATAAAGAAAGAGAGAAGAACAAAATGGATCTAAAGTGGTTCCTCTAAAGAAGAAGTTGGACAAAAAGCAACATAAAGTATCTGAATCATTTTTAATCAAATTTAAATGTTTACTAGTTTACTATAGCTCTTTAAAAGGTAAAATAATAGGTTTTAGTTGCTCAGTAAATGTACAGCTGTACTCTGCACAGTGAGATTTCATACAGATGAAGGAGGTGATGAATTCAGACTCCTGACATAGAATTTCAATAATGAATTTATAGCCACATTATATAGCCAGCATTACTGTGACTGAAACTCTTCCATCTCACAAACTAATACTCCACACACTGTTAAGAAAACACTGTTAACACACTAAAAATACATAACACTTAAAACAGAAATCCATATTAAAAGATTGCTGCAAACTATTTTGTAATGTAATCTTACAGTGTTCTTATTTGAGAAATTCATGATCAGCAAGAGTTTAATGTGAAAGTGACTCACATGCAGTAATTTGCAGCAGCAGCATCAGTCCAAAGATGAGCATCATTTCTATGAGATCCAATTTTAAGAAGAGCCCAATCCCAGCAGAAGAGTGTGATGCTGCTTCAGATCATCTGTCCATCTGTGTTCTGTTCTCATCAAGCGTCTTTAAAGTGCAATGAGGAAATATCTGAAGAGGAAGTTTCCTCCTACTGAACAAAATACTGATGTTGTTTGTATTACAATACATCTAAAACAAGAAAGTGAAACTACTGTAAGAGAAACGTGTAAAATTAGAAGTAACATTTACATTATACTGTAGCTTGTTGCCACAATAAATAATGTTGTTGCAATTTGAACTAGTCAGCCAGTTAGAATTTAACATTGATAAGGCTTATAAGCCTGGAAAATCAGAGAGAAAGATGTGACAATCACTGAGGATTTCAAACAACAGTAACTGTTAACAGATACCCCCAGATAATCTATGCTCTACAAATAGATCTAGCAATAGGTAGAAAATTGGTACAAAAGTCTCTGGAGCAGTATCTTTTCAAAAGATACCAATAGGATGAACTTGAGGTCCTAATATATACCATGTAATAGTAAATAAGGTACAAAGTGTATGTGCAATTCTACTTCTGTAGGAATGAATTGACAACACTATTTGGAAATGAGTAATGAGAAAGGAAAATATGGCTTCTTCCAGACTATTTTATTATAAATGAGGGCACGAATACATGTAACTTATTTACATATTTAAAATACAAAATATGAGTAACTTTATTTCATTACAGATACATTTAAATGGGTTTTTAATCAAATTACAGTTACAGCTTAAAAATAATTACATTGAATTTTAAAGTAATTTATTTTATTTAAACATTAACATAAACTGTAACAAGCAATAACTGTTAATTGGTGATTTTCTGACTCTGAAAGTATGGATCATCATTTGTGTTGTGAAATCTAATGAAATATATTACAAATTACTTTTTAAAGCATGTATTTTTTTTAAGCTAACCATTCCAACCCTGTCTATATTAACACAGAGAGCTTGTAAATTAAAAATACACATGTGTGTCTAAAGATCATGTAAAAAACAGATGATCTGCTGCTGCTCTCATGAATCTTCTGCTGTGTGTTCATGTCGTTCTCTCAATCTTCTCATTCTCACTTTATGATCTTCCTGTTTCTTTCCTAAAAGCATCACATCATCATCATCATCATGTTCACACTCTTAATATCTGCATGTTAAATCCATAATGATGATCATAAATGTCTCTGACCTGACGTGTGTCTCATGTAGATGTGAAAACCTCCTAACAGACCCAACAGAACCATCAGCTGAAAACACCGGACCAGCACAAACACCACAGACACTGAACACACTGAACAACATCAATTAGACAGAAAACAAAACGTCTCGGTTATGTATGGTAACCCTCATTCCCTGATGGAGGGAACGGAGACGTGTGTCGTATAACGACATATGGGGGATCATTCTTGGGAGCCCAATCATCTCTGAGAATATCAGAAAAGGCCAATGAAATGCAAGTGGAATTGGCGTGTGAAATTTGCATGCGAAGCCACGCCCACTCATGTGGGTATATAAGGCTGGTGCATGCAGATCACACTTCAGCATGTGTGTCATACAACGACATATGGGGGTCTCTATACTACACGCCACAACCACTGTACCGTGTTACGAGGGAACGTAGCTCGTGGGGACAAGCGTGAGCGTGTCAACTACCAGAGCAGCGATGCCAACTTGTAACCTTCCAATGCCCAGGGTAAATGACCTCAGGTCTCAACTTCTCAGAAGGAGCGCTACCCACCTAGTGAGAAGTCACTGCGACTGTGGCCTCTTCTGATTCTTAAGAAGGCATAATCTAAGAATAGCAGCCGCTATACACATGGTTGTTGTACATTGGGATGCATACTCCTCCTCACTGGAAGAGGGATGCTTTGGAACCACACCCTGCCCGGAGGGAGGTGACGTGTGGAAATACACCTAGGGACTCACCAGCAGGGAAGTACTAACCTAGGGAGATCTCTGCGGTGGGCTCCAGGAGGGGGGGAGACTACCTATCCCACAGAGACCGATGACAGACCAGCTCTGTCGAGGGGAAGACACGGCACATCCTGGGCCTGGTAGGCCCTGAGAATGGCATCCACAATCCAGTGAGCCAATCTCTGTTTGGAGACAGCCTTCCCCTGTCGCTGTCCTACAAAGCAGACAAAGAGCTGTTCGGATTGCCTGGAACTCTGTGTCCGTTCCAAGTAAACGCGCAATGCACGAACCGGACATAACAGAGACAAGGCTGGGTTTCCCCCCTCGGAGGGAAATGTTTGCAAGTTCACCACTTGGTCCCTGAAAGGAGTAGTGGGAACCTTGGGCACATATCCAGGCCGGGGTCTCAGGACAACGTGAGAGTAGGCCGGCCCGAACTCTAGGCATGCATCACAGACCAATAGGGCTTGTAGGTCCCCTACCCTCTTGAGAGATGTGAGCGCAATCAGGACGGCCGTCTTCATAGAGAGGGCACCAAGCTCAACTGATTGTAAAGGCTCGAACGGTTCTCTCTGTAGGCCCAAGAGGACTACAGAAAGGTCCCAAGAGCTGTCTGGTAGAAGGAGCTCTCACCTGAGTAATCGTATCTATCACCGCTGGTGATAGGTCTCCGAACTCCACCTTGTCCTGTCCAGGGACCAGACATGGAGGTTCCAGAGATCTGGGCACGGGTGCCAAATTGTGCCCTGCCCCTGAGAAAGAAGGTCCTTCCTCAGGGGAATTCGCCAGGGAGGAGCTGATGCTAGCAGCGTGAGGTCTGTGAACCAAGTCTGGTTTGGCCAATAGGGGGCAACCATGAGGACTTGATGACGTTCCTCCCTGACGTTGCACAGAGTCTGTACAATGAGGCTCACTGGGGGAAACGCATATTTGCGTGGGCCCCTGGGCCAGCTGTGCGCTAGTTCATCTGTGCCAAGTGGAGCCTCAATCAGAGAGTACCACAATGCGCAATGGGTCGATTCGTGGGAGGCAAACAGATCGATCCATTGCAGGTGGGGGCCCGTCCAGGAACCCGAGACTGCATGCCCGTTGCACACAGCACCCCAGCCGGTCTTGGATGCTTCTGTTGTAACCACAACACGCCTGGATACTTGGCCTAAGGGCACTCCCGCCCGTAGAAACGCAAGGTCCGACCAAGGGCTGAACAGACGGCGACAGATCGGAGTCATAGCCACTCGATGTGTGCCGTGGCATCATGCCCATCTCGGGACTCGGTCGTGAAGCCAACGCTGAAGCGGTCTCATGTGAAGTAATCCGAGCGGCATGACCGCGGCTGCGGATGCGCCCAGAAATTCACTCCTTCCCCCCAAAGGAGTGAGGCTCACTCGGTGAGGGGCAAGCAGGTCAGCAGTCTCTCCAGTCCTGGGTCGCCATCTCAGGAACGCTTAGGAGCCTTGCGAGGGTTCTTAGTAGCCTGAGGACGGGCTGGTGGCGTCACCTGTCTGCGGGAAGACCGTTGTGGTCTGGCTGCCGGCCCAGGCCGAGGCGGGGCTGGTGCAGTAGTCGCAGCTGGCCGACCTCTTCGGCGGGAAGACGGGCCAGGTTGCCCTGGGGTTCTGGCTGCTCTGAAGGCGGCACCGCACCGAGGCAAAATGTGTTTGATGGCCTCCGTCTGTTTTTTAACTGCCAAAAACTGGTTGGCAAAATCTTCGACAGTTTCCCCGAAGAGGCCACCTTGTGAGACTGGGGCGTCGAGAAAGCGAACCTTCTCAGCATCCTTCATCTCAGCAAGGTTAAGCCACAGGTGGCGCTCCTGGGCCACCAATGTGGACATCGCCCGATCCAGTGCCTGCGCTGTTACCTTCGTAGCCTGGAGGGCATAGTCAGTAGGCGAACGCCGTTCCCGCAACACTTCTGGGTCGGTACTACCCTCGTCCAGTTCTTTCAGTGCCTCGGCTCGAAAAGGGAGCTTCCCACGACTTTGTGAGTCCCTCGTGGACCTCCGGGAAGAAAGGCATTGGGGTGGAACGCGGGAGAACCGCACGCTCCGACCCCAGGAACCAATCATCCAACCAAGAGCGCTTAGGCGAGGGAGGTGCCACATACTCCAGCCCAATGCTCTCAGCTGCCATCTCAGCTTCCACCTCAGACTGGGCCACGAAACCCGAGGGTGGCAGCCCAGTTGAGGCTTCAGCATCAGATAGCGATAGCCCACCCTCCGATGCTGCAATGGAGATCTCATCTCCCTCGGGAGCCCTGAATGAGAAATCAAGCCCGCCCTGAGGTGGACTATCAAACCCACCCGGAAACTCCACCGGAGGGACGAGCGTGCTGGGGAATAGGAGGTCCGCGAGGACGTGCCTGGCGGGTTATCTTCCATTGCAATCCCCAGATCGCCCTCAGCACCCATCACCACGGCCTCAGTCCCAGCGGGAGGAAGACTGGGATGGGGAGGGTCTGAGGTTACTCTCGAACGTTTCTTTGACAAAACGTACGAAAGCCGCGACCACAACGCCCCGATGGTCGTGCTCTCACAATGAGGACATGAACCGCCCACGAACGCTGCTTCCGCATGGGCACATTGCACGTCATAGTGAACGACAGAAAGGGAACCCATCATTCATGTTTCCAGTAGTGTGTTTGTTAAACTCGTACCACATTCTGATGTGTGTGTGCTGCTGGTCACTGCAGAGGTCAAACTAGAGGTCACAGGTGCAGTAGTTGCTCCTGAAATCAAACATCAGCACAGAATCACCTGCTTTCTCTCTCTGAACCACATCAACACAATTCATTGCTGAGATCAAACTCATGATATGTAGACATTCACATATTAAAATCTCACCAGGACAGGGTTTGACTCTAATGGTCTTTTGTCCGTAACTGACGTGGTTCTTCACGCTGCAGCAGATGTTCCCATCAGTTCCTTCATCCAGATCAATGGTGCTGTTTCCACCCATCAGTGGATCTCCATTCAGAGTCCAGCTGTAGAGGAGCTGATCCCCCTCAGAGGAGCAGGACGCCCTCATCACCCCACTGGAGGAGCAGCTGATTGACACTTCCACTGAGCCAATAGGAGCTGGAGGGAGGGACACATGACAGTCACATGACAAACACAGGAGAATCTTGTTCTTCCACACTACTATTACTATTACTGAAGAATGTAGTGTGTTTACTGTGTGCTACAGGAATGAAAACCTTCACAGAGATTCAACTGATTCATTTGCATAAGAGTGAGATCTTTGGAGAACATGAGATTGGAATGAATCTGATGAGTTTCTGTACCTTCAACATTCACCTGAAGATCTCCTTGAAATGTCCGTCTGACCTGTGAGCTGTAAATGTCTAATGTGAAATTCCCTGAATCTGCTCTGATCACACAGTTAATTATCAGCATCCCATGAACGATAGTCACTTCTGGTCTGTTATTATAAAGATCACATTCAGTGTCCTTCATTCTGCCATACTGAAATCTACAGACTGGATCATTTTGATTGTTTATTCTCTTATGTATCTTCAGGTCATATTCACTAATGCCCAGCACCAGTGGCAGACTGAGTTTGTGTCCCAGAGCTGCGTAACAGGGATCAGACTGATCAAACCAGCAGAACAGATCCAGACCTGAAGAACAAAACACACACACAGACACACACTAAAATGTGTATAAATATCACTATTATCATGAAAATAATGTTCCTTATAATGATCCAGATCAAAAGCCACATGAAATGTTGCAGAAGTTCTACATTCATTCATTCATCTCAATGGTGGATGTTCTGCTGGATGTGAATGATTTGATTCTTAAATCTTTTCTCATAAGCATTCAGGTCTGAACACAATTACATGAGCTGTGAATATCATGTGACTAATCATTCTGGAGCTGCAGGAATATTTGCTAAAATACAATAAAATAATAGTAATATATGTTGCTTCTAGAGCATGAGTGCAAAGATACATTAATAAACTTGTGGTAGAAAATTGAGAACATGGGGAAGAGCAGAGCTGTTTTGAAAAGGTAAAAGAGGATGTTAAAAATGGAAATAGAGCTGTACAAGAGAAGTGGCAGAATGATGTGATAGAGTAAAAACAAAAATAGAACCAACATAAAATGTTAGCTTAGTTTGCAAACTAACTTAACTTAAAATGTTAATGCATTTTTAGCAGTCAGTGAATGATTTTCTATATTTTCTGGTGCAGACATACAAAATTACAGTTTTGTCATTTTACAGTGTTTTTATTCGACAGATTGATCAGCAGCAAGAGTTTGATGTGAAAGTGACTCACATGCAGTAGTTTGCAGCAGCAGCATCAGTCCAAAGATGAGCATCATTTCTATAAAGTCCAGTTTCCAGAAGAGCCCAAAACCAGCAGAAGAGTGTGATGCTGCTTCAGTCACACAATCTCTCCTCACTCTGACAGAAGAGCCCGACTGACACGCATCTGTGCTCACAATACAGTTAGAAAACTACTGCACAGTTTCCGTCAGAAAAAAGGAAGTTGAGATCATTCACAGTTTGGGGTCTTGAACGATATCACATGAATAAATAACAAGGTTTGCTTTTCTGTCATGGCAGAGACTTTCCATTGATTATGCTTGTGCAGTTTTACAGATTCACAAAGACATTTAATATATTACTAATTTTGTCACTCTTTGGTTGCTTTTATAACTGCAGTGCTCATAATGAACCACAAGGAAAAACTGGCCTTAAAAAAAGATTTGCACATCTTCTATCAACCTTTACCCAAGTCTGAATCCACGAGGTCTAACACAAAATCATAATAGATAATGTTCCTGTTACTCCATTGGAAAACTGACCATCAGAAGTTCATCTAGATTCTAGAAAATCTAAAGTGTTTTGAAATGTTGAGACTGAGATCTCTGTCATTACTCAAGTTCACCACACAAGGTCTCCATCCGTTGCTATATTAACCGCAGACTTTTTAATTCTAGTAATCCTTTCTGTGCAGTTAAAAAATTATTTTGTGCCCATAATATAATTCCCCAAACAGCAGTCGATGTTAAAACATAATTTAATAATATTTAATTTAGCAAAGTTTATTAATTAGGAATCATCAAAAATGAAGCACTAACAAGAAAAATAATCTTGTTAAGCCTTGGATTTAAGATTATTTTTCTTACCCCACTGGCAGATATTTTTGCTTGTTTTAAACGAAAACTAACAAAGTTTGAATATTTCTTTCAGAAAACAAAACATTATATCTTAAGTCAATTTACTTGTCAAGTAAATGCATCCTGATTCAAGAATTCTTAGATGCTAGAAAACAAGACAAAAATATTAAGGAGGAAAATCATTTTCTGCAGTGCATACGTGCATACACAATTATGCATGTTGGGTTGTTTATTTGTCAAAAAATTTAACCTGCAGTTTTTTTTTCTTTTTGGTGTTTGGTGAATCTGCATTTCAGACCCTGTCATAGAGCTTCACTGAACTTTAAACACTCACAAGTCCTTCTCTTTGACTGAGTGTGTGAAAATATTCGTAGTCTTTGACTCGGACGCAGTCGATGTATGAATAAAGAAAGAATTCTGAGTTTCAACCCGTCCGGACTCAGTTTTCTGTTGACTGGAGCTAAAACTCACGGGACAAGTTGTAGCTGCTCAACTTGGCAATAAAGTGCACTTCCATAATGTACTTAAAGTGCTCTATTTTCACACACTAATTTTGTATATATACTAAAAATGATTCTTTAGTACTTCCTAAGATCTAAGTGTACTCAACTCTGCTATTTTGGGACACCGTGAATATGAACTAAAATGTACTTTTAACTATCTCTGAATTTGAAAAAAACAAAAAATGTATTTAGTGACCACTTGTAGGATACTTGAACACACTAGTGTCTACAAGGGGTACGAAAATGTAGTAATTTCACCATGAATGCATATTATTAAAGTTTATTGTGGTTCACAGTCAAAACATATGGCTTTTTGGCTACGTTTAAAGCAAGAAAAAATGCATGTTATATAACAAAGCCACAATACACGGTAGTGAAGGCTGGTGGAAAATTTTCTAGACAGGGCGCAAAGTCCAACAATTTTAGTATACAACCCAGCAGTGTTGGGGAAAATTACTTTTGAAAGTAATGCATTACAGTTTAGCGTTACTCCCATATGTTAGTTTATCTAAAGTAATATTTGCTTATTAGTATGCTTGAATTGCATTGTCGAAGCTCAGCAGCAAAGACACTGCTAAAACGGCAATAAATACATAAAGGATATTTGTTTTATTTAACATATTTAATTATTGCAGGGTTGTGTCATATTCTGAGTTTGCATTTCACTGTTTTTAATTATTTTGAGGAATACTGAATCTGTTTTTGAGTGAGATGAATTAATGTATGTTTACATTTAGTCTACAGAAACATCATGTTTACTCCCAATTTCCTGACAGGAGACTTGTCAATCAATAAATGGGGAAAAAAAGTAACCGACGTTACTTATTTGAAAAAGTAACTTTTTTAGAAATTCAAAAGTAATCCGTTACTTTACTAGTTACTTGAAAAAACTAATATTATTATGTAACTCGCGTTACTTGTAATACCCCCAGCACTGCATCTAGGGCTGTAGCTATCAATTATTTTAGTATATTTTAGTATTATATATAATTATTTAATCAATTTCACATTACTTTAGAAAAAGGTAAACATTACAACCTAAAACAAAGGCATAAGTCAAGAAACTGAGGCATTTAGATGTAGGCCTATGTACACACTATTTAATTCAGCTCAGAGGGACATGAATGCATTTAACTTGCAGTTACAAATGCATAAATAATATTTTGTTATTTTAAACAAAACATTGAATATTGATATTTGCATGTATTTTTAAAATGAAGATACTTTAAATGTGAAATCAAAACCGCCAGTAGGTGGCAGCAAGTCACTGTTAAGTAAGTGAGTCATTGCGATTGTATTGAATCATTTAATGGGTGATTCATTCAAGAACGAAACACCGTCTTGTTGCTCAAAGATGCAAAACTGTGCTGTGGCTGTGTATGGAATGGTTATTTGTTGGCGAAATATAGCAAAAACAGGCAATATGCTGTCTAAATCAAATCAAATCAAATCAAATCACCTTTATTTATATACCGCCTTTAACAATACAGAATTGTGACAAGGTGGCTGTACAGTATTAAATAGGAAATAGTACATCAACAATGCAAAGGGCAACAGTAAACACTCAATTTTCAGGTAAAGGTAGTTAATCAAATACAATAAAATAAAACACAATATTGTGTAAAGCTAAAACGTAAGTCTCTTAAATTAACCACAATTAATTTACGGTCTTAAATATGTAATAATGGTCCGCGGGGAAACAGTGTTACAGGAAATGGACTAAACGAAGCATCAAGGCAAATAATTAGCCTTGATGATTTTTTGTATTCGAGTTACTCGAGGAATCGTTTCAGCCCTAACTGCATCCCAGTATGATTTATCTCAGTATAACAAAATGAAAAAAAAATTAGACTTGACACATTTTAAATAAATATAATTGCTTTATTACGTTCAAGATTAAGTATTTTTAGTGCAAGAATTTTTCAAGATAAATGAAATCAGTTTAAACGTTTTTTTTTTTTTTTTTTTTTAAAAGTTCACAATTTATGAACAGTGCAAATGTCACATTTGTTTAGATAACCTTCCATAACTACAATACCAAACAGGACCACACAGAGATCCCAACAGTCCAGTCACATTAACCTGACTGTATATAAATATATACAGATCCATTCCGAATTATTAAACAGAGCAAAACACAAATTAAAAAAGCAAATAAAAACATGCTACATTTGTTGAATGTGGTGATTTGAAGGCAGCTCAACATGATCAGTGAACAGTTCCTCAGAGTTCCTCAGTCAAAATGAGTATATAAACACCACTAACCACTGCAAACTTCTATAAAAGCATGCTTATTCAGTGAGCGTCCACTATAAAACACCATACTAAAATGTGCTTGTGCAAAAAAAAAAAAAAAAAAAAAAGTGTCAGAGGGCACACATACATGATTTGTTTATTTGCATTGCAGTCTTTGCAGTTTGGGAAAAGAAAAAAAATCCCTGTCAGAGTGAAATCGCACAAAAAGGGGTGATCCTCCACATAATTTGACTTGACACTGATTGGACTATATATCCAGAGGCAGAACAAACAGTGACAGCTACCTTAACACTGTGGTTGAATGTGATAAAAAAAAAAAATAATAATAATAAATTAATTTAAAAAAAAAATCCTTCCTTTCACACTGTGGTGGTGCATTGCCCTATCGCCCTAATGAAGAAACCACTCCTGATAGATGACACTCATGGAGGTAGAAAAACAAAGTTCTTTATGAACAGCATACTAGCAAGTTCAGATTTTCTGTGACTTCTGAATTTCAGTTGCTTTGAAATGTTTTATTAATTTAGCATCACCAACTGCAATTAAAAGTTGACTTTCATTTAAGCTTTTTCAGCTTATTGCAGCTGCAATTCGAGGAGCACTAAAAACAGAAGTGCTCAGTAGTTTAAGGGGAAAATAACATGCAATTGGATTTCTCTTACTCTACATCTCATGCTGTGGAGCATCTGAGCAGTTTGGAGTGAACGGCACCTCGCCAAACTGAACCTCGTCATCGTCCTCCTCCTTCCTCTTTGTCTGTGGTCTGACTGCGGCATATATCACATCAACCGGGAGCGATTCTGCAGAGAGAAAGGAGAAATTATGACAGGACATTACCGGAGGTCTCTAGACATACTAAATAGCTGTTAGTTAATGCAGAAATAGTATAGCTTTACCACAAATGCGCACTGACAAATGAAGCTTTTCAGGAGTCAAACTATTGCAATGATTAAGTAGCAAACAATAATAATAAAAAGATTCAATCCAGTGCAAGTTAAGAGAATCTCAGAACAGCTGGAGATGAATTTCATGTATTCATACTGAGGCGGCATCAAACATCATGTCATGCGCTTCAGTATGTGTGTAGTAAATGAAACCGCATGCCCTCGCAATTTATTCACACACAGAAACACGCAGACCATGCAGGATTCCTATTTAAAGGGGACAAAACACACACTTTCTGCCAATCTCAAGTTCATCTTGAGTGTCTAGAGTAGTCTTAGGAGAAATCTTAGGGCCCACTTAATCCATAAATCAGCTTTTAAACTTTAAACTACATGATTTTAAAAGAAAGATCCATTTATTTTCTTTTAGTCTGAAAGGGTCTGAAGGATCTGAATTATCAAAGTGATAAATCGACTAGAAACCTTTCGTTTGCAACAAGTGATAGTGAACGTACGACATTGAGTTTCAGGCAGTAGCGTTACTAATTTAAAGACTGAGGCTTATAAACCACAAACTAAATAGATTCTTGTTGTTTTACACTGTAAAGTAGATCTCTGAGCTTCACTGAGTTTCTTACCTGTTTTCCTCTTTTCACATTTGTTCTCATGAGAGATATCAGCGTATATGAGCTGCACATTTCCAGCAGTGGCTGATGGGAAAACATTCACAATGTCAAGAGATAAACTATAATCTCATATTTCAATCATTAAAGTATTGGCTTCAAAACCAAACTTATAACAGATCATGCCGCTTAAAAACGTGTTTAACATTTAACACATTGAGAAAAAGGCAAGGAAAGAATACAGATCATGAGAACATACATTTACCAATCTTTGATTTATTGGATCTCATTAATGAAGCTTTTACAAGTAAATTCTGAGTAACTTGCATATAGAAAGTAAAAACAGTATGACAATGTATGATAATGTAAAGATTCAGTATGATAATGAATTCCAGTCATTTGTAAACCGGGTGTGCATGTATACACGTTTACAAATGGCAATTTAATTTCAAATTTAACAAAATGAGGTGCGTTTCCTAAAAGCATCGTTAGCCAACTATGGTCGCAAGTTCCGTTGTTACCAACATAGTTCAACGATTCAGTGTTTCCCGAAACTATAGTTCAAACGAACAGCGTCACAAACTTACGTGGTTGGAACTACAGCTCTCGACCTGTGGTTAGAAGCATAGTTCCTTGTTAGTAAGACATATAGGCTCAATAAATTATGCTCTTGGGCACAATAAGCAAGCTAACATGCAGTACAATCTATATCTTCCATTCTATCTAAATATAGAGACATTTTAATCGATGTATTTTTAAGCTTCCTCTGTAAGCGGCGTATTTGAATACCGTGCATGCGCATACATGCCTACGGGAACCCCGGAGTATGACGTAAGAGGGAACCCGTGATGAATCAAACATCAAATAAAGCCAAATGACAGGGAATAAAAAATAGTAAATTAGTCATCAGGTGCCGTGTTCAATATAGCTGCATTTTAGAGATCTCTAATCAGTTAAATAGCGGAAGTTATTATTTGGTGACATCATTAACAATGACCCTACATTGTTGAACTAATGTGGTTCAAACGAGGAGATGCGACCATGTTCGGGAAACAGTCGTGACTAGCTAGTTCGTTTTCACAACAGTGCATCGTACTGTGGAGGTTAATGAGAAACGCACCCCTGGTTAATTAATTTGTAATTATATACTATGGTAAATAGTGTCAAAATAATACTAAACATTTAAAAATATAAAAATGCACTATCCGGACTTAAATGATTATAATTCATGAATGAAAACATTTTGTAATATGATTTTGATGTACATTTTCGGTGGTAAGGCAATGTCTGATTTTAAAATGCCTTTTAAAGGATAAATTTTGAGATTTTAAGTTTTGAACTGATATATAATTTCTTATGATTTCTAAAGTGTGATAGGGAAAAAGGCAACAAAGAAAGTCTTTTGTGACAAAGGTCAGAACTCATGTTATGATGGAGATTTTTTAAGTTGCACTCTTGACATATATTAATCTATTACTTTTCCTACATAATTTGTAACACAAAAATATGGTGAAATATCTATTTAGGAGTCTTAGACCTTTCCAACGATATGTCATGATTAGATTAGGATTTATTTGTATTATGGTGAAGTAAACTTAGGCATCCCACAGAGTGGACGGTGACAGTTAAAGGGTTAATATAGATTCTTCTTTCTATATATTTATCAGGCTTGAGGAATAAGCTTTGCTTAAAAGCCTTTCTGCCATTTTGAACCACCACAAGTTTGTCAAATCTCCACCAAAACTGGCTCGGATCATCTTCATCATATCTATAATGTTTTTGCTTTTGGTGTAATTGTCTTTGAAACTGTCTGTGAGGAATGACCAAACAATTATACGCAGCACACATAACATATAAGCTACAAATCTTCTTAGCTTCTTGCTCATGTGTTCGGCTTTGTAATTGCAGCTTCCATCAAATATTACTACATTTTAACCTTCACCAGTTAATGACCTACAGATTCAAAATGACCTGACCTGGTGTCCACTTGAGGTGTTTCTTCTTGTAAATGTAACATACGGTGATGAACAGCAGAATCAGGATCAGAGCAACACAGGCGCAGCACAAAGTAATCAAAAAGGCACCTAAAATAATGGAAAAAAACCCCAAAGGACATTTATCAAACTTCAAAAACTGCTTTGAGAAGTTCATTCATACCAACTGCAACAGTAACAAGAATTACAACTTTTGCAACTTCATGCAATTAATAGTACAGTAAATTATTTAAAAGTCATATTAGCAGCCAGCAGATCCCTCTCTGCCATCATTATTATTATGTTTAACTTATTTACATTATTAGTTGTAGCTCAGCACTCACACATCCTTGAAGAAAATGCTGTAATGTAGGTGACATTCATACAGTACCAGCTGATGAGAAATTTGATGTCCGTGTTGATGTAGAGGTTAGGGTTGCTTAGCGTTATGTATATTGAAATGAGAAGTATTGTGTGTTTTGTGCTTTAAAGTTCCTTTTTTTTTCTAGCAAATATTAGAAGCTCACCAGGACAGGGTTTGACTCTAATGGTCTTCTGTACATGACTGACGTGGTTCTTCACGCTGCAGCAGATGTTTCCATCAGTTTTCTCATCCAGATCAATGCTGCTGTTTCCATCCATCAGTGGATCTCCATTCAGAGTCCAGCTGTAGAGGAGCTGATCCCCCTCAGAGGAGCAGGACGCCCTCATCACCCCACTGGAGGAGCAGCTGATTGACACTTCCACTGAGCCAATAGGAACTGGAGGGAGGGACACATGACAGTCACATGACAAACACAGGAGAATCTTGTTCTTCCACACTACTCATACTATTACTGGAGTATGTAGTGTGTTTACTGTGTGCTACAGGAAGAAAAACCTTTACAGAGATTTGAGTGTTTCATTTGCATGAGAGTGAGATCTTTGGAGAACATGAGATTGGAATGAGTTGACTGGATGAGAGAGTTTCTGTACCTTCAACAATCACTTGAAGACTTCCTTGAAATGTTTCTGTGCCGTCTGAGTTAAAGAGAATTAGTCTGTAATTCCCTGAATCTGCTCTGATCACATGATTTATTATCAGAGTCCCATTAATGACTGTCACTTCAGTTCTGCTATTATAAAGATCACATTCCCTGATTCTGCCATATTTTACTCTACAAACTGCATCATCCTGTGTGTTGTATATTCTCTTTTGTATCTTCAGGTCATATTTACTAGCATCCAGCAGCATCAGCAGATTGAGTTTGTGTCCCAGAGCTGCGTAACAGGGATCAGACTGATTAAAACTGCAGTTTAACTCCAGACCTGAAGAACAAAACACACACACACACACAATAAAATGTACCAAAATCTACAGACATTTATGAATAAAAATCAGGTATAAATAGGGTCACCAGCTGGTAATTGCTCCATTGCAGGACGTAGATGTGATTTTGTTGGACGTGTGTAAGAGATCAATTTACTATACTATGTAAATACTGATTTACATTAGTTTGGAGGCGGAGGGCGAAACTAAAAGTTAGTGTAATCTATTAGCACATAGTCAAGCAGCCTACCAGATATGAGTGTCATGTCATAAAATATTTTAATATAACTGAATTTGTATGTAACATAATCACAATTTAACAAAAACATTGTAAGTTATTAATTTACTAATATTTACTAAAGTTACTAAAGTTACTAAATACATGGTTATTCAAACAGTGAATAATATAGAAAGCGAGTAAAGAGCACTGTCAAATAATAATGTCGCTGACTATAGTCTAGTGCAAATTTAAGCATTTACAAAATAACTCCTGCTATATTTACTATATTTAATAAAGCTGTCTACACTGTGAAATGAATCTCTTACTTACATCATACGTACATTTGCATTTTGATGTTTATGATGTGAAAAATCGCTAGAGAGCAGAATTCAGTCAGTGAATGTGTGCACTGAACATAACACTGGCGTTTCAGCAATGACTCATCTGAAAGTCCCTGATTGGCCACTACTTTCATAAACTCAACAGAATTGTGTGTGATTGGTTATAATGCGTAGCGCTGTACAGCGAGTAGTTTATATTGCTGCTATCATTATTATTAGGTTTAATTGTAATGTACATTATTAGTTGTAGCTCAGCACCCAA
Organism: Cirrhinus mrigala; assembly: GCA_036247105.1. Taxonomy (NCBI): domain Eukaryota; kingdom Metazoa; phylum Chordata; class Actinopteri; order Cypriniformes; family Cyprinidae; genus Cirrhinus; species Cirrhinus mrigala. The sequence goes on along the minus strand of CM070020.1, from coordinate 1,895,630 downwards.
ACATCCTTGAAGAAAATGCTGTAGTGTAGGTGACATTCATACCAGCTGATGAGAACCTCTTACTGTAATCTGATGTTGATGTAGAGGTCAAACTAAAGGTCACAAGTGCAGTAGTTGGTCCTGTAATAAAACATCAGCACAGAATCACCTGCTTTCTCTATTACTGCAGAGATATTTACTCATTTTGAAAAATTAAGTGGCCAGTTTGTCTGAATCTCATGAATCTTGTCAAGGACACATCTAGGTCACATTTAATTTCAAAACTGTGATTAGTAAGTAATATTTAGCATGTTTCATTGAATGTTTTTGGGGACATTAAACCCTTTTGCATTGTGACATTTACCCCTCACATCTAATTTTTCACATATGAGGAAAATGCAAAAAAAAAAAATAAATAAATAAATAAAATAAAATAAAATAAAATAAATAAATAAAATAAAAAATAAATAAATAAATAATCATTAAAAAAAAGTAAAATTAATAAAATGCACTCATTTTTTACAAATGAATTTGTACATTCATGCAAAAAACAATATAAACTAAAATGCGTGTTAAATAACTAAATGAACCTGAGAGAAATGTATCATATTGCATCAAATAAAAATGTTTTTTTATTTGATGCAATTACCAAAAAAACAAAAAACAAAAACAAAAACAAAAAAAAAAAACAACAACAACCCTAAATCTTAATTCTAAAGCATCGCAATAAAGAAATCAGAAAATTTAGGGAGTACTGTTTTTCATTGTCATGAAAATAACAATGCAAATAAAATAAATGGTTGTAAATTAATCCTTATTTTCTTTATGCAAAATGTGAGGTTAAATGTTTGTTTGGTTGTTTACAACAACAACTGCCGAGAAACAAGTGAAACATAGTAAAAGTAAATCAATAAATTCTAAATAAACAACAAATAAAAACAATTAAGGTTTATATTTATTTAAAAAAAAAAGTGAGACCATGAACTTAGCCTCACTTTATTAATACTCTTTCCTTAAGAATCAACCAAAAAGAAGAGTCAACAATACACTCAAAATACGCTTCAGAGATACTGCATTCTGGCACAAGAGGATTCTGTGGTGAAATGTGATTTTGACATGTTCTGGACAGGTTTTGTGAGATTCTGCATCACTCTTATTGCTGTTGTCTAGCAAATACTTCATTCACATATTAAAATCTCACCAGGACAGGGTTTGACTCTGATGGTCTTCTGTACATGACTGACGTGGTTCTTCACGCTGCAGCAGATGTTTCCATCAGTTTCCTCATCCAGATCAATGGTGCTGTTTCCATCCTTCAGTGGATCTCCATTCAGAGTCCAGCTATAGAGGAGCTGATCCCCCTCAGAGGAGCAGGACGCCCTCATCACCCCACTGGAGGAGCAGCTGATTGACACTTCCACTGAGCCAATAGGAGCTGGAGGGAGGGACACATGACAGTCACATGACTCTTTCTCGCTCATTCTTGAGTCGAGTACTTGAAAAGTGCAGATGAATTAAATCTAAAATACTAAATTCTTCCAGACATTCAATAATGAGCTGCAACAAAAACCTTCACAGAGATTCAACTGATTCATTTGCATGAGAGTGAGATCTTTGGAGAACATGAGATTGAAACGAGTCTGATGAGAGTTTCTGTACCTTCAACAATCACTTGAAGATCTCTAGATGTTTCTGTTCCGTCTGAGTGACTGAGTCTTAATCTGTAATTTCCTGAATCTGCTCTGATCACGTGCTTTATCATCAGAGTCCCATTAATGACTGACACTTCAGCTCTGTTATTATAAAGATCACATTCCTTCATCCTGTCATTCTTTACTCTACAAACTGGATCATCTTGCGTGTTATTTATTCTGTGACGTAACTTCAGGTCATATTTACTAGCGTCCAGCACCAGTGGCAGATTGAGTTTGTGTCCCAGAGCTGCGTAACAAGGATCAGACTGATCGAACCTGCAGAACAGATCCAGACCTGAAGAACAAAACACACACACACACACACACACACACACACATTTAACTATATTATTAAGCTCTTCTTATAGATATCCTTTCAGTCAAAGTCAAAATGATACTGCTGATATAAATCTCTTTCTCATCAATTAATTAGAAACAAATTAAATTAGATTAATCATTTTTCAGATCAAAGAAATTAAAGTGTAAACATTCATGTCTTAGTTAGATGTTAGATGTACACTACCGTTCAAAAGTTTGGGGTCAGTAAGACTTGTAATAGTCTTTAAAGTAGTCTCTTATGCTCATCAAGGCTGCATTTATTTGATTAAAAATATAGAAAAAAAAAACAGTAATATTGCAAAATGTTTTTACAATATAAAATAATGTTTTTTATTTTAACATACTTTAAAATAGAATTTATTCCTGTGATGAAAAGCTGAATTTTTATCAGCTGTTACTCCAGTCTTAAGTGTCACATGATCCTTCAGAAATCATTCTAATATGCGGATTTATTATTAGAATGATCAATGTTGGATAATATCAACAGTTGTGCTGCCAAATATTTTTTGGAACCTGTAATTTTTTTTTTCAGGATTCTTTCATGAATAACAAGTTTAAAAAGTACAGTGTTTATTCAAAATATAAATATTTTATAACAATGTAAATTATTTATTATTAACTTTTAACAAACTTTTAATTATTAACTTAATACATCCTTGGTGAATAAAAGTATTAATTTCTTAAAAAAAAAAAAAAAAAGAAACACTAAAAATGTACTGACCCCAAACTTTTGAACGGTAGTGTATATATATAGAGAGAGAGAGAGAGAGAGAGAGAGAGAGAGAGAAGTACAGAATGACGTGATGCAGTGAAAACATCAAATGTTATCTTAGTTTTAAAGATCTTTGGAAGTTACAAAAATCAGCTGTTGTACCCCTTCTCAGAAGACTATATACAGACTATAATTATAAAAAAAACTATCATTTCGATTTCATGGGTACTAACACATCATAATAATCCACTAACACACACTGCTAAGACCCGGAAACATATTAGATGAGTGTCGACATTTTTTAAACAATATTACAGTGGTGTTATTTGAGAGATTCATGAGCAGCATGAGTTTGATATGAAAGTGACTCACATGCAGCAGTTTGCAGCAGCAGCATCAGTCCAAAGATGAGCATCATTTCTATAAAAAAACAAAGAGCCCAATCCCAGCAGAAGAGTGTGTGAGTCTCACCTGGCATCACAGCAGCTCTACTGACACATCAGGAAATTATATGACTGTAACAAAGAAAGAAGAAAGAGGAAGTTTTTCAGAGCGGGTCAATGTTGGTCAACAGTTCAAAATGACAAACTATTAAGATTAACATTTCTAAGTCACATTATTTTCGACATATCTTTGTTTAAAACCCAATAAACATAGAGGCTTCTGACATATATCAAACAAGCTTTGGTATTTACAGTATTACGAGAACATCTAAAATAAATACAATATAAATAGTGTCTAAAATGCTTTTATTGTTTCAAAAAAGCAAAGCAAAACAGTGAAACCCAGTGCAAAAACCGTCAAAATCACATTTCATCTTAATTTTCTCTAATTTGCATGAGAGTGAGATCTTCGGAGATCTTGAGATTGAAATGAGTCTGATGAGAGAGTTTCTGTATTTTCAACAAACACTTGAAGATCTTTAGATGTTACTGAGCCATCGGAGTCATCAAGTGTTAATATATAATTCCCAGGAAACAAGCACACAGATGAATGCAAAGATGAATTGAAAGCCACAAAACTATAATTTTGATTTTGTTGGTCTTAAAGACAGACATTCAGCCCTTTTACAGTGATTTAAACACTTTTATCTCACATATTAAACCACTGAGATTATTATTTGAAGGGGAGGCATTTAAGTTGAACGGATATAACTAAAACATTAAATACGTTCAATTAAACTGAGCAGACTACAGTTAGTCTGTTTGTGAAAAGTAAATGAAAAGACCTATTAGTGTTTCATGTTCAGTTCTGTTGTTCATTTAAAAAACTTTCTGTAGTTAGCACAGCATGTTTGCATGCAAATGCAATTAGCAAGAAGTTATTTGTATCTGTGTGCTGAGTGAATCACAAGCACTATATATAACATCACGTAGCCGTCCACAACTAGACCACAGTCTTTACCCTTTAGCACAATGCAAACCATATAAACTTCAGCATAACAGAAACTGAACATTCAACTTTAATGTGTCTTTCGCTTTACATAAAAAGGCATAAAATAACATTTAATTACAACATTTAATCTTCTTACCTGATTTAGTTAATACGACAGACATTATTAACGAACTGGGGAATACACTTCAGAAGCTATGACAAAACGTTACATTTTAAGTGTGTTGCACTAATATACACTCTTAAGAAGTTTGCCACTGCAAACTGTGTTCACAGTAGAGTTATGAGTTATAGTTATGTGTAGTTATGAGACCAGTGCAGTGTTTCTGTGAAGGAAAAGGAAGTTTAGATCATTCACAGGTTGAGGTTAAAGGTCTGGTACAAGGACACAAAAATAACACATATATGTGGTTTGCCATTATGGTGGGACTTTCCATTAACTGACGTGTCTACAGCTTTACATTTACATAAAGATTTATATATTATTAAACTGTTTTTGTCACCCTTTGGTTGCTTTTATACACTCTTAAAAATAAAGGTGCTTTAACAGGTTCCTCACAGTGATGCCACAGAAGAACTATTTTTGGTTCCACAAAGAGTCATTTAGTCAAAGATTCTTTAAAGAACCATCTGTTTCTTACCTTTTTGATAATCTGAAGAACCTTTTTTGCTACAAAGAACCTTTTGTGAAAAAGAAAGGTTCTTTAGATGTTAAAGGTTCTTTATGGAACCATTGAAGCACCTTTATTTTTAAGAATGTAACAGCAGAACTCATAATAAATCTCAACAAAAAATGTCTATAAAAACCATTGCTGACTAACAAACATCTACTAAAAAACATCTGTCATGATTTGTATGTCTTCTATCAACTTTTACCTTTTTAAGTCTCAATACACAAGCTCTGACACACAATAATAATGGATGGTGTTCTCTTTTAACAACACTGGAAAACTGACCAGAATCAGAAGTTTATCTAGGATATCTAAAGTGTTTTTAAATATTCCTCACATTAAACCACTGAAACACCGTGAGTCAAATATACAGGAATCACTGCTAAATAAAGCAGTTGTCATAAGGATATTTATAATGTCAGTCCTGCATGTGTGCTTTGAAAGTGTATTAACAAAGCTCTGACTGATTACTGCAGTTTGTGAAAACATTTCCTCCTGATAAAGAAGCTCAGTTTGTACTGAAATAATGAGACTGATATTTCTGTCATTACTCAAGTTCACCACACGAGGTCTCCATCAGCACAGCGCTATCATCTGTTGTCATAGTAACAGCAGCCTGTTTCATCCTCTGCTTCATGCTTGATCTCAATCTTTATATAATTCTATATTTTAATGATGGACTTGGTATCAAAGATAACAGTTACAGCTCAGTGTGTGCATTCTGTTAGATAAAATGTTAATTGGCTTAATTAAAAATAAGTATTGAATGAGATTGTGACTTTTGAATGCCAGTGAAGTTTTATTTGAAAGTTTTTTATTTTTTATTTTTATTTAACTCATTAACTTTATTTACATTTACAATTTCTTAAGAATGCAATGTTTATCAACATTCTGTAATGACAAAAATATCAAATGCACAAATGTGGTTAAGCATTTTGAAAATCATCTAAAAAACTGCAAATTCAAGCAGAAGTTTAAAACCACAGACAGAAAACACCAGACACTGCAAAACTGAGAAACAGATCTAGAGCTTCAAACAGGTAAAACATCTACAGACACTGTAAATGAAAGAACTCAATCAAAACAACAGAATAAAGTAAAAGAGCAAAAGCAGAAATATGAAATAAACACACAGAATGATTTCACAATCTGACAGATCTGAATCTGAAAAATAAAAGAGTCTTATCATGGATGAACAGAAGGGGTTTCATGTAAAGATTTCAAAGAATTCAAAGCATAAAGACAAATAAATAAGCATACAAAAAACAAATGTCCCAAAAATAATCTTAATAACTAAAACTGTAGAACAGGGGTCACCAGACTCGGTCCTGGAGGGCCGGTGTCCTGCAGAGTTTAGCTCCAACCCTTTCTCATAGATGTGATGATCTGCTGCTGCTCTCATGAATCTTCCGCTGTGTGTTCGTGTCGTTCTCTGAATCTTCTTATTCTCACTTTCTGATCTTCCTGTTTCTTTTCTAAAAGCATCACATCATCATCATCCTCATCTTCACACTCTTAATATCTGCATGTCAAATCCATAATGATGATCATAAATGTCTCTGACCTGACGTGTGTCTCATGTAGATGTGAAAACCTCCTAACAGACCCAACAGAACCATCAGCTGAAAACACCAGACCAGCACAAACACCACAGACACTGAACAACACAAATACATCAATCAATCAGTCAATCAATCAATGTTGGGTTGCTAATATCTGTAGATGAACAGAAATGATCTCACCAGGACAGGGTTTGACTCTAATGGTCTTCTGTACGTGACTGACGTGGTTCTTCACGCTGCAGCAGATGTTTCCATCAGTTCCTTCATCCAGATCAATGGTGCTGTTTCCATCCATCAGTGGATCTCCATTCAGAGTCCAGCTGTAGAGGAGCTGATCCCCCTCAGAGGAGCAGGACGCCCTCATCACCCCACTGGAGGAGCAGCTGATTGACACTTCCACTGAGCCAATAGGAGCTGGAGGGAGGGACACATGACAGTCAAATGACAAACACAGGAGAATCTTGTTCTTCCACACTACTCATACTATTACTGGAGTATGTAGTGTGTTTACTGTGTGCTACAGGAAGAAAAACCTTCACAACTGATTCATTTGCATGAGAGTGAGATCTTTGGAGAACATGAGATTGGAATGAGTCTGATGAGAGAGTTTCTGTACCTTCAACAAACACTTGAAAATTTCCTTGAAATGTTTCTATGCCATCTGAGTGATAGCGAGCCAGTCTGTAATTTCCTGAATCTGCTCTGATCACATGGTTTATTACAAGAATCCCATTAATGACTGTCACCTCCGGTCTGTTATTATAAAGATCACATTCATGCTTCATCATTCTGCCATTTTTTACTCTACAAACTGGATTATTGTCTGTGCTGCTTTTCTTTTGTATTGTCAGGTCATAATTTTTATCATCCAGCACCATCAGCAGATTGAGTTTGTGTCCCAGAGCTGCATTACAGGGATCAGACTGTTTAAACCAGCAGAACCGATCCAGACCTGAAGAACAAAACACACACGTTTAATCGGATATCCAGATCAAGATATCACATAGACTTCTATTGTTTTATAACTAGTTATTGTAACTATTTTAACATTAACCTATAGATTTGAAAACTGGATTTTCATTTAAAAAATGCATTTATTTTTGCAAGATTTGTACAAAAGGGCCTGCCCTCAAATGGAGGTATTGGGAGATGTTTTCAGATTTAGCTCTGCAAAATATAATGAAGTTGGTACACACAAAGGAATCTACATTCAGTTTAATCAAATCAGCTGCAAACCATTTGTACTTATTTATAGTATCATATAAATGTAATTCATGAAAAGTGGGAATATTCAAATTTCACCGTAGACATATTGTCTTCTGTAGATCTACACTCTTAAACAACCTTATTATATATAATATCTAATATGAAACTGTATAAATATATCTATATGTTGATTCCAAAATTAAACAAAGTACATTTAAAAAATATTTGTTTAATAACATCTTTTTTTCTATCAAGGGTAGTATCACTGATAAAAAATGAAGAAAAATTTCAAGTACATTGGAGATATCAGTACTAGTATCTATATGATTTCACTATTAACATTATTATTATTATTATTATTATTATTATTACATTTTTGAAGATAAAATTAATAATCACAGTAATTCAAAATGATTAAAAAACATCACTTTTAACAATCCTGTCTGGAAGACAGTGTACTATAGGTGCAAACGTCATCACGTAGGACTCATTCAGGACTCTTTTTACTAATAAACAGGAAATATTTGTTTTACATTATATGTAAAACATCTAAACATATTAAAAAAAATGGCTGAATTCTTCCAGACATTCAATAATGAGTTGCAATAAAAACCTTCACAGAGATTGAACTGATTGATTTGCATGAGAGTGAGATCTTTGGAGAACATGAGATTGGAATGAGTCTGATGAGAGAGTTCATCAGTACCTTCAACAATCACTTGAAGATCTCTAGATGATTCTGTGCCATCTGAGTGACTGAGTTTTAATCTGTAATTTCCTGAATCTGCTCTGATCACACGCTTTATTATCAGAATCCCATTAATGACTGTCACTTCAGGTCTATTATTATAAAGATCACATTCATTCTGCTTTATAATGTTATTCTTCATTCTACAAACTGGATCATCTTGTGTGTTGTTTATTCTCTTTTGTATCTTCAGGTTAAATTCACTAGCAGCTACCATCAGCAGATTGAGTTTGTCTCCTTGAGTTGCATAACAAGGATGAGACTGATTAAAACTGCAGAACCGATCCAGACCTGAAGAACAGAACACACACACACACACACACACACACACACACACACACACACACACACACACACAGTATAAAAAAAGACACAAGAACAGTGGACTTGAATGAGTGAAAGGGGAAGTTAGACAGAGAGCTAAAAGACAGAAAAACAGCAGAAAAGTATCTGAACTATTTTTAATAACTCATTTTACAAGGTAAAGTAATCTTTATACTGTTACATTTTTGAGGTATTTATAAAAAGATTATAAACAAATGGAGGAGGTTTTCATAAATCAGACTCCTTCACATAGTAAACTTAAAGCCACAAACTTTGATTTCGATATCACTGGTCTTTAACACAGATGCTGAACTCTATGATTGTGACTTAAACTCATCCATCTTACGAATTCATACTCCACTAACTCTACACTGTTAAGAAAACACTACTAAAACAGTAAACAAAAGATTTAAACACTTAAAACAGAAAACCGAACTTCCACTGAAATATTAGTGTTTTTATTTCTTTGATTTTTGTTTCATTAGGGTTTTTTTTATAACATGAGTTTGATATGAAAGTGACTCACATGCATCAGTTTGCAGCAGCAGCAGCGTCAGAATCAGTCCAAAGATGAGCATCATTTCTCTAAAGTCCAGCAGAAGAGTGTGAAGCTGCTTCAGTCACACAATCACTCCTCACTCTGACAGAAGAGCCCGACTGACACTCATCTGTGCTCACAATACAGTTAGAAAACTACTGCAGTTTCCATCAGAGAAAAGGAAGTTCAGATCATTACTGTTGACACACACAGTTTAGCTCTTGCACAAGGACACAAAAATAACTAACAAGTGCTTTTCATTCATTGTGTGACCACAGGGGAAAACTGGCTGTGGTGAGAATAAAAACCATAAAGATACATCTGTCTCGATTTGCACATCTTCTGTCAACTTTTACCCAAGTCTGAATCAATGAGGTCTGACACAAAATCATAATGGACGATGTTCACTGTTACTCTACTGGAAAACTGACCATCAGATGCTTATCTATGATATCTAAAGTGATTTTGAATATTCCTCACATTAAACCACTGAAACAAAAATATGAGGGAGGAAATGACCTGCGCTGTGAGTCAAATATACAGGAAAAACAGCTAAAACCAGTTGTCATAAGGATATTAGAATGTCAGTTTGTGTGGTTTGAAAGTGTATTAACAAACTGATACTGGCAGTTTGTGAAAACATTTGTGAATTCTTCACCTTTAAGTAAGAAACTTGCGATCTAACTATTCTCATAAATAACGTAGTGCAGTGTTCATAGCATGTGCGGTCTTAACGTAATTGCCTATTCACAAAGTTACTTCAGCGCAGCAGTCATATCGCATGCTGTCCCTCAGGTGCAGCGTTTATGTGCAAGAGAAAGTGTTTGACAAAGTAAGTTACTTTGATGTATATTGTTAATCACCTAGATTGTTACAGTGTACCACAATAGACTCTATGCATGAACGCTGCTGACGTATTTCCGGTAGAATCTCGGCCACCCTATTTTCATTTCCGCGTATGAGTCTGATGAGAGAGTTTCTGTAACTTCAACAATCACTTGAAGATCTTTAAATGTGCCTGGGCCGCTAGAGTAATCGAAAGTTAATCTGTAATTCCCTGAATCTGCTCTGATCACACGCTTTATTATCAGAGTCCCATTAATGACCGTCACTTCAGCTCTGCTATTATGCAGATCACATTCATTCTGCTTTATAATGTTATCCTTTATTCTACAAACCGGATCTTCTTGTGTGTTGTATATTCTCTTACATATCTTCAGTTCATATTTACTAGTGTCCAGCACCATCAGCAGATTAAGTTTGTCTCCTAGAGCTGCATAACAGGAATTTGATTGATCGAACCTATAGAACTGATCCAGACCTAGAAAACAGTGCACACGCACACCTACACACACACACACGTTTGTTTTTGTGAATTGTGGGGACTTCTATAGTTTTTATACTGACCAAACGATATTGTCTATCCCCTAACCCAACCCTAACCCTAAACCTACCCCTTACAGAAAACGTGTTTGCACTTTCAGATAAACATCATTTACTATTTTTAATAATTTTTTTTAACATTGTGGGGACCACAGGCACACACACACAGTGTATAAAGTCAAAGAGATCAAATTTGAAAGGGTAAAAGAAGAAGTTTGAGTTGTAATAAAAAGTGGCTGAAAAGTATCTGAACCATTTTTAATAAAATGTTTACAAGCTCTTTAAACAGTGAAATAATATGCTCTAATCATTCAGTAACTGTACAGCTGTTATACTCTGCACAGTGAGATTTCATACAGATGAAGGAGTTTGTGATTATTTTCAGACTCCTCACTTAGAGTTTCAATAATGAACTTAATGAACTTTGAACTTAAAGCCGAAGTCTGATTTTGATTTCATGGATCTTTAATACAGATGCTGAACTCTATTATTGTGACTGAAACTCTTCCACCTCACAGATTAATACTCCACTAACTCTACACTGTGAAGAAAACACTATAAAAACACTAAACAAAATACTTAAACAGACTAAAACTAGATCATTGCAGAATGTTTTGGGAAAAACTAATGTAATCTTACGGTGTTTTTATTTCAGATATTTCTACTCTTTTTTTTTTTTTTTCTTCTTTTTTTTTCAGAGTTACTTAATCAGCAGCATGAGTTTGATGTGAAAGTGACTCACATGCATCAGTTTGCAGCAGCAGCATCAGTCCAAAGATGAGCATCATTTCTCTAAAATCCAGTTTCCAGAAGAGCCCAATCCCAGCAGAAGAGTGTGATGCTGCTTCAGTCACACAATCACTCCTCACTCTGACAGAAGAGCCCGAATGACACTCATCTGTGCTCACAATAGAGTTAGAAAACTACTGCACAGTTTCTGTCAGAGAAAAGGAAGTTGAGATCATTACTGGAGCAATTTGGGGTTGAAGATCTTGAACAAGGACAAAACTGGAAAACTGACCACCAGAAACTTATCTAGGACATATGAAGTTTTTTTTTTTTTTTTTTTTTTTTTTTTTTTTCAATATTCCTCACATTAGAACAAAAATATGAGGGACAAAATGACCTGCGCTATGAGTCAAATATACAGGAAAAACAGCTAAATTAACCAGTTATCATAAGGATATCTGTAATGTCATGTGTCATTTGAAATTGTATTAACAAACTCCTACTGATTACTGCAGTTTGTGAAAATTTTCTCCTGATAAAGAAGCTCAGTTTGTAATGAAATGCAGAGACTCTCTGTCATTACTCAAGTTCACCACACGAGGTCTCCATCAGCACAGCGCTATCAGTCTGTTGTCATAGTAACAGCAGCCCGTTTCATCCTCTGCTTCATGTCTGATCTCAATCTCCTGGAGTTCAAGAGAAATTTGACTGGATTCATTGATCAGATTTATTTAAATATTAAAAATTGTTTGCTCAAAAGGGAATCGGTTTAGATCATGTAATCCAGTTCTGATCTGGATTAAAATTTCAGTAGGCCTACAAGTTTTATTTAAATCTTAGTAGGACTTACTCAAAATTTGCATTTATTTTTTGGGGGTCGGATGAGGGAAATTGAAAGGAATCGAACATCAAAATTAAATAATTAGTGTTAGAAAGGCCGGGTCTGTGCGCATGCGCTACCTTTGACCTGCCCTCATGCGCAAGGCCGCATTAACCATTGGGCTAGGCGGGGCTGAAGCCCCGGGGCCCGAACAAGGAGGGGGCCCGTGACTGGCTGTGGAGCAGATTGACTGGCCATCTGTAGCGCCGATCGCCGAAACCCCACCACGCCCCCCACATATTAGCGCTATTACAAATCAATCAATTACAAATTACAAATCAAATGCATTTACTCTTTATTTTACTTTTGAACGACCTGTGCAGTGTGCAGGTATCTCAGGTGATCGCTGCGCCTAATGTCTGCATTCAGCTCTCATCACTTCGTTCTGGCGTAATCTGGAAATGGTACGCAATAGAATTTATCTTCAGTAAGTAAAAATGTAAGCTTTTCTAAGAACAAAGGGGGCTATCTGAAAAAATGAGGAGAGGGGAAAACATGAGTTAGTCAAATCCCCATCTAGGTTATTTTACTAAAGCTGATGATGCTGTGAAAGTTGTGGAATACCAAGTGGACCGGGCACATGGAGCGGATAAAAACAGCGTCATCGTTCCCACAGATTTAAGTTTAGTTTGATTATAAACTTGCTGGATGTATAGCCTATTGCTTTTTGTGTTTGAACAACGTATATTCGCTTATAGGTTGAGAGATAACCTGGTTGAAATTTGTAAATCGTTTTGCGCGTCATGATGTAGGCTAAGCCTTTTATTTAAATGCATATTAAGCGTTTTGGTTTAAAACAAATGTAACTGTTTAAAGACATTAAGCAGCAAGGCAGAATTAATTTTGGCAAATGCGGGCGTTAAGATGATTTCAGCCTGATCCGCACAGCGCGCACCTGCTCCTACAGCCCGACTAAACTTGAGTTCTTTTTCGCGCCTTGCACTTAAACGTTCAAACACACATAGTTACGTGCCAAAATGTCTCCTCATCAACGCAGTCATTTGTGTCTTAAAAATGAACATAGTGTAAGGTAAAACGTGTAGTAGTAGGCTATATGAGATCTTGTTATTATATGATGAGATTTTAAAGGGATAGTTCACCTAAAAAAAAAAAAAAAAAAACTGTCATCATGTACTCACCCTGAAGTTGCTCTAAACGTGTATGAATTTCTTTGCTCTCCTCAACATTTCTGATCCCCACTGACTCCAATAGTGGGTTTTTGTTTGTTTGTTTGTTTGTTTGTGTTACGTTGAGACGTATGTGCTCTATGCATAGCTCTCGTTCTTGCACGCATGCTCTCCCTCTCTCGCTCTCTCTCTCTGTCTTTCTCTCAGGTGGCCCCGCCCTAATTGAACGTGCCGGTAAGTGCCCCGTGGGTGGGTGAATCTGGAACTCCGCGTCTTTTAAAAAATGAGGCGTGGCAGAGCTGGAGTGTGGGCTGTTGTTGGTGTTGCTATTTGGAAACTGTGTTGTAAAGAAAAGATAAAATACTGTATTATGAGTTAGTGCCGGAGGCGTATAGACAAAAATTTAGAGCCCATAAGAAAGCAGACAAACAAACTTTTGTAGAATTCGCCAGAGAAAAACAAGCTCTTTTTGAAAAATGGTGTGCTGCAAATAAAACAACTACTTTTGAAGCTTTAAAGGAGTTAGTTTTATTAGAAGACTTTAAGAACTGTGTGTCTGAAAATCTAGTTGTACATTTAAACGAACAGAAAGTCACATCCCTTTCAGCAGCCGCTGTGCTGGCCGACGAATTCGTATTGACACATCGAACAGTTTTTTCTCCTACAGTGAGATATGATAAGTTTACTGTCCATGGTGCTGAAGGGCAGGTGAAAGGGTCAGCAGGAACTGTGAGACCTGGAAGGGGAGGAGTTTATAGAGGTGCTCAGTATCGCACAGGAGGAGGCAGGGTCTGTTTCTATTGCCTTGATGCTGATCATCTTATTGCAGATTGCGAAGCCTGGAAGGAAAAGAATGCGTCAGCTAAGCCTAAAAGTGTAGGTTTTGTACAAACATTGACAAAACATGTTTTACCTGATCAGAACACTGCAGGATATAAGCCATTTATGTTGCAGGGGTGGGTGGCAGACAACGCTAAAGGCATTCCCAAGTCAGTGTCTGTGTTGCGGGACACAGGAGCAGCCCAAAGTCTGATGCTAGCTGATACTCTCCCTTTGTCACAGAAAACCTACACGGGTGCTGATGTAATTTTGTGGGGCATAGGAGCAGGTTGTGTCAGGGTTCCCCTCCACAATGTCCACCTTCAAACAGATATAGTTACGGGTAAAGTGTGTGTTGGAATTTGCCCTGAACTTCCTGTGAAAGGTGTGGATATTATCTTGGGAAACGACCTAGCGGGTGGTATAGTTTTTCCTCCTCCGATTGTTGTTAACAGTCCCATAACAGATGTGAAAAGTGACCTGTCTTCTCAGTTTCCAGCGGTGTTCTCTTCATGTGTGGTTACACGTGCACAGGCGCGTAAATTTGAAGATGTGATTGACATATCTGACTCTTTTCTGCAGTCTACAGCTATGTCAGGAAAGTTCTATGTAGAACCAGCCTCGTCTACCTGTGATATTGCCCCGTTACAGATGGGTCGTTCGCAATTGGCGGCTGCGCAAAAGGCTGATCCATCATTAGCTACATGTTTTGCGGCTGTTTCTGACAAAACAAAAGTGCCTAACGAAAATGTAACTTTTTTCCTTGATGACGGCGTGTTAATGCGACAGTGGGAAAACGGCGATAGTGTTCGTCAGGTTGTTGTTCCCGTGGGTTACCGTTCCCAAATATTAAATCTTGCTCATGACCACGTTCTGTCTGGCCATTTGGGAATTCGGAAAACCTATGACCGTGTCCTGCGATCTTTTTTTTGGCCTGGTTTAAAATCTGACGTTGTTGCTCACTGCCGGTCATGCCATGTTTGTCAGCTGGCCGGTAAGCCGAATCAGAACATTCCTCTCGCCCCTCTACACCCAATCCCCGTAATAGGTGAACCCTTTGAGCACATTGTCATCGATTGTGTGGGACCATTGCCAAAGTCTAAATCGGGTTATCAGTACATACTCACTCTTATGTGTGCCACCACTCGTTTTCCAGAGGCCATCCCAATGCGCAGTATAAAGGCTAAAGCAGTGGTAAAAGAGATCATTAAATTCTGCTCTATATTTGGATTACCAAAGATTATCCAAACAGACCAAGGTTCTAATTTTACCTCCAAACTGTTCTCCCAGGTTCTTCGCGAACTGGCCGTTAAGCATCAGCTTTCCAGTGCATTTCATCCTGAGTCGCAAGGTATGCTCGAAAGATTTCACCAGACTCTCAAGTCCATGCTGGGTGCATTTTGTATGGAAACGGGAAAGGACTGGGATGAAGGGCTGCCTATGTTGATGTTTGCGGTCCGTGAGACGGTGCAGGAATCTTTGGGGTTCAGTCCGGCCGAATTAGTCTTTGGGCATACTGTGCGTGGGCCTCTGAAACTGTTAAAGGAACAGTTATTATTGGAAAAAAAATTGCCTGTGACCGTGTATGATTATGTAGCTCAAATGCGTCAACGCTTACATCATGTGTGGAAAATTGCGAAATCAAATTTGGCTTCAAAACAAGTTCAAATGAAAGAACGTTTTGACAAAAACAGTGTAGCACGAAATTTTCAGCCAGGAGATTTGGTGTTAGTCCTTCTTCCACTTCCAGGTTCGGCATTGCAGGCTAGGTTTTCAGGACCCTATGTGGTGGAAAAGAAGTTGAGTGAGACAAATTATCAAATTCGTACTCCTGAGCGTAGAAAAAAAAGTCGCGTTTGTCATGTTAACATGCTGAAAGCTTACGTAAGTAGGACAACGTCTGGGGGCTCATCCGTTAAGTCTGCTGTGGATGTGGCACCTGTAATCACAGTTTCTCATTTATCCTCTGCTGTTGAGTCTGATGATGATGGGCTGGTTGCTCCTGAAATTATGTCCACCACTAGACTGTCCAATTCTGAAATATTGGAAAATATAGAAGAACATTTGTCCTATCTCCCACAGTCTCAGTATACAGATGTTATCTCTCTTATTCAAAAGTTCTCTTCTCTCTTTTCAGACAGCCCCAGACAAACCCACGTTTTGTTTCATGATGTCGAAATTGTACACTCTTCACCAATAAAACAACATCCTTATCGTGTTAATCCCCAGAAGAGAGAAGAGATGAGGAAAGAAGTAGAGTACCTGCTTGCGCATGGTCTAGCGATTCCCAGTTCGAGTCCGTGGAGCTCACCCTGTCTGCTGGTGCCGAAGCCAGATGGTTCCTTTAGGTTCTGCACCGATTACAGGAAGGTAAATAGTGTCACCAAGCCAGACTGTTTTCCATTGCCTAGGATGGAGGACTGTGTTGATCGTGTTGGTGCCTCCTCCTTTGTAACAAAATTAGACTTATTAAAAGGATACTGGCAGGTGCCGCTTACACAGCGTGCGTCAGATATCTCCGCATTTGTGACACCTGATAATTTCCTTCAGTACACCGTTATGGCCTTTGGGATGCAAAACGCTCCAGCGACCTTTCAAAGCTTGATGCAGAGGGTATTATCTGGTGTGGCAAATTGCGAGGCATATCTTGATGATGTTGTTATTTATTCTAGTTCGTGGAGTGATCACATGAACTCGCTACATGAAGTGTTTGCTCGTTTGGCAAAAGCGTCTTTGATAGTGAACCTAAAAAAATGTGAATTCGGGAAAGCCGTGGTCACTTACCTGGGTAAGCAGGTTGGCCAGGGTCAGATGCGTCCTGTTGATGCCAAAGTGGAGGCAATTATGAATTTTTCCATTCCCAGGTCAAAAAGAGAGCTGCGCCGCTTTCTGGGTATGGTTGGATACTACCGTGCGTTCTGTAAAAATTTCTCCTCTGTTGTATGCCCTTTGACAGATTTATTAAGTGTGTCCAAAGCTTTCGTTTGGAGTCGTGAGTGCGATAATGCCTTTAATGCTGCCAAGGACCTCTTGTGTAGTGCCCCAGTTCTCTCCACCCCTGATTTTTCCAGACCATTTAAACTTGAGGTGGATGCTAGTGCGTTAGGGGCTGGTGCGGTCTTACTACAAGAAGCCGAAGCAGGAATTCACCCCCCTGTGTGTTACTTTTCGAAAAAGTTTTCTAAAACACAGCAGCGTTACAGCACCATCGAAAAAGAGGCCTTAGCGTTACTCCTTGCCCTTCAGTAATTTGAGGTCTATGTCGGTGGTAGTTCCCTACCAGTAATAGTTTATACAGACCACAACCCCTTAGTCTTCCTCCTACGCATGGCCAACTCAAATCAAAGGCTAATGCGATGGTCTCTAGTGGTCCAAAGTTTTAACCTTGACATACACCACAAGAAGGGTACTGAAAACATTTTAGCTGATGCTCTTTCTAGATCGTAAAAAAAAATGTGTGTTTATGTTTGTTGCTGTCAAAATGGGATTTTGACTTTTATGGGTGGGGGTGTTACGTTGAGACGTATGTGCTCTATGCATAGCTCTCGTTCTTGCATGCATGCTCTCCCTCTCTCGCTCTCTCTCTCTGTCTTTCTCTCAGGTGGCCCCGCCCTAATTGAACGTGCCGGTAAGTGCCCCGTGGTTGGTTGAATCTGGAACTCCGCGTCTTTTAAAAATGAGGCGTCGCAGAGCTGGAGTGTGGGCTGTTGTTGGTGTTGCTATTTGGAAACTGTGTTGTAAAGAAAAGATAAAATACTGTATAGGGACATTTGTGTAAATATTGATGTACACTTTTCGTCACCTTACCCACCTAGTGTTTTCATTGTACATTTTTCCACCGATTGTTTTTCTTTCTCTTCCTTTTAATGTGGCTGTGTTTTTGCCCGTTGTTGTAAATATTGTAAATACACCCTTTTTCGCACAGAAGCTGTAGGGGTTGAATGCCTTTTTCTTTTGTAAATTCGTTTTCTCCTGTTTTTCAAATAGTCAGGGAGTTAGTTTAGTCCCTGTATTTTTGTTTGACTTTTTCTTTTAGGGTATTAAGTTTCTTTGGGAAAGTTAGTTTCAATTTTCGTTTGTTATTTTGGCCTTGGCCCAACCCTGAAGTTCATTAGCTTCTTATTTTGGCAAAAAAATAAAAAAGAACGAAAGATCAAAGGTTTCAAGTTCAGTTCAATTTATTTGTATAGCACATTTACAACAGCCTTCAGGCTGACCAAAGTGCTTCACAGAAAAACATAATCGTAAAACATACCCCAAAAACAATACACACAAAAATAAAACAACCTGTTTAACACAACTGGATTAATACAGTAAAGAGAAAAAATAGGTTTTGAGCAAGGACTTAAAAGAAGACAGAGAAGGTGCCATTCTAATCTCTAAAGGCAAGATATTCCAAAGTTGAGGCCCTGCTACCGCAAATGCCCGTGCCCCTCTACGCTTGAGCCTTACATGTGGGACTACTAATAGAGCCTGGTCACAAGATCTTAGTGTTCTAGAAGGAGAGTAAAGATGAAGAAGTTCAGAGAGGTAGGCTGGTGCTAGGTTATGTAGAGATTTATACACAAAAAGAAGGATTTTAAAATGAATTCTCTGAGAGACTGGCAGCCAGTGTAGATCTTTCAGAATCGGAGTGATGTGTTCATGTTTACGACAATTACGAAGAAGTCTTGCTGCAGCATTTTGTACCAGCTGTAGGCGAGCAATTTGAGATTTGGAAACACCGCAATATAAAGAATTGCAGTAATCTAGACGAGACGTAACGAATGCATGAACAGCCATTTCTAAAGTTTTGGGGGTGAGAAAGTGTTTCACTTTAGCGAGTAGTCGAAGCTGATAAAAAGCTGGAACCAATAACGGCGGCAATATGTTTATCAAATTTTAAGTGCTGGTCAATGAGGACACCAAGGTTGCGCACCTGCGATGAACTAAAGACAGATAAACTATCCAGGTCAGGGCTAAAACTATGAGAGTTCTCATTAGGACCAAAAACAATTACCTCGGTCTTGTCTTCATTTAGGAAGAGAAAGTTTTGAGCTAGCCATAATTTAACCTCCTCTAGACACTGCAAAAGATTAGTGATAGCAGTAGCCTTGTTTCTTTTGATGGGAAGACAAATTTGAGTATCATCTGCATAGAAATGAAAAGATACACCAAATTTCCGTAAAACAGAATCTCCGGAGTCAGTGGAGACATAAATATCATTTAACACTCTCAAAAGGGCGGACTCTGTGCTGTGAGCAGACTTAAAACCAGATTGAAAAACCTCATGAATACCCTTATTAGCCACAAAACATTGAAGTTGATCTAGCACAATTTTCTCCAAAACCTTAGAAACGAAAGGTAAGACAGAAATTGGCCGAAAATTATTTAGGACAGAAGGATCCAGTGAAGGCTTCTTGAGCAAGGGAGTGACAGTAGCCACTTTAAGATTGGCCGGAACACAGCCCGTTAGGAGACACTTGTTAATGAGAGACACCAAGCCTGGCCCAATCGAATCCAGAATTAATCTTAGGAATCTTGGATGGATAATATCATTAGAGCAAGAAGAGGGTTTAAGTTTGTCAATCACCTCCTTCAAAACCTGGAAACTGATAGGTTCAAAAAGTAGAAGCAGCAGGCATGATAGGTGAGTCATTTAATGTTAAGGTTGGGCAAATGCCAAATCTTAGGGTAGTAATTTTGTCACTAAAATATCTCAAGAAGCCTTCACAGACAGCATCAGAAGCAACAGGCAAAGTGTTAACAAAAGGATTTACAACAGACTGAATAATTGAAAACAAAACCTTAGGTTTAGAGTGATTAGTTTCAATTATGTTGGAGAAATATGCAGCTTTTGCAAACTTAGCAGCAGACTGGTAAGATGTAAGAGAATCTTTAAATAATAGAAAGGAAATATGCAACCTGTCCTTTTTCCATTTTCGTTCTGCCTTTCTACAGATTTGTCTTAAGAGATGGGTCTCAGAGTTTTGCCACAGTTCAGATTTTGGTTTCTGCTTATGAGGTTTCAGGGGAGCAGTAGCATTAGCTACCTTAAGCCAGGCAGAATTCAAGAGGCTAAGATGTTGATCAGCATCCAAGTCCGATAATGGTTGATCCAAGTGCAACTCTGAGCAAAATTCAGTAAAGCACAAGTTGAGGTTTGTGCTAAACTGTGGAGAATAGAACCGAGACAGAGTAACAGATGCATTAAAAAAGTGAGAAAGATCAGGAAGAGACAGTGAAAATAATATAGGCTTATGATCAGAGAGCAGAAAGTCTGAGAGCACAATATCAGTCACATCAAGTCCATAAGAGAGTACAAGATCCAACGTATGACCCTGGATGTGAGTAGAGCTGTTGATCCACTGGGTTAAATTAAAAGCATTAATAAGATTGAGGAAATCACGTGAGAGAGGGTTAGACGGACAACAGACATGAATATTAAAATCGCCTACCAACACAAAACGATCGCAAGTTGTGGCAATATTGCCGATAAGTTCAGTAAACTGCTGTATAAAATCCTTTAGTGGAGTGAGGAGGGCGGTAGATTACCCCTAAACAGACAGGACCATTCCAGTCTAAGTAAAGGAGCTGAGCTTCAAAACTTGAGAAGGCCGTTACGGGTCCCAGCCGACAGTCTGCAGAAAAAGAGTTCTTTAAAATAGTTACAATCCCACCCCCGCGCCCACATAAGCGGGGAGAGTTAAAAAATGTACAGTCAACAGGGACCAGATCCGCAAAAGGAGTTAGATCACCAACCTTTATCCAGGATTCCGTGATGAACATAAAATCCAGATTGTGAGAAGAATAAAAATCATTTAATAAAAAGGTCTTGTTCACCAGGGAGCGAGCATTTATTAATGCCAACAGAGGATGAGGACGCTCTATTCAGTGAGCGCAGATTTCCGTGCGTTACTCCTCGTTGACGGTAGCCGAGGCCAACCCGGCGGAGACCGGTGCAAGAAGCCGGACTCAGATGCAGGGGGAAAACCGGACGAAGCCATCGGTGGACCAAATCCAGCGGACGCCAGATAGTAGAGCCGCCGTAAAACGATTCGCGGGAGGGAGCCGAGAGAAAGCCAGCCCGCCAATAGGCTTTCAGCTTTACGATATAACCTCCACGGTTGCCTCGTTTCCTCCTCCGCTTTCTCCGCGAGATGTTGAGGGGCCAGCGGCGAACACAATCCGGGATATCCGTTCGAAGCGACTCATGTGAGTTATCAAAAGAGCAGTCCACATCTGTGTTGAAGTTCGTAATAGTATCTGCAGCCAAGTTGCGGATATCCAAAAGTGCTTGACGGTCGTAAGTTAGAAGCGAGCAACAATTCAGGTTCAGAGGTAGACCAAACAGCCAAACGAGCAACCAAAAGAGCAGCAGACGGCATGCCAAATGCACCGGCGCCATCTTGCTTCCCTTCAAAGACCATTGCTTCCCGGTGTAAAGACCATTATTTATGTTACTCCTAGACCCTAGACCTGGGACGTAACAGTTTGTTTTTTTCCAGGGTCCAGCAACTGTTTGTTAACCAGTATTGTTTCAACTATATTTTTTGCATTCAAAAGCAGAAGGAAACTCCTACAGGATTAGAACAGCAATAGAATTTGTGTGAACTATTCCTCTAAAGCAGCCTAGATGCTGTTACCATTTGTGTCAAACATTAGAAAGAAATCACTCACTGTCCTTGACTAAATCACTGAATTACGTTTTTTTTTTTTTTTTTTCGTTCTATTGTAAGTCGTGACTGTTTACTTGTCTTCAGCTTGTTTTTGTCCGAAAGCCCAACAACGCCCCCTAGGGGTGTCTTTATGTATATAACATAAATAATGTTTGTACATGTCTGGACAAGTCTAGACGTGCTTGAACAAGCGGCAGGGGCAGTCTATAGGTGGAAAGACTGACTTCTCGTTCATTTGTGCAAGAATACGGACTACTGCATGTTTGTTGTTCCTGTGAGTGAATGATTAAGAAGTAAGTTTCTGTTTACCTTCCAAGTTGTTCAAACTTAAATATTTTACATATTCTGTTACTGTCATTTGGGAACTGTATTAGATACACTTGCATGCAGCTGTTTAACTGTGACTCGAATACACTTTACCGAAGAAGGATAAAGCTATGGTTTGCGGTTGCTGCCTCGCATTTGACCTTTAATAACCTGAATTATTCTCGCTGCTGAGATGTATAATGTTAATTCTCTGTATGCTAGTCATAACACTGTTTACGTTAACAACGTTTACATTGTATTTTTGTTTCCTCTGTTCGTTGTAGACCACACATATACGTGCACGCACTTTGCACGTACTACCTCATACATGCAGAAATAATTCAAATAAATCCTCTAACTTGGATCCGCTCTCTAGCTTCAGTTTCTCTAACCGAACCCCTTGAGTATCTTGCGAACTCGTACATTTTTATTAGGCTAGTGTTTTTTTTTTTTTTTTTTTTTAATTATTAAATTTTAATGCAAAAAAATTGGTAGGATAAAAATCCTATTTAAAGCTATATATATATATATATATATATATATATATATATATATATATATATATATATATATATATATATATATATATATATATATCATTATTGTGATGGGGGCCCTGCAGTAAGTCATAGCCCCGGGGCCCAGTGAGGTCTTAATGCGGCCCTGCTCATGCGCAGAAAGTGCTAGAGTGACAGCAGAAAAATGCAAAGACTGTCTGTGTTGAAGAGTGCGTCAATGAACAAAAGTAAGCTATCTGTTTATCAAGTTAGTGGTAATTGCCAGTTAAAAAGTTCATTATGACTGTGAATATCCTATTTTTTTTTGTTACCAAGTGATTTAAGCATTTATCAGTGTTAATCGGCATGGAGCACTGTTAAGCACGTTTGAATATGCCTTGCAGTCATCATCATGCCTCGAGTTCTGACGAATAATATCGTACTAACGTAAACAAATGACAGATTTGTATTCTTCTGTATGTTACTGCCATATTAGTGACTGAATCGCTGTTAATTTGAAGCTTATATAAGCGATATTCATGCTTACGTGCATATTATGTAAATTACCTTTTAAATGGTTTGGAGTATGAAAATGTTTGCCATTTCTAACCACTAGGTGGTGTTGTGTATATAATTCGGTTCTTTGATAATATTTAACCTGAGTGTTCACTAAGAAAATTAAGCATTTCATTTGAATGTTTTGGAATAATATTTTTTAAACATGTAACTTAATCTATCTCTTATTCTTTATTGTAGAGCACACACACACACACACACACACACACACACACACACACACACACACACACTCAAACAAATACCTATTAGCCTAATAAATTTTTAGCCTACTTCATAATTGTAAACTATTATGCATGTTTCAGTTACTAAAACTGCATTATTTGTCAAAGCCAGTTTTTACCTGCAATATAAGTTTATATGCATTTCAGACCCTGTTATGGAGCTTCACTGAACTATAAACACTCATCAGTCCTTCAGGAACAGAAATAATATAATTCTATATTTTAATGATGGACTTAGTATCAAAGATTTGTGTTAGCTTTTTGTTAGATAAAATGTTAATTGACTGTATCTATTTTTTTTTAAATTAAATTAGTTTGTGGCTTTTCAATGCTAGTGCAGTTTTTTTAATTTCAAAGTGTTTTATTTACCTTTAACTCCAAAAATGTTAGTATAACAAATTCAACAATGACCCCATGCAATTTCTAAAGAATGGTATGTTTATTAATATTCTAAATATCTTGTGAAGAAAAATGCACTTATGTGGTTAAACATGTTAAAAGTCATCTAAAAAAAATGCAAATTCAAGCAGAAGTTTAAAACCACAGACAGAAAACACCAGACACTGCAAAACTGAGAAACAGATCAAGAGTTTCAAACAGAAAACTTGTAAACAGACACTGTAAATGAAAGAACTCAATCAAAAAAACAGAATAAAGTAAAAAAAGCAAAAGCAGAAATATGAAATAAACCCAGAATGACTTCACAATCTGACAGATCTGAATCAGAGAAATAAAGTGTTTTATCATGGATGAACAGAAGGGGTTTCATGTAATGAAATAAAAATTTTGCTAGTTCATTCAAAGCATAAAGACAAATAAATACACAATTAAACTGATACAAAAAAAAAAAAAAAACAAAAAAAAACAAATGTCCAATAAATAATCTTAATAACTAAACTAGAACATCTGGTGTAATTCATATCTCCTGGTTTCAATTCATCTGTATAAGATCTTCTTACACTATAAGATCTTCTGTCAACAAGTAAAAGCTCAACTGATTTGGGAATCTGAGAGATTCTGAAGTCATTTCTCATAGATGTGATGATCTACTGCTGCTCTCATGAATCTTCTGCTGTGTGTTCATGTCGTTCTCTAAATCTTCTCATTCTCACTTTATCATCTTCTGGTTTCTTTCCTGAAAGCATCACATCATCATCATCATTATCATCATCATCATCATCATCATCATCATCTTCACTCTCTTAATATCTGCATATCAAATCCATAATGATGATCATAAATGTCTCCGACCTGACGTGAGTCTCATGTAGATGTGAAAACCTCCTAACAGACCCAACAGAACCATCAGCTGAAAACACCAGAACAGCACAAACACCACAGACACTGAACACACTGAACAACAACAATTAGACAGAAAACAAAATCCATCGTTCATGTTTCCAGTAGTGTGTTTGTTAAACTCGTACCACATTCTGATGTGTGTGTGCTGCTGGTCACTGCAGAGGTCAAACTAGAGGTCACAGGTGCAGTAGTTGCTCCTGAAATCAAACATCAGCACAAAATCACCTGCTTTCTCTCTCTGAATCACATTTTTAACACAATTTACTGCTGAGATCAAGATGAAACGAACTCATGACACTTTTCAACAATTAAGAGCCCAGTTAAAAGAACTGCATTATGGGTGTTGCTGTGGTTTTTATATAGGCCTATATGTGGGCATTCATGTATAAAAATCTCACCAGGACAGGGTTTGACTCTAATGGTCTTCTGTCCTTGACTGATGTGGTTCTTCACGCTGCAGCTGATGTTTCCATCAGTTCCCTCATCCAGATCAATGCTGCTGTTTCCATCCTTCAGTCCATGTGTCAGTTGATTTCTATTCAGAGTCCAGCTGTAGATGATCTGATCACCGTCCTTAGTAAAGCAGCTCACTGACCTCACCTGATTGGAGGAACAGCTCACTGACACTTTTACTGAGCCAATAGGAGCTGGAGGGAGGGACACATGACAGTCACATGACAAACACAGGAGAATCTTGTTCTTCCACACTACTCATACTATTACTGGAGTATGTAGTGTGTTTACTGTGTGCTACAGGAATGAAAACCTTCACAGAGATTCAACTGATTCATTTGCATGAGAGTGAGATCTTTAGAGAACATGAAAGAGTTTCTGTACCTTCAACAATCACTTGAAGATATTTTGATGTTTCGGTGCCCCCTGAGCGATGAGTGATAGTTAATGTGTAATTCCCTGACTCTGGTCTGATCACACGGTTTATTATCAGAATCCCATCGCTGACTGTCACTTCGGCTTGTTATTATAAAGATCACGTTCATTTTCCTTCATACTGCCATATTTTATTCTGCAGGCTGGATCATCTGCTATGTTGTTTATTCTCTTTATTAACATCAGGTCATATTCACTAGCGTCCAGCACCATCAGCAGATTGAGTTTGTGTCCCAGAGCTGCATAACAGGGATCAGACTGATCGAACCGGCAGAACAGATCCAGACCTGAAGATCAAAACACACAGAGAGAGAGAGAGAGAGAGAGAGAGAAATGTGTACTGATATCTTTCTAATCATGAAATAAAATACACAAATACACAAATTACACAAACATTCACAGAATTCTCAGCCCTCAAATAATGCTTCTAATTAGGATCTAGATCAAAACCTACATGAAATGGTGCATTTTTCTGTCCTGCACTGCTGAAAAATCCAGCATTGCTGGTCACCAGCATAAGGTATGTTGGATTATGCTGGATTTTTCAGCAGGGTGCTTTGAACATGTTGGTCTTTAACACCTAAAGTTCTTCATTCATTTATTTGTTTGTTCGTTTGTTCATTCATTCATTCATTCATTCATCTCAGTGGCAGATGTTCCGCTGGAAGTGAGTGATTTGTGTTCTTTTATTGTTTGTCATGGGAGTTCAGGTCTGAACACATTCACATGAGCCGTTAATGTCATGTGAAGTGTCATGCTAAAATGTAATGAATTATAAGCAATTTTACACATTACTCACAAAAAAAACAAAAAACAAAAAAAAAAAAAAAAAAATTCTGTTGAGTCTAAAATTCTATTATGCTTCTACTGAGTCTTTGTTAACATAGAACGATGTTATTTATGAATATTAATGCATCAAGACCTGGATTCATCATCAGTAGAAGATTTTCATTTTCATTCTAGAGAACCTTTTATATGGTAATCATTTTATGTTATAGCTTTGAGTGCAAAGACACATATGAACATAATGAAATTAATTAACATGGAGGGCAGAGAGAACAACAGAGTGGATGTGAAGAAGTGAATGAGGAAGTTAGAGACAGAGAGCTTTAAGAAAAAAAGCAGCAATAAATTAACCAAACCATGTGATGTGTATAAAGAAGAATAAAATTACATGTAAACTTATATAGTGTTAGCTTAGATTGCAAAAACTTAAAATAAAGTAATATGTTTTAATCAATCAGATTAGAATATACCTCTGATGTAGAGGTTAAAATCATGTTATACTTGGTATAAAAAGACTATATTCAGACTTTAAATATAGAAACTATCATTCTGATTTCATGGTTTTTAAATAGAGACTGCCACTTAAACACTTTCTCTCACACATTATAATACTCCACTACTCAGAATCAGATCAGAAAACTATTATTAGATCACTGCAGCCTCTTAATGTAATATTACATTCATCAGATATTCATGTGATTGATCAGCATGAGAAGATGAGTTTGCTGTGAAAGTGACTCACATGCAGCAGTTTGCAGCAGCAGCATCAGTCCAAAGATGAGCATCATTTTTCTAAAATTCAGTTTCCAGAAGAGCCCAATCACAGCAGAAGAGTGTCAGATCGAGTCTCATGCAGAGCCTTGATTGACAGACAGCAGTTCTACTGACACATCAGGAAACTATCAGACCGATTCACTTAGGTAAGAGGAAGTTCTTCCAGTGATCAGCAATGTGAGTCAATAGTTCCTACTTAAATACACACAAAAACACTGAAACTAGGAGAAATATACAACAAG
This sequence comes from Cirrhinus mrigala, assembly GCA_036247105.1. Classification (NCBI taxonomy): domain Eukaryota; kingdom Metazoa; phylum Chordata; class Actinopteri; order Cypriniformes; family Cyprinidae; genus Cirrhinus; species Cirrhinus mrigala. Next base: position 1,868,274 of record CM070020.1, on the reverse strand, counting down.
AAGAATCATTTCTCAGTCACAAAATTTTCTAAAGAGTGCAAAAGAGTTACTTTCTGAATGAAAGAGATTCAGATTTACACCTGAATCTCAGTGGCAAGAAACTGTGAAATCAGTGAAACCCAGTGAAAACCATTGCAAGATGTTTATCAAGACTGGGCAAAATATATCACTAAGAGAAATATAGTACCTGTAATGTGTGGTCGAGGTAACAGAGGAGCGGAGGATCCAGATACAGCAAACATTTATTTAAACAAAACACAAAGTAAATCCAGGCATGGGCTCAGGGCAAAAGACAAGGCAGGACATTGGTGCATACAAAGCAGCCATACAGGAACAACACCAGACCCAGAACCATGGCAAACACAGGTGTTAAAATAGACAGGATAATAAGGTAACATGGGGAGGAGCTAATCAATCACCAGGGAAACTAACAAGATGGGCAAAGGAACAAGGGAAAACAAAAACAATGGGGAACAACGAATACTTCAAAATAAGAGTCCACAAAACCAAGACAGGGAGACAAACCGGAATCATTCAGCGGAGACTTGACCTGGCTCTGGAAGTTCAGCTGTGACCTGACTTGGCTCTGGAAGTTCAGCGGAGACTTGACCTGACTCTGGAAGTTCAGCTGTGACCTGACTTGGCTCTGGAAGTTCAGCGGAGACTTGACCTGACTCTGGAAGTTCAGCGGTGACTTGACTTGGCTCTGGAAGTTCAGCGGTGACTTGACCTGGCTCGTAGAGACCAGCTGTGACTTGGCTTGACTCAGGAACCACAGCTGTGACTTTGCTTGACTTGGGAGATACAGCTGTAGCTTTACCTGACACAGGAGCAACAGCTGTAACTTGACTGGACTTAGGAAGAGCGGCTCTGACTGGACTTGTCACAGGAAACACAGCTTTAACTTGACTTTACACAGGAACAGCAGCTGTAGCTTGACTTGACTCGGGAAACACAGCTGTGACTTGACTGGACTCGGGAAACACAGCTGCAACTTTACATGGCTTAGGGGTAGCAGCTGTGACGTGACGGAGCTCCGTTTTCGCCGCCATCTTGCAAACGGGCGCCGATGTTGCCGCCATTTTGTGCACGGGCTCCGCTGTCGCCGCCATGGTGTGAACGCGCTCCAGCGCGGCCGCCATTCCGCGTGCGGGTTGCGCAGCCGGCATCACTGAGATATCGCGTTCCTCCTCCGCAACACCCACAGTAAAAGATGAGCCCACAGTCAATAATGCAAAGTCCATGAAATGTGCAAGTGACGAACGCGGACCCTCGCGTCTGAGTTGCAAACGCAGAGGCTGGTTCATGCCGTCACAAAAAATTTCAATTAAAATACAGTCCGGGAGATCAGAATGATTTGAAATGGCCAAGAATTCACGGATGTGCTGTTCTAGTGTATGTGGTCCTTGTTTGAGTCTAAACAGAATTTTGTTTGTGTCCATACCTGTTGAATGTCTGGGTTTAAAGCTGCTGGATCCTTGAGCGACTGAGTATTCTGTAACGGTGTGAGTGAGACGAGAGGCGAGCGGATCCAAATGCAAGCTTTTATTGACATGACGAGACAGAGACATGGTCAAAAACAGGCAGGGTCAGAACAATAGCAGACGGGTATAACAAAGGCAAGACGTAGGGATAGTCCGTTTAGCAGGCGTGGGTCAATCAACAGCGAACAAAATCCATAACGGGAGCGAGATGAGGGAATAATCTGTGAAACGAGCGAGAGTCCAGTAGGCAGGCGTCGAGACAGACGAGACGAAATGGCCAGGCGAGAAAGCTAAACACAGGGAACTAGGAAACTAACAATGAATAAACCAACAATAATCACAATACTCCGTAATCAGCATGGGGAAAGTCCGGGGCTTTTATAGCGCCGCTGATTGGTCACAGGTGCTGACCCAATCAGCGCGCTGCATGACGGGAGATGAAGTCTGGGGTGTAATGCAACAGTCAGTGTGTAACGACAGGGCGAGAGCGACATCTGGTGGTGAGCGGACCGCAGGTCACCGACCAGATTCATGACAGTACCAAGCATTTTAAAAATCATATAAAAACTCAGATTTAACAGCAAAAGAATGAACCCACAAAAAAAAAATAAAAAAATAAAAATACAGAAAGCAAAAGACCAGACACCACAAAACCAACACTGAATGTATAAATCATCTAAACTTAAATTCGTAAATGAAGAGAAATCAACCAAAACCAACAGAAATGTAAAAGTGCAAGAAAAGAAATGTGAAAGAACTCCAGATATGGAACACAAACACACTGAATAACTTCACAATCTGCTAGAAGATTTTTATCATTAATGAACAAAAGGCATTTATTAATGAAATAAAAGTACTGCTAGTTTGTTTGAAATATAAGGATAAATGAATAAAACTCATGCAAAAACAACTGTACAACAAATAATTGAAAAAATACCTTCATGACTAAAACTGAATTAAACTGTCAGTCTGGTTTAATTCATCTCCGTCTATAATTCTATCTCTGGTCATTTCATGAGCTGCCGATTCAGACATAACAGAAATAATGCTCATGAAGTCCAGAAATACATCCACGTACTCCACAAGAAGTAAACACAACACATGTAAAGATCAGTGTCTATTATAAAAGCTTCTTATGTCTCCTGGTTTTATACAACATGTAAAAGCTGGACTGATGTGAGAATCTGTGACATTCTAAAGTCATTTCTCATAGATGTGATGATCTGCTGCTGCTCTCATGAATCTTCTGCTGTGTGTTCATGTTGACTGATGATTGATGAATCTTCTCACTTTCTGATCTTCCTGTTTCTTTCCTAAAAGTATCACATTATCATCATCATCATGCTCGTACAATTTGCATGTCAAATCCATAATGATGATCATAAATGTCTCTGACCTGACGTGTGTCTCATGTAGATGTGAAAACCTCCTAACAGACCCAACAGAACCAACAGCTGAAAACACCAGACCAGCACAAACATCACAGACACTGAACAACACAAATACATCAATCAGTCAGTCAATCAATGTTGGGTAGTTAGTTATCTGTAGATGATCAAGAAATCTTCTCACCAGTAGGACAGACAACTCTAATGGTTTTCTGTCCTTGACTGACGTGGTTCTTCACACTGCAAATGATGTTTCCATCAGTTCCTTCATCCAGATCAATGCTGCTGTTTCCATCCATTGGTCCTTGTTCTACTATTTTTCCATTCAGAGTCCAGCTGTAGAGGAGCTGATCCCCCTCAGAGGAGCAGGACGCCCTCATCACCCCACTGGAGGAGCAGCTGATTGACACTTCCACTGAGCCAATAGGAGCTGGAGGGAGGGACACATGACAGTCACATGACAAACACAGGAGAATCTTGTTCTTCCACACTACTCATACTATTACTGGAGTATGTAGTGTGTTTACTGTGTGCTACAAGAATAAAAAACCTTCACAGAGATTCAATTGATTCATTTTGCACAAGATTGAGATCTTTGGAGAACATAAGATTGGAATGAGTCTGATAAGAGAGTTTCCGTACCTTCAACAATCAACTGAAGAGGTTCTTCAGATGTTCTTGTGCCATCTGAGTCATAGAGTTCTAATGTGTAATTCCCTGAATGCGCTCTCATCACTGTTTTTATTATCAGAGTCCCATTATTAAAGACGGAGTTAGATCTATTTCTAATGGATTCATTTTTATTATCTTTATTGTTCTTTACTCTAAAAACTATATGTCCAATGTCATCATTAAAGTCTTTCAACAAAACCAGATCGTGATATTGAGCATCCAGCACCATCAGCAGACTGAGTTTGTGTCCCAGAGCTGCGTAACAGGGATCAGACTGACCAAACCTACAGAACAGATCCAGACCTGAAGAACAAAACACACACACACACACACACACACATATGTTGTATTTACATGTTTTATGGGGACATTCCATAGGCGTAATGGTTTTTATACTGTACAAACCCTATTTTCTATCGCCCTACACCTAAACCTAGCCCTCACAGGAGACTGTGCACACTTTTACTTTCTCAAAAAAAAAAACTCATTCTGCATGATTTATAAGCCTGTTTCCTCATGGGGACCTCACAAATGTCCCCACAAGGTCAAAATTTACTGGTATTACTATCCTTGTGGGGACATTTGGTCCCCATAACGTGATAAATACCAGGTGCACACACACACACACACACAGAGTGTATAAAAAAGAGAGCTGAACAGTGGATTTGAAGGGGTAAAAGAAGAGGTTAGAGCTGTAGGAAAGAAAAATAGTAGAAACATATCTGAACAAGTTTAATAAAATGTTAGCTTAGTTTGCAAGGTAAAATAACATCCTTTACAAAAGTTATACTTTGCTAAAAGAAATTTCTAAGAATAGTTTATTCAGATGAAAGAGGTCGTGATCAATTCAGTCTCTTTTACATAATGAACCAAAAGTCACAAACTTCTAAATGTGATTTCATGGGTCTTTAATACAGAGGCTAAACTCTATTATGGTGACTGAAACTCTTCCCTCTCACAAATTAATACTCTACACTGTTTAAGAAAACACTATTAGAAACTAAAAGCATATAAACACTTAAAACAGAAACTATAAAAGATTGATTTGTTATAGAATATTACAGTGTTTTTATTTGACAGATTCATGAGCAGCATGAGCTTGCTGTGAAAGTGACTTACATGCAGTAGTTTGCAGCAGCAGCATCAGTCCAAAGATGAGCATCATTTCTCCAGTTTCCAGAAGAGCCCAATCCCAGCAGAAGAGTGTGATGCTGCTTCAGTCACACAATCACTCCTCACTCCGACAGAAGAGCCCGAAAACTGATAAAAGAGTTAAAAACTACTGCACAGTTTCTGTCAGAGAAAAGGAAGTTCAGATCCTTACTAAAGCAGTTTGGGTTTGAAGGTCTTGCACAAGGATACAAAAATAACTAACACTCACATGCTTTTCTGTCTTTGTGGGACCGCAAATAAAAATTGTCAGAATAAAAACCATTGCTGACCAGTGCTGGGCAGTAAAGCATTACTTTGTAATGAGTTACTGTAATTTGATTATTTTTTGAGTAACGGAGTAATTTAAGGCGTTATAATTTCCAAATGAGTAATCAGAGTATAATTACAAACATGCGTTACCGCTACGTTACATCATTGCCGACGGGATGCGTTTTATCATCTAGATTGTAAAAAGTGTGTTGGCTAGCACACGCGACGTCCTCTACCCGAGACTGGTAAACGCCTGTGAGGCAGATTCTACCAATGAAAACAAAGTCAGCATGGAGAGAGAAAAGTAAGCGTTCTGTAGCTGTAAATACAATCATTATTTTGTCGTTATTTCTGTCAAAGGCAAGAACATTATCATGCGTTGTCAATTAGAGGGGAAGAAAACCTTTTCAACCGTGAAAAACTCCATATCCAATTTAAAACACCTGAAAGGGCAGCACGGCACATTAAAACTTCTTGAGATCGTACCGGGTGCGGACGTTAACGCATCAACTTCTGTTGTCTTCACATGATTCTCTGCGCGCCCGCGCCCGTACTCGCCCATCACGTCTTGTCCCACGCCGCTCTCTGTTGCGTCGAGTCCAGTGCCAGTGGATTAGAGACCCGCACTCCCGCTGGACTCGACGCAACAGAGAGCGGCGCGGGACAAGACTGGATCCAGACTGGATCATTTTGATTGTTTATTCTCTTATGTATCTTCAGGTCATATTCACTGATGCCCAGCACCAGTGGCAGACTGAGTTTGTGTCCCAGAGCTGCGTAACAGGGATCAGACTGATCAAACCAGCAGAACAGATCCAGACCTGAAGAACAAAACACACACACACACACACATAGACAAATGTGCATAAATATCACTATAATCATGAAAATAATCGTCCTTATAATGATCCAGATCAAAAGCCACATGAAATGGTGCAGAAGTTCTACATTCATTCATTCATCTCAATGGCGGATGTTCTGCTGGATGTGAATGATTTGATTCTTAAATCTTTTCTCATAAGCATTCAGGTCTGAACACAATTACATGAGCTGTGAATATCATGTGACTAATCATTCTGGAGCTGCAGGAATATTTGCTAAAATACAATAAAATAATAGTAATATATGTTGCTTCTGAAGCATGAGTGCAAAGATACAAATATAAACTTGTGGCAGAAAATTGAGAACATGGAGAAGAGCAGAGCTGTTTTGAAAAGGTAAAAGAGGAAGTTAGTTAAATATGGAAATAGAGCTGTACAAGAGGAGTGACAGAATGATGTAACAGAGTAAAAACAAAAATAGAACCAATATCAAATGTTAGATTCATTTCCAAACTCTTTAAACGTTAATGCATTCTTAGCAGTCAGTGAAGGATTTTCTATATTTTCTGGTGCAGACATACAAAATTACAGTTTTGTCATTTTACAGTGTTTTTATTTGACAGATTGATCAGCAGCAAGAGTTTGATGTGAAAGTGACTCACATGCATCAGTTTGCAGCAGCAGCATCAGTCCAAAGATGAGCATCATTTCTCTGAAGTCCAGTTTCCAGAAGAGCCCAAAACCAGCAGAAGAGTGTGATGCTGCTTCAGTCACACAATCACTCGTCACCAGGGGCGGACTGGGACAAAAATTCAGCCCTGGCACTGTAGCCACACCAGCCCACATTACCACACCGACACAGCCCCACCCATGGACACGCACATTCACTACTTATATTGGTGTACAGATGGTGAAATAATATAAGCAGTACCATATGTAATAGATATTTAAACATTTAATGTATGTGACTGGAACAAAAACAACCCGTTTATAACAAATTTATACACACAGTAAAAACTAAATAAAAAATAATCTGTGAATCTTGTAGAGTCCGTGTGCTGTCTGTTTATGCCGTTTGTCTGCTATTACTTATGATAGGAGTAACCTGTGAATGTGTATCACACAGTGTACTCCTATCATAAGGGTTAATTTATCGTTAATTAGAGCCACAGTATTAAAAAGGCTCACATGAGCTTTTATTTTGAAGTGTTTCTGGCAATCAGCCAGTGATCTCATACTCATGTTGATTGTACATGGAAGTGTTTTAGTATCTTTATTTGTATAAGTTTTTCTGAATCCTTGATTTGTTTATTCTAATTTGTTGTAGACCACACATACACACCAACCCACATGGATACCCCAAAGTGATTGTTAGCCCTTGCATGCTCAGTACTTGTTGGAAACTTTGTGGAAAGAATAAAGAATCAAAAGAATTCTGGATTGATTGCATCTCATTGTCTCTGACCGGACATCTGTGGTGAACTAGTCCCCCACTGGCAACCCCTAACTGATTTCTATATCAGTTTTCTATACACAGTATTAAGAAACTGTCAGCATTTGTGTCAGGGTGTGTCTTCCTACCTCCATGATACTTGACTCTGCTGCAGCAGGTGAGCTATCTGCACTGGGTCCAGAAACATTCTAGTTTTGAATAGATGAACACACGATTCAGTCAAGGGAGAACATTAGCAAGCCAATATCTCATTTTACATTGTCTAACTATTGCATAGATATATTACACTATTGCCTGTAATAGAAGTCTATGTTCCACCCTACCTAAGGATTAATTACATACTGTAACCTATGCATGTATTTAATGTTTTACTTTAAAGACTAGCTATGTATTCAGAGTTCACTACAAATGCCTACAGTACTGTGGCTATAGCTATAGGTTCTTTTACATGTTAGACTATATTGCTAGTAGCATACAGCAGTCTGTATACCCTAAATCCCACGTTATCTGCTGATAATGACATTTTAAAATGTACGGGAGTTCTACGCTAAGCTTACAACTGTTAAACACAGTGTAGGTTACTGTCAAAAACTGTCAGAAGTAGCGTGAATGGCGTGAAGATTACTTAGTATATTTTAGTATAATGAATTAGAAGTATATTTTCTGTTTTCTTCTTACCTCCTCTACTGCGCTACTGTCCTCCGATGCAGCAGCCGAATTTAAACCTTTCGAGAATATTTCAGTTAATTTTATGCATTTGGCAGCGTCTGATTTTAGAGCCCTTTTTTTGCTTTCTCGGAGCTTTTCGGCACCGCCTTTCCTTTTTTTTACGGTCCATCTCTGACAATTAGCTTGTGTTGCACTTACTGTTTGACATTCTTGCCAGATTTTGATTACGTCCGCGTAACCTCTGATTGGGTCGGCCCATTTCGAAACCAGCCGGCCGTCGCCGATTGGGCCAAATGCTTAACATTTATTATTATTATTATTATTATTATTATTATTATTACTATTATTATTATCATCATCATCATCATCATCATCATATTCACATCTTGCAAGAGATAAAAGCTGCCTGCATGTATAAACAATACATATTAAAAAAAAAAAAAAACTGACCGGCCCACATTTAAAAAATGGTCCGGCCCTTCTGGCATTTGCCAGAATTGCCAGATGGCCAATCCGCCCCTGCTCGTCACTCTGACAGAAGAGCCCGACTGACACTCATTTGTGTACACAATAGAGTTAGGAAACTACTGCACAGTTTCCGTCAGAGAAAAGGAAGTTGAGATCATTCACAGTTTGGGGTCTTGAACAAGGTCACATGAATAAATAACATTTGCTCCATCCCAATGTGCTTACTTATATATGCCCTTAAAGAATATACTCTTTTGGTAAAGAAAAAGTACACACTTTTGAGTGTGTAGTAAAGTAGGCAAGAGTAGGCAAGCTTTGGGAGATACTATCACGTCACACAACTGCGTCTTTACCATGTCACAGGAAACTGCGGTAACTTCACAGTAACTGTAAAACGGTAACTTCCTACCGTATTGGAGAGAAGAAAACGCTGCTTATATTTTCTGCATAATGATGCATTTAAAAGTTAAGGACCAAACAGATGTTTATAAAACTTAACATTGCTGTTGCAGATGAACTATAACACAGATAACATTATATATATATACATACATACATTGTTTTTTTTTTTTACCAGGTTAAATGTTGATTATTAGTAACTCAGACCCTTTTTTCTAAACATCTCTACCTTACCGCTGGTCGCGCACATCCGCCATGTTTGTAGTTTTTTCAAAGCGTTTTATTCGTGTTTGTAGTTCTGGACCGAATCTTTTGCCAAAGCGCAATGAATTGTGGGCAATATTAGCCATTAATGTGTGCACTGATCCACACTTCAAAAATGGACCTGAAACAGTAGACCATCCAGGGATTTTTGGCATACTCTTTTCAGCATACTATGCTTTAGGACACACTTATTGTAATCTCACATACTATTTTGGATGGATAGTATTAACATTGGGACACAGTGTTTGCTTCTCTGTCATGGTGGAGACGTTTCATTGATTATGCTTGTGCAGTTTTACATTTTCACAAAGACATTTAATATATTACTAATTTTGTCAGTCTTTGGTTGCTTTTATAACTGCAGTGCTCATAATGAACCACAAGGAAAAACTGGCCTTAAAGGGGTCATCGGATGCCCATTTCCCACAAGTTGATATGATTCTTTAGGGTCTTAATGAAAAGTCTCTAATATACTTTGATTAAAAATTCTCAATGGTTTTGTAAAACAACACCCTTTTACCTTGCCAAAATCAGCTCTGCAAAAATCATCTTATTCTAAGGAGTTGTTCCTTTAAATGCAAATGAGCTCTGCTCACCCCGCCCCTCTCTTCTCTCTGTGGAAAGACGGTCTTGTTTACATTAGCGGCATTTAGCCATGTTTAGCCGCTAAACTTCCTAACTACCACGTTATAAGGAAAGGCGATCGCAAAGATTCATAAAAAAAACTCTTATACTCACTTCTGCTGTAAGTGAAGCTGGATCATGAATGATTCGGGCGAACATAAACGGATATATGTAGATCGGGAGGCGCATTCCCTTCACAAACAAACATAATCCACTGCATCTTCAGTAGCTCAGATGTCGGGAGTAAATGATGACCACTATGTTCATTATTACATCCAGCAACACAACACCTCAATCGTTCAATCTGAGATATTCTTGTCTAACTTACATCTCTGCTCCAGCATCAAAACAAGGAAAGTTACTGGACTGTGACAGCTGGTCTGAGGTAAGAGCTCATGTCAATCACCTATCATGGCTGTGTCCTCTGTGGGTGTGACGCCACACTGACAGGCATCTGAGAACGGCTCATTTTGAAAAAGGGGATATTTTTTTTTACAGATTAATTAAAAACCACTGCATGGATTTTTATCATTATAGGGTAGATTTGTACATACACTGCCAACACACATTAATGTTTAAACAACATGAAAAAGTGAACTTAGCATCCGATGACCCCTTTAAAAAAGATTTGCACGTCTTCTGTCAACCTTTACCCAAGTCTGAATCCACGAGGTATGGCACAAAATCATAATAGATGATATTACTGTTACTCCATTGGAAAACTGACCATCAGAAGTTAATTTAGATTCTAGAAAATCTAAAGCGTTTTGAAATGATAAGACTGCGATCTCTGTCATTGCTCAAGTTCACCACACGAGGTCTCCATCAGCACAGAGCTATAGATCATTGTAAGGTAAAGAGATATCGTTTTCATGAGGTTAGTTATTTCTGTGAAAACATGTGAAAATATGGTGTTTGATACCGAAATAATAACCTATGCTAACCACGAGGGACGTGAAGATAAAATAATGTACATCACATAGCGTTTAAAGTTGAGCAAAAATGTATTTTGTATGATATTAATTGAAAGTAAATGTTGAGTGCAGAAGAGTTCATGTTATTTGTATTTTGCAATGAGTTCAGTGATTGAGAAAGGACTGTTGAAATAGTATTTCGTTGAGCTGGGACTCGTTAACTGAATCGTTAACTCGTTCATGAAATGTGGAAACGTTTCTGAAGGACTAGTTGATGTTGAAAACTAAAAGAACTAGTATTTTCACAAAGAAATGACTCATGCTACGGTTGTAAATGGACACACAGACATGAGTGTTAAGTTAAAAGAAAATGTATTACATAAAGTGTTGTTTGTAATATTGGCTTTGAACATATGCTGATGTGATTTATTGTATTAATGTTTTCATTTATTCACAATTCTGTTACGCATGTGATAATTGTTGAAAAAAGAAAGAAATTACACAGCCAATACAGCTCAACACACAGACAGCAGTAAGAGTTCGTGTGGTCTTTTATTGATGTCCTAATTTCCCCTTTTTCAGGGGTGCAACACTGATTGGACTATATATCCAGAGGCAGAACAAGCAGTGACAGCTACCTTAACACTGTGGTTAAATGTGATAGAAAAAAACTTCTCACTTTGGTGGTGTGTCTCCCTATCGCCCTAATGAAGAAACCACTCCCGACAGATGGCGCTCGTGGAGGTAGAAAACAAAGTTCTTTATGAACTGCAAACTCAGCAACCTCAGATTTTCTGTGACTTCCAAGTTTCAGTTGCTTTGAAATGTTTTATTAATTCAAAATCACCAACTGCTGTATTTTCATTTGAGCCTTTTCAGCCTATTGAATCTACAGTTCGAGGAGCACTAAAAACAGAAGTGCTCAGTAGTTTGAGGGAAAATAGCATGCAGTTGGATTCCTCTTTTTTTCACGGCAGTGGTGGCTGGTGGAGGTAGGGTGCCACAGGAAACAATTTTAGCATACATCTGTAATGATTAAGTCCAACTGAAGGAGAGATGTTGATGAACTCAAGTGCAGTTTATTTACAGTGAAACCCAATATCAAAACATAATCCAAACAGAGACTTGACTTGGAACAGAAACACAGACTCACCAACAGCAAGGTTACAACATCAATACACAACAAGGAACAATGGCTACATGAGGGCTACTTATAGCAAACAATGAGGGGCACATGACACAAACCAACCAATGAGCAAACAGACACATGACTAATCCAACCAATGAGAACAAGACGCATTGAAGAAGGGAACCAATGGCAGGAATACAAGAGGACAAGGGAAGCAAGACACAAAAACAGCATGAATCAAATACAAAATAAAAGACATGAAAACATGAACATGAAACAAAACCCAAACCCCACGTTACAACATCCCAGTATGATTTGTCCCAGTATAACAAAAGGAAAAACATTAAGACTTGAAACATTTTAAATAAAGATAATTGCTTTACCATGTTCAAGATTAAGTATATTTTGTGCAAGAATTTTTCAAGATAAATTAAAACATTTTTAACATTTTTTATAATTCACAATTTATGTTCAGTGCAAATGTCACATTTGTTAAAATAATCTTATATAATCTAATAAAATAAAGATGCAAGACCATTAACACATTAACCTGACTGTATATAAATATATACGGATCCATTCAGAATTTTTAAACAGAGCAAAAAACACACACACACACAAAACATTATAAAAACACTTGCCATTATAAAACACTTGCAACCATACTGAAATGTGATTGTGCAAAAAATCTGTCAGTGGGCACACATAACATGGTTTGTTTATTTGCATTGCAGTCTCTGCAGTTCGGGAAAAGAAAAAAAAAACAATCCCGGTCAGAGTGAAATCGCTTAAAAAAGGGCGGAACGCCACATAATATGACTTGACACTGATTGGACTATATATCCAGAGGCAGAACAAACAGTGACAGCTACCTTAACACTGTGGTTGAATGTGATAGAAAAAAAATCCCTCCCTTTCTCACTTTGGTGGTGTTTTTTTTAGCTCAGTTCCTCAATATTTGTGATTAAAAGTTGACATTCATTTTAGCCTTTTCAGCCTATTGCATCTACAATTCAAGGAGCACTAAAAACAGAAGTGCTCAGTAGTTTGAGGGAAAATAATATGCAGTTCGATTGCTCTTTTTTTTCATGGTCTTGCTTACTCTACATCTCATGCTGCGGAGCATTTGAGCAGTTTGGAGTGAACGGCACCTCGCCAAACTGAACCTCGTCATCGTCCTCCTCCTTCCTCTTTGTCTGCGGTCTGACCGCAGCGTATATAACATCAACCGGGAGTGATTCTGCAGAGAGAAAGGAGAAACGATGACAGGACATTACCGGACATCTCTACACATACTGAATAGCTGTTAGTTAATGCAGAAATAGCAGCTTTACCACAAATGTGAACTGACAAAGTTTTTAAGAGTCAAACTATTGTAAGGATAAAGTAGCAAACAATAATGATAAAAAGATTAAATCCAGTCCAAGTTAAGAGACTCTCGGAGCAGCTGGAGATAAATTTCATGTATTTATGTAGGCTATTCATATACTGAAAACATCATGTCATGCGCTTCAGTATGTGTGTAGTAAATGAAACCGCATGCCCTCGCAATTTATTCACACAGAGACACGTAGACCATGCAGGATTCCTATTTAAAGGGGACAAAACACACTTTCTGCCAATCTCAAGTTCATCTTGAGTATCTAGAGTAGTCTTAGGAGAACTCTTAGGGCCCACTTAATCCATAAATCAGCTTTTAAACTTTAAACTACATGATTTTAAAAGACAGATGCATTTATTTTCTTTTAGTCTGAAAGGGTCTGAAGGATCTGAATTATCAAAGTGATAAATCGACTAGAAACCTTTCGTTTGCAACGAGTGATAGTGAACGTTTTCAGACAGTAGCGTTACTAATTTAAAGATTGAGGCTTATAAACCACAAACTGAATAGATTCTTGTTGTTTTACAGTGTAAAGTAGATCTCTGAGCTTCATTGAGTTTCTTACCTGTTTTCCTCTTTTCACATTTGTTCTCATGAGAGATATCAGCGTATATGAGTTCCACATTTCCGGCAGTGGCTGATGGGAAGACAATCACATTATCAACAGATAAATAACCTCATATTGAAGCTTTTACAAGTAAATTCTGAGTAATTTGCATATAGAAAGTAAAAACTCAGTATGCTAATGTATGATAATGTAAAAACTGGTTAATTAATTTGTAATGATATATTATGGTAAATAGTGTTATTAAAATGCAGTGTCAAAATAATATTAAACATTTAAATGCATGTTGGAAACTGGTGTAAATTTTTTCAAACCAACTAATAATGTGAAAATATGAACACTTTAGAGAATCACAACAGCTTTATGAATAATTTACATAAAAAAAAAAAAAACTAATTATGCTCATGTTTCATGAATAAGGCTAAATGATTTTCCTATTCATACCACAAAATTAAATGGTCAAAAATCATCATAAAATCAAATTTGGTTAATACTAAAAATTCTTCTTCCTATATATTTATTAGCATTTATCTGCTATTTTGAACCAATTCTAACCACTGAAGGTTTGTCAAATTTCCAACAAAACTGGCTCAGATCTTCATCACATCTATAATGTTTCTACTTTTCGTGTAATTGTCTTTATAACTGCCTGTAAGGAAGTGCAGTGACCAAACAAATATACGCAGCACACATAACAAATAAGCTACAAATCTTCTTAGCTTCTTACTCATGTGTTTGGCTCTGTAATTGTCGCTTCCATCAAATATTACTACATTTTAACCTTCACCAGTTAATGACCTACAGATTCAAAATGACCTGACCTGATGTTGACTTGAGCTGTTTCTTCTTGTAAATGTAACATACGGTGATGAACAGCAGAATCAGGATCAGAGCAATGCAGGCGCAGCACAAAGTAATCAAAAAGGCACCTAAAATAATGAAAAGAAAAACAAACAAAAAAAACGCTTTGAGAAGTTCATTTATACCAAATGCAACAGTAACAAGAATCACAACTTTAGCAACTTCATGCAATTAATAGTTCAGTAAATTAGTTAAAAATCACATTAGCCACAGAACAGTCAGCAGATCCCTCTCTGCCATCATTATTATTATGTTTAACTTATTTACATTATTATTACTGTAGTTAAGACTACAGTTAGTAACAGATAGTTACTAGTGTAGGTGACATTCATAGCAGCTGATGAGAAACTCATACCATAATTTGATGTCTCGGTTTAAGTAGAGGTCAGGGTTGCCAACTGTCCCATATTATCCGGGATTTCCCGTATATATTGGGCCTAACTGATTTATCCTGTACATGACCTATATTGCAGATCATAGCTTAACTGGTGCATTTAATATAAAGTTTAATAGCCTCATTAAGAAACTTAAGGAGGAGGTTAAAGGAGTCCACTTCCAGAACAAAAATTTATAGATAATGTACTTACCCTCTTGTCATCCAAGATGTTCATGTCTTTTTTTTTCTTCCGTCTTTTTGGCGGAAACATTTCAGCATTTTTCTCCATATAATTGACTGATATGGTGCTCCGAGTTTGAACTTCCAAAATGGCGTTTAAAAACAATCCCAGCTGAGAAAGAAGGGTCTTATCTAGCGAAACGATCGGTTATTTTCATTTAAAAATACAATTTAAATATTTTTTAATCCCAAACGCTCGTCTTGTCTTACTCTGCCTGAACTCTGTGTATTCTGACTCAAGACAGTTAGGGTATGTCAAAAAACTCTGATCATATTTTCTCCCTCAACTTCAAAAATCATTTCAAAATCATCCTACAACCCTGCAGAAGTACCAACACAGTCTTTGCAAAGTGAACATACAAAGAAGATCAAACACCCTTAACAAAAAAGGTAAAACAGTGATATAGGACGATTTTGAAGTTGAGGGAAAACATGAGACGGGAGTTTTTCGACATACCCTGACTGTCATGAACTGGAACAAAAACAAAATTCAGGGAGAGTAAAACAAGATGAGCATTAAAAAGTATATAAGTTGTATTATTTTGTAAAATAATGATCGTTTCGCTAGATAAGACCCTTCTTCCTGAGCTGGGATTGTTTACAAGCGCATTTATGATCGTTTGAAGACTAAACTGCATTTTGGAAGTTCAAACTCGGTGCACCATATCAGTCCATTATATGGAGAAAAATGCTGAAATGTTTTCCTCAAAAAACATAATTTCTTTACGACTGAAGAAAGAAAGACATGAACATCTTGGATGACAAGGGGGTGAGTACATTATCTGTAAATTTTTGTTCTGGAAGTTCTCCTTTAATTAGATAATTGATGCTTGTTCAGGTCTAAGTAACTGCATTTATTGCTATGAACTTGAGATTTCATGTCTTGTGTGAATGTGTGAGTGCATGTATTTATGTGTTAGATTTAGTTTATATGTCTTAGATTTATCCAATAAAGTCTTTTTTTTTTTTTTTTTTTTTTTGTATTGAAAAGAGACGTATCTTGTTTTTTTTTGTGCTTTAAAGTTTATTTTTCATAAAAAAAGGACACCTAGCCTCACTTTATTAATAATCCTTCCTTAAGAATCAACCAAAAAAGGAGAGTCCTAGAGTAATTAAAACCATCACAATCTATCAAAATACGCTTCAGAGACACTGAGTGGATTCTGTGGTGAAATGTAATTTTGACATGTTCTGGACAGGTTTGTCCAGGTTCTGTATCACTCTTGTTACTTAATACTTACTTTAATACTTAAATCATGTATTAAAATCTCACCAGGACAGGGTTTGACTCTAATGGTCTTCTGTCCATGACTGACGTGGTTTTTCACCATGCAGTTGATGTTTCCATCAGTTTTCTCATCCAGATCAATGGTGCTGTTTCCATCCATCAGTGGATCTCCATTCAGAGTCCAGCTGTAGAGGAGCTGATCCCCCTCAGAGGAGCAGGACGCCCTCATCACCCCACTGGAGGAGCAGATGATTGACACTTTCACTGAGCCAATAGGAGCTGGAGGGAGGGACACATGATGATCACATGACAAACACAGGAGAATCTTGTTCTTCTACGCAGAGATTCAACTGATTCATTTGCATGAGAGTGAAATCTTTGGAAAACATGAGATTGGAATCTGATGAGAGAGTTTCTGTACCTTCAACAATCACTTGAAGGTTTCCTTGAAATGTTTCTGTGCCGTCTGAGTTAAAGAGAGTTAGTCTGTAATTCCCTGAATCTGCTCTGATCACATGATTTATTATCAGAGTCCCATTAATGACCGTCACTTCAGCTCTGTTATTATAAAGATCACATTCCCTCATTTTGTCATTCTTTACTCTACAAACTAGATCATGTGCTGTGCTGTTGTTTGTTCTCTTTTTTAACTGCAGGTCATATTTACTAGCGTCCAGCACCATTGGAAGTTTGAGTTTGTGTCCCAGAGCTGCGTAACAGGAATCAGACTGATCAAAACTGCAGTTTAACTCCAGACCTGAAGAACAAAACACACACAATGAAATGTACCAAAATCTACAGACATCATGAACTAAAATTAGGCAAACATATGGTGACCACCTGGTAATTGCTCCGTCGTAGGACATAGATGTGATTTTGTGGGACACGTGTGTAAGAGACAAATTTACTATACTATGTAAATACTGATTTTAAACATTAGTTTGAAGGCGGAGGGCGAAACTAAAAGAAGCCTAATGTTATCTATTAGCACATAGTCAAGTAGCCTAACAGATATGAGTATCATGTCATAAAATATTTTAATATGACTGAATTTGTATGTAACATAATCACAATTTAACATTGTAAGTTCTTAATTTATTAATGTTAACTAAAGTTTTAGTAAATTTACTACACGGTTATCAAATAATATTATCATTGACTACAGTCTAGTGTGAATTGAAGCATTAACAAAATAACTCCTGCTATATTAAATAAAGCTGTCTGTAGCTGTCACAGAAAAGGTTGTATTTTCAGGAAGTATTTCAGTCGTTTATTTTGTAAAAAGGTATTTAGTTGACAAATGGTGTACAATGTATTGTCAATGTTCATTTGGAAATTGTATTTGAGAATTATAAAACTGGTTAATAGTGACACCTACAGGTGAAATGTGCAACGTTAGTTGAATTTGTCACGTGATCTAGCCAGCCATGTTAGTATATGATCCACAGAGTAATGCACACACGCTGAGAGCTGTCCGATTGTAAGATCATTTGTTAGAAGGAACGCTTACACTAATGTCTCCTGAATTTCTGATTAGAAGGCGCACACGTTTTTCACGGTGTCATGACGTAAAGATGTCAAGATGTTAATGATATCCAAAGGGTGTCACGATGTTCAAGTGGTGTTGAAGTACAATCAAGATGGCGATGACGCTGATGCTTGCTCTTTGCAAAGAAGATATTAAATGTAAAGACATCAGTTGAACCGTAATTCTTTTACTCAGAAGAAAACCTTCAGGAGCCGTTACACCAGGGGTGCTCAATCCTGTCTGTAATTATCAAGTGCTCCTTCAGATCTTAATTAGTTGGTTCAGGTGTGTTCGATCAGGGTTGGAGCTGAACTCTGCAGGAAGGTAGATCTCCAGGAGCAGGATTGAGAACCCCTGCGTTACACTGTCTACGCTGTGAAATGAATCTCTTACTTACATCATACATACATTTGCACTTTGTTATTTATGTGAGAAATTGCCAGAGAGCAGAATTCAGTCAATGAACACACACACTCAACATAACACTGGCATTTCAGTAATGACTCATCTGAAAGCCCCTGACTGGCCACTACATTAATAAACTCAACACAGTTGTGTGTGATTGGTTATAATGCGCAGCGCTGTACAGCGAGTAGTTTATATCATTATCATTAGGATTACTTGTAATGTACATTATTAGTTGTAGCTCAGCACTCACACATCCTTGAAGAAAATGATGTAGTGTAGGTGACATTCATACCAACTGATTAGAAACTCGTACTGTAATCTGATGTCTGTGTCAATGTAGAGGTCAAACTTGAGGTCACAGGTGCAGTAGTTGGTCCTGTAATAAAACACCAGCACAGAATCACCTGCTTTCTCTCTTAATTAATCATTTTGAAAAATTAAGTGGCCAGTTTGTCTGAATGTCATGAAACTTGTCAAGGACACATTGAGTTCACATTTCATTTCAAAACTGTGATTAGTAAGTAATATTTGTCATGTTTCATTGAATGTTTTAAACCCTTTTGCATTGTGACATTTACTCCTCTACATCTAATTTCTAAAATAAAATAAAATAAAATAAAACTCATTTTTTGCAAATAAATTGGTACATTCATACAAAAAACCATATAAACTATGTGTATTAAATAACTAAATGCACCTGAGAGAAATGTATCATATTGCATCAAATAAAAATATATTGTATGCAATTGCAGAGTTATATGAATCAAGTAATAAAATATCACTATAAATAAGTGCAATTACCAAAAAAAAAAAAAAAAAAAACAACTCTAAAACTTAATTTTAAAACATTACAGTACAAAAATTTTTGAAGATATCACTGTTTTTCATTGTCATGAAAATAACAATGCAGATAAAATAAATGGTTGTAAATTAATCCTTATTTTCTTTATGCAAAATATGAGGTTAAATGTTTGTTTGTTGTTTACAACAACAACTGCCGAGAAACAAGTAAAACATAGTAGAAGTAAATAAATAAATACTTTATAAACAACAAATAAAAACATTCTGGCACAAGAGGATTCTGTGGTGAAATGTGATTTTAACATGTTCTGGACAGGTTTTGTGAGGTTCTGCATCACTCTTATTGCTGTTGTCTAGCAAATACTTCAGTCATGAATTAAAATCTCACCAGGACAGGGTTTGACTCTAATGGTCTTCTGTACGTGACTGACATGGTTCTTCACGTTGCAGCAGATGTTTCCATCAGTTCTTTCATCCAGATCAATGCTGCTGTTTCCATCCATCAGTGGATCTCCATTCAGAGTCCAGCTGTAGAGGAGCTGATCCCCCTCAGAGGAGCAGGACGCCCTCATCACCCCACTGGAGGAGCAGCTGATTGACACTTCCACTGAGCCAATAGGAGCTGGAGGGAGGGACACATGACAGACAAATGACTTTCTCTCTCATTTTTGAGATGAGTACTTGAAAAGTGCAGATGAATTTGATGAAGTTCTTCCAGACATTTAATAATGAGCTGCAACAAAAACCTTTACAGAGATTCAACTGATTCATTTGCATAAGAGTGAGATCTTTGGAGAACATGAGATTGGAATGAGTCTGATGAAAGAGTTTCTGTACCTTCAACAATCACTTGAAGATCTCGAGATGTTTCTGTACCGTCTGAGGGACTGAGTTTTAATGTGTAATTCCCTGAATCTGCTCTGATCACATGGTTTATTATCAGAGTCCCATTAATGACTGACACTTCAGGTCTGTTATTATAAAGATCACAATACTTCATTTTGCCATTCTTTACTCTACAAACTGGATCATCTTGCGTGTTATTTATTCTGTGGCATAACCTCAAGTCATATCTACTAGCGTCCAGCACCATTGGCAGATTGAGTTTGTGTCCCAGAGCTGCGTAACAGAGATCAGACTGATTGAACCTGCAGAACCGATCCAGACCTGAAGAACAAAACAGACACACACATACACACACACACACACACACACACACATTATTTAACTATATTATTGAGCTCTTCTCATAGATATCCTTTCAAAGTCAAAATGATACTGCTGATATAAATCTCTTTCTCATCAATTAATTAGAAACAAATTAAATTAGATTAATAATTTTTTAGATCAAAGAAATTAAAGTGTAAACATTCATGTCTTAGATGTTAGATGTATATATATAGAGAGAGAGAGAGAAGTACAGAATGTCAGTATGTCATTTTTATAAGTAAATGTTATTTACAGAGATACAAAAATCAGCTGTTGTACCCCTTCTCAGAAGACTATATACAGACTGTAATTATAAAAAAACTATCATTTTGATTTCATGGGTACTAACACATCATAATAATCCACTAACACACAAGACCCAGAAATATATTAGATGACTGATGACATTTTTTAAACAATATTACAGTGTTTTTATTTGAGAGATTCATGAGCTGCATGAGTTTGATGTGAAAGTGACTCACATGCAGTAGTTTGCAGCAGCAGCATCAGTCCAAAGATGAGCATCATTTCTATAAACTCCAGTTTCCAGAAGAGCCCAATCCCAGCAGAAGAGAGTGTGAGTCTGCCACGGCATCACAGCAGCTCTACTGACACATCAGGAAATTATATGACTTTAACAAAGACAGAAGAAATAGGAAGTTTTTCAGAGCGGGTCAATGTGGGTCAACAAATGACAAACTATTAAAATGAACATTTCTAAGTCACATTATTTTTGACATATCTTTGTTTAAACACACATTCAACACTTTTACTTTATTTAAACACATCTATCTCACAGATTAAAGCACTGAGATTATTATTTGAAAGAGAGACATTTAAGTTGAACGGATGTAACTAAAACATTGAACAGGTTCAGTTAAACTGAGCAGACTACGGTTAGTCTGTTTGTGAAAAGACCTATTAGTGTTTCAATTCTGTTGTTCATTTAAAAAACTTTCTGTAGTTAGCACAGCATGTTTGCATGCAAATGCAATTAGCAAGAAGTTATTTGTATCTGTGTGCTGAGTGAATCAAAATGCACTATATATAACATCACGTAGCCGTCCACAACTAGACCACAGTCTTTACCCTTTAGCACAATGCAAACCATATAAACTTCAGCATAACAGAAACTGAACATTCAACTTTAATGTGTCTTTCGCTTTACATAAAAAGGCATAAAATAACATTTAATTACAACATTTAATCTTCTTACCTGATTTAGTTAATACGACAGACATTATTAACGAACCATGGAATACACTTCAGAAGCAGTGACAAAACGTTACATTTTAAGTGTGTTGCACTAATATACACTCTTAAGAAGTTTGCCACTGCAAACTGTGTTCACAGTAGAGTTATGAGTTATAGTTATGTGTAGTTATGAGACCAGTGCAGTGTTTCTGTGAGGGAAAAGGAAGTTTAGATCATTCACAGGTTGAGGTTAAAGGTCTGGTACAAGGACACAAAAATAACACATATATGTGGTTTGCCATTATGGTGGGGACTTTCCACTGACTGACGTTTCAGCTTTATATTTTCATAAAGATATTATTTATATATTATTAAACTGTTTTTGTCACCCTTTGGTTGCTTTTATATACTCTTAAAAATAAAGGTTCTTTAAAAGGTTCCTCACAGTGATGCCACAGAAGAACTATTTTTTAATATATTATTTTTTTCCACAAAGAGTCATTTAGTCAAAGATTCTTTAAAGAACCATCTGTTTCTTATCTTTTTATAATCTGAAGAACCTTTTTTGCTACAAATAACATTTTGTGAAAAAAAGGATCTTCAGATGTTTGAAGATTGAAGCACCTTTATTTTTAAGAGTGTAACAGCAGAACTCATAATAAATCTCAACAAAAAATGTCTATAAAAACCAGTGCCGACTAAAAAACATCTGTCATGATTTGTATGTCTTCTATCAACTTTTACCTTTTTAAGTCTCAATACACAAGCTCTGACACACAATAATAATGTTCTCTTTTAACAACACTGGAAAACTGACCAGAATCAGAAGTTTATCTAGGATATCTAAAGTGTTTTTGAATATTCCTCACATTAAACCACTGAAACACTGTGAGTCAAATATACAGGAATCACTGCTAAATAAAGCAGTTGTCATAAGGATATTTATAATGTCAGTCCTGCATGTGTGCTTTGAAAGTGTATTAACAAAGCTCTGACTGATTACTGCAGTTTGTGAAAACATTTCCTCCTGATAAAGAAGCTCAGTTTGTACTGAAATAATGAGACTGATATTTCTGTCATTACTCAAGTTCACCACACGAGGTCTCCATCAGCACAGCGCTATCATCTGTTGTCATAGTAACAGCAGCCTGTTTCATCATCTGCTTCATGCTTGATCTCAATCTTTATATAATTCTATATTTTAATGATGGACTTGGTATCAAAGATAACAGTTACAGCTCAGTGTGTGCATTCTGTTAGATAAAATGTTAATTGGCTTAATTAAAAATAAGTATTGAATGAGATTGTGACTTTTGAATGCCAGTGAAGTTTTATTTGAAAGTTTTTTATTTTTTATTTTTATTTAACTCATTAACTTTATTTACATTTACAATTTCTTAAGAATGCAATGTTTATCAATATTCTGTAATGACAAAAATATCAAATGCACAAATGTGGTTAAGCATTTTGAAAATCATCTAAAAAACTGCAAATTCAAGCAGAAGTTTAAAACCACAGACAGAAAACACCAGACACTGCAAAACTGAGAAACAGATCTAGAGCTTCAAACAGGTAAAACATCTACAGACACTGTAAATGAAAGAACTCAATCAAAACAACAGAATAAAGTAAAAGAGCAAAAGCAGAAATATGAAATAAACACACAGAATGATTTCACAATCTGACAGATCTGAATCTGAAAAATAAAAGAGTCTTATCATGGATGAACAGAAGGGGTTTCATGTAAAGATTTCAAAGAATTCAAAGCATAAAGACAAATAAATAAGCATACAAAAAACAAATGTCCCAAAAATAATCTTAATAACTAAAACTGTAGAACAGGGGTCACCAGACTCGGTCCTGGAGGGCCGGTGTCCTGCAGAGTTTAGCTCCAACCCTTTCTCATAGATGTGATGATCTGCTGCTGCTCTCATGAATCTTCCGCTGTGTGTTCGTGTCGTTCTCTGAATCTTCTTATTCTCACTTTCTGATCTTCCTGTTTCTTTTCTAAAAGCATCACATCATCATCATCCTCATCTTCACACTCTTAATATCTGCATGTCAAATCCATAATGATGATCATAAATGTCTCTGACCTGACGTGTGTCTCATGTAGATGTGAAAACCTCCTAACAGACCCAACAGAACCATCAGCTGAAAACACCAGACCGGCACAAACACCACAGACACTGAACAACACAAATACATCAATCAATCAGTCAATCAATCAATGCTGGATTGCTGATATCTGTAGATGTACAGAAATGATCTCACCAGGACAGGGTTTGACTCTAATGGTTTTCTGTGCATGACTGACGTGGTTCTTCACGCTGCAGCAGATGTTTCCATCAGTTTCTTTATCCAGATCAGTGTTGCTATTTCCATCCATCAGTGGATCTCCATTCAGAGTCCAGCTGTAGAGGAGCTGATTCCCCTCAGAGGAGCAGGACGCCCTCATCACCCCACTGGAGGAGCAGCTGATTGACACTTCCACTGAGTCAATAGGAGCTGGAGGGAGGGACACATGACAGTCACATGACAAACACAGGAGAATCTTGTTCTTCCACACTACTCATACTATTACTGGAGTATGTAGTGTGTTTACTGTGTGCTACAGGAATGAAAACCTTTACAGAGATTTGAGTGTTTCATTTGCATGAGAGTGAGATCTTTGGAGAACATGAGATTGGAATGAGTCTGATGAGAGAGTTTCTATACCTTCAACAATCACTTGAAGACTTCCTTGAAATGTTTCTGTGCCATCTGAGTTAAAGAGAATTAGTCTGTAATTCCCTGAATCTGCTCTGATCACATGATTTATTATCAGAGTCCCATAAATGACTGTCACTTCAGGTCTGTTATTATAAAGATCACATTCCCTGATTCTGCCATATTTTACTCTACAAACTGCCTCATCCTGTGTGTTGTATATTCTCTTTTGTATCTTCAGGTCATATTTACTAGCATCCAGCAGCATCAGCAGATTGAGTTTGTGTCCCAGAGCTGCGTAACAGGGATCAGACTGATTAAAACTGCAGTTTAACTCCAGACCTGAAGAACAAAACACACACACACAATAAAATGTACCAAAATCTACAGACATCATGAATTAAAATCAGGCATAAACAGGGTGACCAGCTGGTAATTGCTCCATTGCAGGTCGTAGATGTGATTTTGTTGGACGTGTGTAAGAGATCAATTTAATATACTATGTAAATACTGATTTACATTAGTTTGGAGGCAGAGGGCGAAACTAAGTGTTAGTGTAATCTATTAGCACATAGTCAAGCAGCCTACCAGATATGAGTGTCATGTCATAAAATATTTTATATTAACTGAATTTGTATGTAACATAATCACAATTTAACATTGTAAGTTCTTAATTTACTAATATGTACTAAATTTACTAAACTTACTAAATACACGGTTATTCAAAAAGTGAATAATATATAAACTGAGTAAAGAACACTATCAAATAATAATGTCACTGACTATATTCTAGTGCAAATTTAAGCATTTACAAAATAACACCTGCTATATTTAATAAAGCTACGTACATTTGCATTTTGATGTTTATGATGTGAAAAATCGCTAGAGAGCAGAATTCAGTCAGTGAATGTGTGCACTGAACATAACACTGGCGTTTCAGCAATGACTCATCTGAAAGTCCCTGATTGGCCACTACTTTCATAAACTCAACAGAATCGTGTGTGATTGATTATAATGTGTAGCGCTGTACAGCGAGTAGTTTATATTGCTGCTATCATTATTATTAGGTTTAATTGTAATGTACATTATTAGTTGTAGCTCAGCACCCAAACATCCTTGAAGAAAATGCTGTAGTGTAGGTGACATTCATACCAGCTGATGAGAACCTCTTACTGTAATCTGATGTTGATGTAGAGGTCAAACTAAAGGTCACAGGTGGAGTAGTTGGTCCTGTAATAAAACATCAGCACAGAATCACCTGCTTTCTCTATTACTGCAGAGATATTTATTCATTTTGAAAAAATTAAGTGGCCAGTTTGTCTGAATCTCATGAATCTTGTCAAGGACACATCTAGGTCACATTTAATTTCAAAACTGTGATTAGTAAGTAATATTTAGCATGTTTCATTGAATGTTTTTGGGGACATTAAACCCTTTTGCATTGTGACATCTACCCCTCACATCTAACTTTTCACATATGAGGAAAATGCAAAAAAATAAAATAAATAAAGAAATAATAATAATAATAAATAAATAAAAAAATAAAATAAAATAAAATAAAACTCATTTTTTGCAAATGAATTTGTACATTCATGCAAAAAACAATATAAACTATAATGTGTATTAAATAACTAAATGAACCTGAGAGAAATGTATCATATTGCATCAAATAAAAATGTCTTTTTTATTTGTTGCAATTACCAAAAAAACAAAAAACAAAAACAAAAAAAACAACAACAACCCTAAAACTTAAATCTAAAGCATCGCAATAAAGAAATTAGAAAATTTAGGGAGTACTGTTTTTCATTGTCATGAAAATAACATGGTTGTAAATTAATCCTTATTTTCTTTATGCAAAATATGAGGTTAAATGTTTGTTTTGTTGTTTACAACAACAACTGCCGAGAAACAAGTGAAACATAGTAAAAGTAAATAAATAAATTCTAAATAAACAACAAATAAAAACAATTAAGGTTTATATTTATTTAAAAAAAAAAGTGAGACCATGAACTTAGCCTCACTTTATTAATACTCTTTCCTTAAGAATCAACCAAAAAGAAGAGTCAACAATACACTCAAAATACGCTTCAGAGATACTGCATTCTGGCACAAGAGGATTCTGTGGTGAAATGTGATTTTGATATGTTCTGGACAGGTTTTGTGGGATTCTGCATCACTCTTATTGCTGTTGTCTAGCAAATACTTCATTCATGTATTAAAAGCTCACCAGGACAGGGTTTGACTCTAATGGTCTTCTGTACATGACTGACGTGGTTCTTCACGCTGCAGCAGATGTTTCCATCAGTTCCTTCATTCAGATCAATGCTGCTGTTTCCATCCATCAGTGGATCTCCATTCAGAGTCCAGCTATAGAGGAGCTGATCCCCCTCAGAGGAGCAGGACGCCCTCATCACCCCACTGGAGGAGCAGCTGATTGACACTTCCACTGAGCCAATAGGAGCTGGAGGGAGGGACACATGACAGTCACATGAATCTTTCTCTCTCATTCTTGAGTCGAGTACTTGAAAAGTGCAGATGAATTAAATCTAAAATACTAAATTCTTCCAGACATTCAATAATGAGCTGCAACAAAAACCTTCACAGAGATTCAGCTGATTCATTTGCATGAGAGTGAGATCTTTGGAGAACATGAGATTGAAATGAGTCTGATGAGAGTTTCTGTACCTTCAACAATCACTTGAAGATATTTAGATGTCTCTGAGCCACCTGAGAGATCAAGAGTTAATCTGTAATTCCCTGAATCTGCTCTGATTACATGGTTTATTATCAGAGTCCCATTAATGACTGACACTTCAGGTCTGTTATTATAAAGATCACAATACTTCATTTTGCCATTCTTTACTCTACAAACTGGATCATCTTGCGTGTTATTTATTCTGTGGCATAACCTCAGGTCATATCTACTAGCGTCCAGCACCAGTGGCAGATTGAGTTTGTGTCCCAGAGCTGCGTAACAGAGATCAGACTGATTGAACCTGCAGAACAGATCCAGACCTGAAGAACAAAACACACACACACACACACACACACACACACATGTCTGGTTTATTATCCTTGTGGGGACTCTCCATAGGTGCAATGGTTTTTATACTCTCCACACTGTATTTTCTATCCCCTTACCCTAACCCTACCCCTAAACCTAACCCTTACAGAAAACTTTCTGCATTTTTACTTTCTCAAAAAAACTCATTCTGTATGATTTATAAGCTTTTGTACCCATGGGGACCTCAATTTAGGTCCCCACGGTGACACTAGTCCCCATGAGTCTGTGTGTATTCAGGTTTAGGTCCCCACAAGGATATAAAAACAAGTCCACACACACACACACACACACACACTTAACTATATTATTGAGCTCTTCTCATAGATATCCTTTCAAAGTCAAAATGATACTGCTGATATAAATCTCTTTCTCATCAATTAATTAGAAACAAATTAAATTAGATAAATCATTTTTCAGATCAAAGAAATTAAAGTGTAAACATTCATGTCTTAGTTAGATGTTAGATGTATATATATAGAGAGAGAGAGAAGTACAGAATGACGTGATGCAGTGAAAACATCAAATGTTATCTTAGTTTTAAAGATCTTTGGAAATTACAAAAATCAGCTGTTGTACCCCTTCTCAGAAGACTATATACAGACTATAATTATAAAAAAAACTATCATTTCGATTTCATGGGTACTAACACATCATAATAATCCACTAACACACACTAACACGCTAAGACCTGGAAACATATTAGATGAGTGTCGACATTTTTTAAACAATATTACAGTGTTGTTATTTGAGAGATTCATGAGCAGCATGAGTTTGATATGAAAGTGACTCACATGCAGTAGTTTGCAGCAGCAGCATCAGTCCAAAGATGAGCATCATTTCTATAAAAAAAGGAGCCCAATCCCAGCAGAAGAGTGTGTGAGTCTCACATGGCGTCACAGCAGCTCTACTGACACATCAGGAAATTATATGACTGTAACAAAGAAAGAAGAAAGAGGAAGTTTTTCAGAGCGGGTCAATGTTGGTCAACAGTTCAAAATGACAAACTATTAAGATTAACATTTCTAAGTCACATTATTTTTGACATATCTTTGTTTAAAACCCAATAAACATAGAGGCTTCTGACATATATCAAACAAGCTTTGGTATTTACAGTATTACGAGAACATCTAAAAAAAATACAATATAAATAGTGTCTAAAATGCTTTTATTTTATTTATCATTTAAGTTGAACAGATGTAACTAAAACATTAAATACGTTCAATTAAACTGAGTAGACTACAGTTAGTCTGTTTGTGAAATGAAAAGACCTATTAGTGTTTCATGTTCAGTTCTGTTGTTCATTTAAAAAACTTTCTGTAGTTAGCACAGCATGTTTGCATGCAAATGCAATCAGCAAGAAGTTATTTGTATCTGTGTGCTGAGTGAATCAAAATGCACTATATATAACATCACGTAGCCGTCCACAACTAGACCACAGTCTTTACCCTTTAGCACAATGCAAACCATATAAACTTCAGCATAACAGAAACTGAACATTCAACTGTAATGGGTCTTTCCCTTTACATAAAAAGCCATAAAATAACATTTAATTACAACATTTAATCTTCTTACCTGATTTAGTTAATACGACAGACATTATTAACGAACCAGGGAATAAACTTCAGAAGCAGTGACAAAACGTTACATTTTAAGTGTACTGCATTAATATACACTGTTAAGAAGAACAAATGCACTTGCAGCCACTGCAAACTGCGTTCACAATAGAGTTATGAGTTATAGTTATGTATAGTTATGAGACCAGTGCAGTGTTTCACAGGTTGAGGTTAAAGGTCTGGTACAAGGACACAAAAATAACACATATGTGTGGTTTGCTATTATGGTGGGGATTTTCCATTAACTGACGTGTCTACAGCTTTACATTTACATAAAGATTTATATATTATTAAACTGTTTTTGTCACCCTTTGGTTGCTTTTATACACTCTTAAAAATAAAGGTGCTTTAACAGGTTCCTCACAGCAATGCCATAGAAGAACCATTTTTAGTTCCACAAAGAGCCATTTAGTCAAAGATTCTTTAAAGAGCCATCTCTTTCTTACCTTTTTAGAATCTGAAGATTTGCACGTCTTCTGTCAACATTTACCTTTTTAAGTCTGAATCCACAAGGTCTGACACACAGTAATAATAGATGATGTTACCTTTTAAAATCACTGGAAAACTGACCATCAGAAGTTTATTTAGAATATCTAAAGTGTTTTAGAATATTTCTCACATTAAACCACTTAAAGAAAAAGATGAGGGTCAAATTGACCTGCACTGTGAGTCAAATATACAGGAAAAAAACCCAGCTAAATAAACCAGTTGACATAAAGATATTTCTAATGTCGGATTGTGTGATTTGGAAGTGTATTAACAAATTCTCACTGATTACTACAGTTTGTGAAAACATTTTCTCCTGATAAAGAAGCTCAGTTTTTTACTGAAATAAGATTGATATTTCTGTCATTACTCAAGTTCACCACATGGGGTCTCCAGATTGTGGCAATAATGTGTTATTTAGTTTGTGTTTTCATATTTAAACATGTATCAGAGATGTTCCTTTATTTTGTAAGATTTGCAAGAAATCAGAGATACATACAAGCAGAGGAACAGGAATTATAGTTGAACACATTTATTTAGAAAAAGGCATTTGACTTTTGTTTGGATTTATTGTTTTTATATGTTGTTTGTTTTTAATGAACTGGGCTTAAGCTGCTGGTCTCATGAATCTTCTGCTGTGTGTTCATGTCGTTCTCTAAATCTTCTCATTCTCACTTTCTGATCTTCCTGTTTCTTTCCTAAAAGCATCACATCATCATCATCATCATCATCATCATCATCACACAATTAATATTTGCATGTCAAATCCATAATGATGATCATAAATTTCTCTGACCTGACGTGTGTCTCATGTAGATGTGAAAACCTCCTAACAGACCCAACAGAACCATCAGCTGAAAACACCAGACCAGCACAAACACCACAGACACTGAACAACACAAATACATCAATCAATCAATTAATCAACCAATCAATCAATCAATCAATCAATCAATCAATCAATCAATCAATCAATCAATCAATCAATCCATCCATCAGTCAGTCATTCTATTTTGGGTTGTTGATATCCGTAGATGAGCAGAAAATGATCTCACCAGTAGAACAGACTAGTCTAATGGTCTTCTGTCCATGACTGACGTGGTTCTTCACGTTGCAGCTGATGTTTCCATCAGTTCCTTCATCCAGATCAATGGTGCTGTTTCCATCCATCAGTGGATCTCCATTCAGAGTCCAGCTGTAGAGGAGCTGATCCCCCTCAGAGGAGCAGGACGCCCTCATCACCCCACTGGAGGAGCAGATGATTGACACTTCCACTGAGCCAATAGGAGCTGGAGGGAGGGACACATGACAGTCACATGACAAACACAGGAGAATCTTGTTCTTCCACACTACTCATACTATTACTGGAGTATGTAGTGTGTTTACTGTTTGCTACAGGAATAAAAACCTGTCACGGAGAGTCAACTGATTCATTTGCATGAGCGTGAGATCTTTGGAGAACATGAGATTGGAATGAGTGTAACGGAGTTAGAATTGTTATTGTGAATCCTCCTGAATTCAGCGGCAGCTATTAATTTGTAGGGCTGGTAATCGATTCCAAAAAGAATCGATTCCAAGGCATTGGGAATCAAAAGTCGATTCCAAAGGTTGGAATCGATTCCATCAAGGGCAATCGACTCCCCATTCAGAGCTGTTTTCATATCAGCAAAGCTAATCTATGGGCGCCTCTCAAACGCAAGGCTGCATATCTCGGCTGCTGTCATCAAAGGTCGCTGAACGTTGATTCACAAAAATAAACTTAATGAAAAGAGTCAGTACTGAGCTCGTCTGAGTTTGAGGATGCACCCTTCCGTTGAGCATCTTGCTTGCTAATAGTGATTAGAAGTCTGATTCGTTTCCACGAAAAGGTTCTTACGGATAGATCGTTTTAATGAACCAGTTCAAAAATGATTCAGAGGTTATTTTAAGGTGGAACTGGCTTATATTGTTCCCAATTTTGAGCGCTGCACGACAGAATAGATCATGACGTACTGGAGGGCATTGATTCTATTTCCATCTTTAAAAAAGAAAAGCTATTTCTTTACTTTTCTATCAGCCAATGACAATTCTGAAAGAAAACAAGAGCACAGTGGCCAAGAGCGCATCTGATTGACCTCGAGCTGTTATAATAGTGTTGTTGTTAAATGTTCTGGTTATTTTGTTTGTGTACAGTTTGTTAATTTTGTGCAAAGCATACTGTTGAAGTTAACATCATTGAGCTGAACTGTGCATGCCTTGTTCAGTTCATGCAATAAACACATGTCCACTGCTGCTCTGTGGGCTGTGGCTAATTTCATGGGCAATGCAGTAAAATTACAATTTAAATGCAGAAATTTATCATAATTTTTTTTTTTTTTTTTTTTAAATAAAGCTTCATATTATGATAAGGCTATTTTCTAAAACATGTATATCCTACACTCTATTAGATTCCTCCGATCTAAAAAATCAAGAATGGAAAAAGAATCGAAAAGCTGCAGACAAAAATGTTTGACGGAAGATGATGCAACACAGCAGTTGCAATAAGAAATGCACGTTGTGGGTACGTATTTTTATGCTCTGTAATATTTGGCAATATTAATGTGATTAATGTGAAATGAGTAGCGATTTCGTGAATCTTGTTTATGATTTGGATTTAGTTAATATTTCAATCCAAGTAGCAACCTACATTTTAATAGTTAAATAGCCTTTCGTAAACTCCCATTGGATAATGCTTTTGTTAGCAATTAAGGCCATGAGGTTGTTCATTTTACCTTCATATTTTATTTAGATGGCTTATGTCTGCAGTGAAACCACTAAAAGGGATGCTATTATACCTTTCAGGTATGTTTTTGTATATTTATCACAACTGTTCTGTTTCATACAAAATATGGTCGCGTATGCGATACTACTATTGGTTTATATGTAACTTATGTTGATGTACTTCTGTAATGCAACACAACAGCTGTTGCAATAAGAAGTGCACGCTGTGGATGCCTCATGTCTGCAGTGAAACCACTAAAAGGGATGTTATTTCACCTTTTAGTAAAAGTGTCAACAAAACCGCTGTGTCCTAGCCTTTACTGGGGAATTGGGCTCGCTGACTTGTGTTCGTCTAAGTGCAGTGAAGAGATCGTATGAACGCTTTCGAAAAATCACAACGCAGAAAAGAGCAGGAGGATTGCACCCGTCACATGAGTCTGATGAGAGAGTTTCTGTACCTTCAACAATCACTTGAAGATTTTTAGATGTTTCTGTGCCCCACCAGGTAGAAAGTCTTAATGTGTAATTAATCTGAATCTGCTCTGATCACACAGTTTATTATCAGAGTCCCATCAATGACTGTCACTTCTGGTCTGTTATTATAAAGATCACATTCCTTCTCTTTGCCATATCTTACTTTACAAACTTGTGTGTTGTTGTTTATTATCTTTATTATCTTCAGGTCATATACACTATCATACAGCACCATTGGTAGATTGAGTTTGTGTCCCAGAGCTGCGTAACAGGGATCTGATTGATTAAATCAGCAGAACCAATCCAGACCTGTGTAGAAGTGAAATAATTTCCTCATGAATTTAAAGTCCAGGAACCCTGACAAAAACAGATGCCATGCAACAAAACAGTAAAACTAATCTGGAGAAGAGATCTTCAAAGAGGGCAAACAACACCACCCCCCTTGCTCATTTACAACCCCCTTCTCCCCTCTGCCTTCTCTGCCTCTCTCACACTTTTCCATCAAAATATTCCACTGAAAGTCACTAAGAATGTCCATATACTAAATGTGTTACATCTTGTGAATATGTTGAAGTTTCCCTTTCATGTTTGGTATCGTTCTAAAGGTCTCCGTGCGATTGGTAAAATGGTTTCAATTTCACAGCAGTCACTTATATTATGAGGAAGACTTAACATTTTTTGTAGAATTGTGTTTTGCTGCTGAGGAGTGTGTTTTCCCCTTAGGGTCGGGTGAGAATCTCCAGCCAGGTGTGACCCCGGGGGCATGAGATCTCCTGAAAAACCAAAATGATTGCAAGATTTGTTTGTTCTGGTCTGGGTATATAAGCGAAGTGACAAAACACTACTTTGGTTTTTTTCTGTAGCCAGAATCCCCCACATAGCGTATGTGAATCTCTGGAGCTCTACACTAGAACTCAAATGCTGCTGTCTCCCTTTAGTAGGGTATTCATCTCTTACTCTTAGATTAATCTTTGAGCAACTGATGTTAGGTATTTATCTGAATTGGAACTCAACTTATTCTGAATTGGATTTTCATTGTTTAATTGTGTAATTGGTGTGATACAGTTTACCTGACAAATAAATTGTTACATTTGATTCAATCTGATCTCTTTTGAAATCATTATTTCTAGTAGATTAAAGTGTAGTCTGATATTTTCCACAAAGTTTGAGGATGGACAAAAGTCCAGGATGGATCATACCAAATTACCAATGGTTGGACCATGGGGAACACCATTAAGGGCTTCCGATTACTGACTGTCACTGGCTTAACATGGTGAAGTTCTCGTGATTATAGAAAAATGCACTTTATGGTAAGAACTGCAGGGTGCAGTCTGCATAAAATGTATTATAACCACCCCTCATCTTCTGAGTAAGTCCAGAACTGGCGAGCTTGTGTCGTGTGTTCACTGTTGGCCAAGTGAATTGCGAAGCGATATTAGGTCCTTAATGAATGAATAATTAAAAGTATGGGGTTTCCAGAATAATCAAATATCTAAATTAACACATAATCTATATCTGTGATCAGTTTAAATTAGAGAAACTGGCTAAACTTACGATCACATGGAATTGGAGTCAGATTAAACATGGAGCTAGATTAAAATTGGAACTAAATCCTGATAAATTAAGTGGATTTTTGCAGAAGCGCTGTTAAAAGACCGAACATGCATTAAACCTTCAACCAGGTCGCTGGACTCTGCCTTTGGGCCAGCGAATGGATCCTTACACCTGAAAAACAAAACAAACACAGACACACACGTGTTGTGTTTCCATGTTTTATGGGGACATTCCATAGGCGTAATGGTTTTTATACTGTACAAACCATATTTTCTATCACCCTACACCTAAACCTAGCCCTCACAGGAGTGTGCGCACACTTTTACTTTCTCAAAAAAACTCATTCTGCATGATTTATAAGCCTGTTTCCTCATGGGGACCTCACAAATGTCCCCACAAGGTCAAAATTTACTGGTATTACTATCCTTGTGGGGACATTTGGTCCCCATAACATGATAAATACCAGGTAAACACACACACAAACTTACTCAGTTATGTAAATTGAGACATTGCATACAAACTGTGGTCACCAACCTTTTTAAGGCCAAGATTCCTGACCTCGGCTTTTATGAAAGAAAAATTCCAATAATAATAATTATTATATATATATATATATATATATATATATATATATATATTTTTTTTTTTTTAACAAAACTATCAAGGGTAGTATCACCAATAAAACTTAAGTAAATAAATCTATTAAATCAATTATATATATATATATATATATATATATATATATATATATATATATATTAGTATTTATATGATTTCACTGTTAAATTATATTTTTTTAGTTTGTGAAGATAAAATGAATATCTACAGCTATTCAAAATGATATGTAATGACCCTCTGTGGAAGAGAATTCAGGACAAGCATCGTCACTAAGGACTGATTCAGCTTGGCCAATCAGAAAATATTTGTTTCATGTTACATGTAAATAATCTAAACAGACTAAATAAATAAATAAATAAATAAATAAATAAAGACATTCAATAATGTTCAGCAATAAAAACCTTCACAGAGAACATTGGAAAGAGTCTGATGAGAGAATTTCTTTACCTTCAACATTCACACGAAGATCTCTTCGAAATGTTTCTATGCCCTCTAAGCTATCGAGTATTAATCTGTAATTTCCTGAATCTGCTCTGATCACACCGTTAATCATCAGAGTCCCATTAATGACTGTCACTTCAGGTCTATTATTATAAAGATCACAATGCCTCATCCTTCCATTCTGTATTCTACACACCGGATCATCTTGTGGGTTGTATATCCTCTTTTGTATCTTCATGTCAAATTTACTAGCATCCTGCGCCATCAGCAGACTGAGTTTGTATCCCAGAGCTGCGTAACAGGGATCAGACTGATTAAAACTGCAGAAAAGATCCAGACCTGAAGAACAAAACACACACACACACACACTGTACAAAGTCAGAGATGAGCAGTGGATTTGAAAGGGATGAAACAGAAAGTTAAACAGGGAGCTGAATACACTATTGACTACAAGAAAACACTATTAAACACTAAATACAACATTTAAACTTTAAAACAGAAACTATAATACTAGTAATATTTCAGATATTTGTTATTTAATTATTATTATTATTATTATTATTATTATTATTTTCATATTTGCTTAATCAGCAGCATGAGTTTGATGTGAAAGTAACTCACATGCAGCAGTTTGCAGCAGCAGCATCAGTCCAAAGATGAGCATCATTTCTATAAAATTCAGTTTCCAGAAGAGGCCAATCCCAGCAGAAGAGTGTGATGCTGCTTCAGTCACACAATCACTCCTCACTCTGACAGAAGAGCCCGACTGACACTCATCTGTGCTCACAATAGAGTTAGAAAACTACTGCACAGTTTCTGTGAGAGAAAAGGAAGTTGAGATCATTACTGGAGCAGTTTGGGGTTTATGGTCTTGCACAAGGACGCAAAAATAACACATATATGTCTTGTGACCACAAGGAAAAATGTCTGTGTTGAGAATAAAAACTATTGCTGACTAGCAAACATCTACTAAAGAAAACATCTGTCACGATTTGCACATCTTCTGTCAACTTTTACCCAAGCCTGAATTAATTTACTATCAGAAGTTTATCCTGAATATCTAAAGTGTTTTTGAATATTCCTTACATTAACCCTTGTATGGTGTTCATATTTTTGTTACTCAGCCAGTGTTCGTGGGTCTGGTGGACCCGCTGCATTTTTGGGTTTTTAATTCAACACAATTTAAAAAATTATGTTAAAAAACTCAACGGATGTTTTCTTCATCCCAATTACAAGCAATATAAACAGAATGTTTGGCTGATATTTGCCCTTTTCCTTTGTTAGATCACATTTATGAATTAAAGTGCTATAGCCTTGTGCGGGAATGCCAGGGGCAGAAGCATACAACTCACACTTACACTCACGCTCTCTCAGACTCTCTCTGTCACACATACTCACACATACACACACATAAACACACATACACATACTAATAGCAGGCCCAGACAACAGGGGGACAGAGTAAAGTTACACAGGACCTAAAATTTCCACTCTTTTATTAGCCCCGGGTCCAGTGGACCTGAACATCCTGTGTGTAATATAAGTGTGTAGGCGGGGTGTCCAGTGAGCGGTCATTGAAAATTTGTTCTGATATATGTTCTTCACAGAAAATGAGCCAAGGCCAATGAGTATGAGCTCGAAAAAATAATTTTGCGTATCATTTTTCTATTGACAAAAAGTCTCTCTGATAGAGAGAACATAACATTTTCTTCTTTTAAAGAAGCTTAGTTTGTATTGCAATGATGACTCTGAGATCTCTGTCATTACTCAAGTTCACCACACGAGGTCTCCATCAGCACAGCGCTATTGATTTGTTCCCATAGTAACAGCAGACCGTTTGAGCCACTGCTTCAGTGTTTGTTCATAAGGGAAAACAGATTCTGAAATTGGATTTGATCACGTAATCCAGTATTGGTTCTGAGGACACCTGTTACAAACCAAATCTTTTATTTACAAAATGAAGAGGGGTGGGGGATAAATGTTTTTCTCTAGTTCATGTTGGCCACAATTATTGCAAAGTCCTTTTTCCCAAGATGACAGCTCTGAGTTTTCTCCTAAAATGCCTGATGAGTTTGGAAAACACCTGGCAAATTCAGGTCAGGGAACTGAGACGGCCATAGCAGAAGCTACATTTTGCCCTCAGTTGCACATTTTGTGTTTGTTTTGATCTTTGTTTTGGATCATTGTATTAATGGAAGATCCAACCACAACCTATTATAAGATTTCTAACAGAGGCAGTCAGGTTTAGATTTTTTATCTGTTAGTATTTGACAGAATCCATGATGCCATCCATCTCAACAAATGTCCAGGATCTCTGGCAGAAAAAGAGGCCCACGACATTAAAGATCCAACAGTATATTTATAGGGGTCATCGGATGCTGAGTTCACTTTTTCATGTTGTTTAAACATTAATGTGTGTTGGCAGTGTATATACAAATCTACACTATAATGATAAAAATCTATGCAGTGGTTTTTAATTAATCTGTAAAAATAATATCCCCTTTTTCAAATCAAGCCATTCTCAGATGCCTGTCAGGCCGCTCCCACGATAGTTGATTGACATGAGCGTCTTACCTCAGACCCGCCTTAAATCAGCTGTAACAGTCCAGTAACCTCCATTGTTTTGATGCTGGAGCAGAGATGTAAGTTAGACAAGAATATCTCCGATTGAGCGATTGAGGTGTTGTGTTGCTGGATGTAATAATGAACGTAGTGGTCGTCATTTACTCCCGTCATCTAAACCGATGAAGATGCAGTAGATTACGTTTGTTTGTGAAGGGAATGCACCTCCCGATCTACATAAATGCGTCTATGTTCGCGCAAACCATTCGTGATCCAGCTTCACTTACAGCAGAAGTGAGTATAAGGGTTTTTTAATGAATCTTTGCAATCGCCTTTTCTAATGATGTGCTAATAAAGTTTAGCGGCTAAAGTAAACAGACTCGTCACTCAAGCCAATAGGAGCTGGAGGGAGGGACACATGATCTCAATCTCCATGTACCTTTAGCTCAAACCAATCTAGTTTTGAATATGCTGCACCTTCAGACTGGAATTCTCTTCAAATGAAACTATGACTAAATCAGTTGGTGTCTTTCAGTAATTTTAAAATACTTTTGTATGCAATAGAAAATGATTTAATGATTTGCAAAAGCTTTTTGTTACAACTGCCAGCTGGAGTGCCCATGAACTCCATTGGAGGGCACTCCAGTCCAGACTCTTGCTATAGTTTTCTGGACTCCATTTCCCATGTGTTCCTTGCCCCTCATGTGAGCTGGTCATGTGTCACCCTTGTCTGTGTGTTATGTTCTCATTAGGTGTGTTCGACTTAACGCAGCGCTGCGCAGCTCGATCAAATTCTAACTTGAAGCAGTGCATGCCAGTTAGAAATTTTGTCCGACTTGAGGCTGCGCCGACGCCTTGTGACTGTCATGTGTGCCATCAAAGTACCACGATAGCGGTTCGAGTGCAGCCGGCTGACTCAGCCGGCGCAGTTTCTTCAGAGCGGCTGCAGGAGCTCTGATGACCACTTGGCTGTTTCACGACTGGCCAGATTCACCGCATGACAACGATCACGTGTGTTTTGGGTTTACTCTAACAACCTCAAGTTCGATAGTACTCACAAATCTGTGTTTTTAGAACAATAAAAGTGTTTTTACTGTAGCAATGTTATATTGATTCAGATGTATCATAAAACACTGATAAAAGCATATATGACCCCATTTTATTAGTATTTAAATAGTATATGTTTATGTTGATCATTATTCTTGTTCAGATGGCGTTGTATTAAGCAGTATATGAAACGTGTTTCTGTTGATCATGAAAACGCTTTTGAAAAGTCTGTGCATTTGATAAATGTTGCATTTAATTCACTTCATCTGTGATAGTGCATGCAAACACCGCAAGAGTGTCACTAAGGAGAGCAGAAAGTGTCCAACTTGATGCCTCCGTTTTCAACTCTGCCCCAACCGCTCTCGGCTACTCTTGTTGATCGCCGTATGTAGCCGTAGATGAAGTCGAACACACCTATTGGCTCCTCAGTTGCATGTGTCTGCTTCTCATTGGTTTGTTTTGTCTTGTCATGTGTTCTCTTTGTCTAGTATATAAGTTGCTCACTCACTCTCTAAGTTTGCTGATTTTTGTTAGCTTGTTTTTTTATTTTTGTTTCTTTGCCTACGTGTTCCTGACCTTACGCCTGTTTTTTGGATTACTCTCTTGGACTGTTCTTGGATGTTATTGTTTGTTGGTGATTGACCCTGCCTGTCTGACCATGCTCTTAATAAAGCTGCATTTGAATCCTCAACTCTGTCGTCATGCTCCAAACGTTACACTTCTAATGCTGTATTTTCATATATATTTTATTGTTGTGATGTATTGTTGTTTGTCATATGTGTATTGTATACCTGGGCTACCTATCTCGGCCAGGACACTCCTGTAAAAGGGATTTTTAATCTCAGTGAGGTTCTCTCCTGGTTAAATAAATGCTTAATAATAATAACAATAATAAAAACCTTCACAGATTCATTTGTGAGTGTAGCGAATTTAGCTCAAAAGGGAAATGTATATAAATAATTACAATTAATTATGATTAATTACAATTATTTATATCAGCTGCTAGTAGTAACTGTAGCAAAATTAATTTTCCATCAACTAATCTGTTCATCCAGTGAACATTCAGTATAATTTTTATATCAGCTCTAAGAAATGATATTTTCTTGGTATTGATATTGCTAAGTCTTGATTTAGCGTCAGTGAACATAAGATTGTAATGAGTCTGATGAGAGAGTTTCTGTACCTTCAACAATCACCTGAAGATCTGTAGATGTCCTTGAACCCCATGAGTTAAAGAGAGTTAGTCTGTAATTCCCTGAATCTGCTCTGATCACATGCTTTATTATCAGAGTCCCATTAATGACTGTCACTTCAGGTCTGTTATTATAAAGATCACATTCATTCTCCTTTATCCTGCCATATTTTACTTTACAAACTGGATCATCTCTTGGGTTGCATATCCTCTTTTGTATTTTCAGCTCATATAGCATCCCTCACCATCAGCAGACTGAGTTTGTGTTCCAGAGCTGCATAACAGGGATCTGATTGATTAAACCAGCAGAAACGATCTAGACCTGAAGAACAAACTGAAGAACAACACACACAGTGTATAAATATAATATATAAAGAAAGAGAGAAGAACAAAGTGGATTTGAAGGTATAAAAGAGGAAGTTGTGAGGTGCCCTTGACACCATACTTGGCCACACATCAAGTCACTTAACATTTAAAACACTCAAAACAGACAGCTATATTAAAAGATTGTTCCAAACCATACTGTAATGTAATCTTACAGTGTTTATATTTGAGAGATTCATGAACAGCATGAGATGTGATAGATTTAATGTAAAAGTGACTCACATGCAGTAGTTTGCAGCAGCAGCATCCGTCCAAAGATGAGCATCATTTCTCTAAAGTCCAGTTTCCAGAAGAGCCCAATCCCAGCAGAAGAGTGTGATGCTGCTTCAGTTACACAATCACTCCTCACTCTGACAGAAGAGCCTGAATGACACTCATATGACACTCATATTAGAAAACTACTGCACAGTTTCTGTCAGAGAAAAGGAAGTTGAGATCATTCACAGTTCAAGGACACAGAAATAACTAAAACGTATGTTTTGCCATCAGGGTGGTGACTTTCTATTGACTAATGCTTCTGCAGTTCTACGTTTTCTTAGAGTAGGTTAGACATCCTCTTTTCCCCAGACATGTCATCTTTTTGGACCTAAAAAAATGCATCTGGCTGGGATTTCTAAATCGCCCAAAATGTCCGTGATTCGGCTTTTGCTTTCTACAGTCGAACTGTGCATACTTTACACTTAAACCTTAAACAAACACCACATCACAATCTTGTGATTATATAATGGATTAAATGTAGCCTAATGCAGAAAACTGCGCTCACATGATGCGGAGGTTACTGTGTGACAGATGATATTGGGGGGCTAAACCTAAATTCAAAATTCTGATGGGGCTACACCCCCCCCAGCCCTGGTGTAGCGCCAACACTGGGTATAATTACCAAAACTATGGTATAATTTGAACCTTGGGGCTTGTTGCATTGGGATGGGGCAATGCAACAAGACCTGCATTCTTCCCGAATTTCAACTTCCCGGAGCCCAGCCTAACTGAGATATAAGTGAT
The DNA here is from genome assembly GCA_036247105.1 of Cirrhinus mrigala. Taxonomy (NCBI): domain Eukaryota; kingdom Metazoa; phylum Chordata; class Actinopteri; order Cypriniformes; family Cyprinidae; genus Cirrhinus; species Cirrhinus mrigala. Next base: position 1,826,891 of record CM070020.1, on the reverse strand, counting down.
TAAGCAAAACTAATCTGTGACTGTATGATAGTGTACGGCTCGCAGACATTTCTACTTGTACCTTCCTAAATTGCATCCAGCACCATCGGCAGATTGAGTTTGTGTGCCAGAGCTGCGTGTAACAGGGATGTGACTGATCGTCTCGATGGTTTGGAGCGGTGGTGGTTTTGGAATCGCGATCACATTCTTCCGGGTCCGAAGAGTGATGAACTCCAAAGATGTTCTGACTCGATGGTGACTGGGAGTTTCTTCCCATGTGAAAATTAAAGAAGAACCAAGAGCTGAGAGGGACCCAGCTGAAGTCCTGTGATCTTTGGGGAATGGAAAGACAAGGCCGCAAGGGCTGGCGCTGCTTAAAGTCCCGACGAGTTCTAGCTAGGACATTAAGTGAGACAAGTGAACAATGGTGACTTTATCCTTTGAAGGGAAAGTTTACGACTCTTTGTCTGTGAGCATGGTATTTTGCATATGTAATTTGATTGGGTGTTGATGCAAAACTACTAAGGTTTCTTAAAACACTAATATGTTACATAAGTATCAACATCTAATTTACACCATCTTTTAGATCATCAAAATACGAATACAAGGAGACCAAATATGGCATAGGTGGGTTATACGACTAGTCATCTATCATAACGCATGCATAAAACAGTAGAAAGACAAATACAATACAACAGACAAAATTAAAATAGAGTGCAGTAATACTGTACACAATGATCTGGGCTATGTGTGATAGGAAAGTCAAAGAAAGGTTTGTCTGTGAATGAATAGGAAAGAGTCTATTTCTATAGGCATTGTGTCTTTCCTATGGGCAAATGTAGCATGGGCAAATGTGCATTCCTCTGGACAATAAAACCTCTTATCAGATAGTCGTCCTGGCAACTGAGCCCTTTTGGGGTGTTAGTTGCTTTGGGGGGTTGTCTCCAGAGCTCCAGCATGTAGCTGGCTTGTTGCGTTTAAATACTATTTGTTAAATGTACCAAATGACTGTATGTCTGGTTGGTCCAGATGCTACATAAGTTATATTTCCAGTATGTTCAAGTAAACATAAAAATACAATAAGCTATTACTTATTGTGTGAAGAAACATACACTATCAATTTTAATTTTTTTAACACTGAATTAAACTATTTCCTTTAAAACATCATAGGTCTGCCATGCCAAAAATAAGGAGCATGGTTTTCACACAACCAGACCACAAGCTTTTATCTGGTTTACTTTTACATATTTAGGTGGGATATTAAGCAAATTTAAAAAGTAAAATTAATTTTAAGTGTACTACATACTATATGTAGACTGTATGTTGTGGCCTAATGCTATCTGTGATCGTGTGCAGAAGGCGAAAGCGTGCAATTGTTATCGTATGCGTGATATCGCTCTTGCGGTAGCCTACTTTGATGGCATAGGCTAGCTACACTGCTTCAAGTCAGACGCTGATTGATCTGCTTAAATCGAACATAGCATTTATGCGCTCTGCCCATGCTCCTCCAATTAATGATCCATTAATGGTTTAAATAAATAATTTCGTTAAGAAAACTAAGGGTGCACATATTCTTTGTGAGGGGGCAATGACTATTTTAATTAATTGATATGTGCTTTTGTTGGTTAAAATGTTCCACTGTAAAAATAAAAATGTAAACAATGAATAAGCTTGTGACATTTTACTGCAAATGCAGTTTAATTTTAAAGCATTTCATTGCCATAACTCCATCTACAATTCTTAAAGGGAAATATTTCGTTTTAAAAATCCCTTTTCAAGAACTACAAGAAATGGCTCGTTTGAACTACAGCATTGTTTTCTGGGTTTTGTGATTTCACAAAGTCCATTAGAATATCATTAAAATAAATTCCGCCAAAATTTGAATGGTTGGGGGGTGGTGAGGGACGAAGTGGGGGGATGGACCCTTTTCACTAGCCTGTGATGACGTGTTTCAATGGTCATCATCATCATATTTTTTTTTCCTTTGATTGAAAGTCATGAAAACAATATCATGTAGTTTTTCTTTTGCTATTTGAGCAAATGGGAATGCAAAAAATAGATTTGTGATACTCTCCCATTCAATTCAAATTTATTTGCATAGCGCTTTTCACCATACCGTTGCGAAGCAACTTTACACCAAATTAAAGTTTTTACAATATATTTAGTAGTAGCTTACAGTGGTGACTGTCAAGTTGATGTACATATGGCAGAGATGTGTGGTAAAGATCAATTAATGACGTAATCAAACAGACAAAGAACACCATAAATTTGTATCAAAATTCGGTAGTGCTGTATGTTGTTTTAGGGTTGGCATCATCTGAAGTCCTCTGAGGGGTTGGCATCACCTCTTCTTAAGTGTTCTGGATCCAGACTGGAGCTTGTGAATTCCTAGTTACCATGGGATGTCAATCCCATGGCAGAAACAGAGAACAGATAGGAACATAATTAGCGTAGCTGCTGTTCAAACTAAGAAAAGGAAGGTTTGTTAAACCAGAGCTAAAAGATTAATAATGAGCATTTGATCAGATATAACTGCAGGAAAAGTTTATGAGATGCATTATTTGAATGCTTGGCTAAAAAGATGAGTCTTTAATCTAGATTTAAACAGAGAGAGTGTGTCTGAACCCCGAACGTTATCGGGAAGGCTGTTCCAGAGTTTGGGAGCCAAATGTGAAAAAGCTCTACCTCCTTTAGTGGACTTTGCTATCCTAGGTACTACCAACAGTCCAGAGTTTTGTGATCTTAGGGAGCGTGATGGATTGTAGCGTGGCAGAAAACTAGTTGGGTACACAGGAGCTAAACCGTTAAGTGCCTTATAGGTAAGAAGTACTATTTTATAGCTGATGCGGAACCTAATAGGTAGCCAGTGCAGAGACTTTAAAATTGGGGTAATATGATCATATTTTCTTGACCTGGTAATGACTCTAGCAGCTGCATTTTGGACTATCTGTAGCTTGTTTATTGAAGATGCAGAACAACCACCTAGTAGTGCATTACAGTAGTCCAGTCTAGAGGTCATGAATGCGTGAACTAGCTTTTCTGCGTCAGAAACAGGTAACATGTTTCGTAGCTTGGCAATGTTTCTTTCACTGCTCTCAGATTTTACCCTACTTTCTCACTATGATGTGAGAAAGGTCTATTAGAATGCTTAGTTGAGTGCAGCTGATTGCACGGCTGGGACAGCCAACCATTCAGAACACATTTTGTTGGTCGGAAGGCAGGCCTTTATCAAACCCGGAACTAATCGAGCCATTTGTGCCAGGCTGGGAAGAAAGGTATTGTAATAATGTAAATTATGTGAAAAAATCAGTGTTTTTTCGAACCACTGAGCATGAGAGCATGTTCTAGTACACCCTCAACACAATATCAAGACTTTGTAATCAGATAAATGAGTAGCCTAACTAAATACAAATACTTAATTACTGCAATTTTTGGAGTATTAGTACTGTATTATTTTTTATATTACTTTATTTATTATTTTTCTGACTACTTTTTACTTTTACTTCTTAGGTTTTTACACAAATATCTGTCCTTTCTACTTCTTACATTTTCAAACCAAGCTTGTTACTTTAGTTTTAATCTACATTTGGTGGATCACCATTCGATTACGAATCTCTAAATCATGAATCGGTTAGTCTGTACTGGCAATGCGATTCGGCTCGCGTGCCCGTTCTGCATCTCCGCCAAACGGTTTCTCTCAGAGTAATCAATGCGAGAGACTCGAGCATGGAGTGGATCTGAGAGGCAAAACTATATTTTGTAATTGTCTTTGTTTACTTAGTTAAGTGCTTGCAACTCTTAGCAGTCAGAGGATTAATAATACTGTAAACTAAACTAAACTAAATTACAGTTACTCAAAATACTGTATGCAAAAGGAAATCATTGTTATCTACTGTAAAGTTAGATGAGTTAAAAGTCATCAAAACAAACAAACAAACAAACTGCAAATTCAAGCAGAAGTTTAAAACCACAGACAGAAAACACCAGACACTGTAAAACTGAGAAATGGATCAAGAGCTTCAAACAGATTAAACATGTTAACAGACACTGTAAATGAAAGAACTCAATCAAAACAACAGTCCGACAGATCTGAATCAGAGAAATAGAAGAGTCTGATCACAGATGAACAGAAGGGGTTTCATGTAAAGATATAAAAATATTGCTAGTTCATTCAAAACATAAAGACAAATAAATGCGCAATTAAACTGATACAAAAAAACAAATGTTCAGTGAATAACCGTAACACTTGTGAATCAATAAAACAAAAAAGTTACACATAGGTCCTGTAATGCCACGCCAGCAGAGGGAGCTCTCACCTAGTACTGTCTGTTACAGCTCCCTCTGCTTCCTCTATGGTAACTTCCTGTTTGACATCCATATAAGGAGGCCCATGCCAAACAGGCTTTTGCGAAGTATTGTTTTGCTGTTGCGGACTCTACCAAGTGTTTTCCTTCTTTTCATTGCCTTGTTTCATTTGTTACTTTGGACTGTTGTCCTGTTTTTGTGATCGTTTTGCCGCTTGCCCTGACCTTCGCCTGTCTGGATTATGCTTTTGTCTTGCCCTTGGATATTACTGTTTGTTGGTATTTTGACCCTGCCTGGCAATGTTGTGTTCAATAAAGCTAGCATTTGGTCCTTGTTACAGGACCTTAGTGGACAAAAATGTCCATGTCAAAAAACTGTCATAAAAATTTTAAGCTACGGAGCACAGAGTTAAGTTTGGTCTCATTTTAAAGAAGACCCATGGCGGAAAAAAGTGAAACCAAAAAAGTTACAGAGGTTTAAGTTTATGAAAATGCTTTTTTGAACAATATTTTTTTGAATGAAACACGTTGTACTTGCTAGAAAATCAAAGCCATAAATCTAAACAAGTTGTGTTCCAAATTAGATGTTGATATCTCAAAAAATGAGCTTTCAGTAAGATTTTGTTTGGGTGCAGTAACAGATATTCCTCATTAGGTGCCAGCAAAACGGCAGTGGTAAACACAGTGGTTGGATTTGTGATTTGCAGTATTTTTTCTCTCTTAAATATTACAAGAACACACACGCACACACACCATTTTTTGCCAACAAAATGTAAGCCTGTTGACAAAAATTGCATTATTTTACAGTTAAATGGTACTGCGGTTAAAAATGGCAGTTTTAATGAGTTTCGATGTGGACATTTTTGTCCTTAACATCCTGAGAGGAACTATTTTGTGTATCTAGTGCATAAAAATTTGAAGCTTGGGAGCACACAGTTAAGTTTGGTCTCATTTTAAAGAAGACCAATGGCAGATTGTTATTGAAGTAAAAAAAAAGATTAAAAAGTGAAACCAAAAAAAGTTATAGAGGTTTAAGTTTATGAACATGCTTTATGAACAATATTTTACATAAAATATATATTTTATGAAATATGTTTTACTCTAAACCTGCTAGAAAATCAAAGCCATAAATCTAAACAAGCTATGTTCCAAATTTGAGGTTGATATCTTAATAAAATGAGCTTTCAGTAAGATTTTGTTTGGGCGCAGTACCAGATTTTCCTCATTGGGTGCCAGCAAAACTCTGCTGCTGCACACAGTGGTTGAATTTGTGATTTGTAGTAGAGTTTTGTTGAGTTCAGTTCTCTCTCAAATATTACAAGCACACACACACAGTTTTTATTTATTTATTGTTTTTTTTTTTTTTTTTTATGACACGCATTCAGACCACACTCTGACATCCATACCAACACACCCACACAGTTATAGCTTTTCAAAGTTTTATTTTCATTTAACTCAAAAAATGATTAATCATAACAAATTAAGCAAAGACCCCAATTACAATTTCTGAAGAATAGCATGTTTCTCAATATTCTATAATGACACAAATCTTGTGAAGAACAATTCACAAATGTGTTTAAATATATTAAAGTAATCTAAAAAAAACCTGCTAATTCAAACCACAGACAGCAAAACACAGGACACTGTAAAACTGAGAAAGGGGTCAAGAGCTTTGAACAGTTAAAACTAAACAGAAACTATAAATGAAAGAACTCAACCAAAACAACAGAGCAAAGTAAGAACAAAGATAAACACTGAGAGATCTGATTCAGAGAAATAAAGTTTGATCATTGATGAACAGAAGGGATTTCATGTAAAGATATAATAATATTGCTATTTTCATTCAAAGCATAAAGACAAATAAATAAAATAAGCAATAAGACTGATAATAATCTTCATCTCTTGGTTTTATACTATAAGGTCTGCTGTTAACAGGTGAAAGCTGGATTGGTGTGGGAATTGCTGACATTCTGAAGTCATTTCTTATAGATGTGATGATCTGCTGCTGCTCTCATGAATCTTCTGCTGTGTGTTCATGTCGTTCTCTAAATCTTCTCATTCTCACTTTCTGATCTTCCTGTTTCTTTCCTAAAAGCATCATATGGTCATCATCTTAATGCTCTTAATATCTGCAGGGCAAATCCATAATGATGATCATAAATGTCTCTGACCTGACATGTGTCTCATGTAGATGTGAAAACCTCCTAACAGACCCAACAGAACCATCAGCTGAAAACACCAGACCAGCACAAACACCACAGACACTGAACAACACAAATACATCAATCAATCAATCAATCAATCAATCAACAATTAGACAGAAAACAAAAGGAGGGTTAAAGGCATCCATTAACAATTGGCCATTTCACCCTTTACTTGTCTCTGAATATCTTCACGAAGCTAAGCTATTATTTATTTCATTCTCATTGCCTAACGCTATGTTGGCAAATATGCAATGGTTAAATTTTGCTCGTATTTTAAAGGAACACTCCACTTTTTTTTTAAATAGGCTCATTTTCCAACTCCCCTAGAGTTATACAGTGCGCAATGATATTATGCAGCACCTGAAAGTGACCGGCACTAAGTTTGTGTAGATGCAGAGTTGAAGGCTACGTAATATCATTGCGCCTGCTGCACCCATGGTACGGCAGCAAAATTCCTTGATTATTACGCCGGAATGTGAGTATAGTTCCTAGCCATATCAGCCTATAAAATCGCAACTTTTCATTTTCCACCAGTCTTAGTGTAACGGAGGCCAGCAGGTAAGTGCTGTGGAAGTAAACCTCATTCCCCTGATCTCAAGAGACACACTAGCGACTGATGCTAGTGGTTGCAGCCTTTAGCCTCCTTGTTAGTGCGTCTGCCTCGCATGCCGGAGACCCGGGTTCAAGACCCGCTCGGAGCGGTATGCGAGTAGGACCCGGGTGGAGGGGTTACATTAAGGTGCGTTCACGCCATATCGAAATTCCTGTAATTACAAGATTCCAACTTGTAAAAAACGTTCATGCCCTCGTAGAACTCGTAATCACACCTTGTGAACTGGGAGTCTTCTGAGAGCTATGACTTGTACCACCTGACCAACGTAAGCTCCGTTTAGGCGTTGATAGTGTTGCCATAGAAAAGCATAATTACCATAGAAAAGCATAATTCCGTGTCTGAAGACGTGAACAGCTCCGAGTAGAACGTCACAGGTTGTCATCTAGAAATTACGGTAATTACGATATGACGTGAACGCAGCATTAGTACATGATGCAACTACAGAAGAGTGAAGTTTTAAATAGGAAAAATATCAAAACACTTTAGTCAGTTTATAGTGAGATGCTAATGGTCTAATCCGATTCAATAATCCACTAAAAGTGCTACCGCCAGACCCGGTGATCGGCTGAATGGATTCAGAAACGTTAAAACACATCTGTATAACTCTAGGGGAGTTGGAAAATGAACCTATTTTCAAAAAAAGTGGAGTGTTCCTTTAAGGTTTGTTATTCAGTAACGTTGTTTGCTAGGCAAGCTGTTGCTTAGGCTTATTGGTTGTACAAGCTGGTAATATTACTAGTTAAACTTACCACAGCGAGGCTTGTTTTTAAATCTGTTGTCAAGGCTGTCGGATGTGAAACAGGCTTGCTGTTTTAGTATTGGGAATGCGGTTTCATTACATTTATCCAACTATTAATTCCAAAATGCCGTGTTGTTGTCGGTGATATGCTGTTGATTAAAGCTATCTAGTGTATCGGTAACATGCTTGATATGATACTTAACATGCTGTATTTAGATTTTGCTACTTAAAAAAAACAAACAAACAAAAAAAAAATCTTGTTATTAAAGCTAACGATTATGTGGATAATGGCGATTTGCCTGTTGCACCATATGCTGTACCGCATTAAAGGGGCATGCTGCTCTTCTCAGCTTCTTAATAAATAAGAGCACCCTTTGCTGCTTTTCCTCTTCTGTAAGGGCATGCTGACCCAGTCTATGCTATTTCAGAAGGTCTTGCTTTAACGCTATCACGATATTGGGATTTAGCTTGTTTGTTAAGGCTTATTTAGTGTTCAGTATCATGTATATTAATAAAGCACTTAATAGAGTGTTAAGAATATGACAAAAGATGATATACAATATCAAACAAAGAAAAAAAAAAAAAAAACGCTTTAACTCTAGCTTAAACAGGTTAGAATGTTAAATGCCCCAGGCAGGTAGAGCAAATTAAAGGGGCTTCCTGCACTTCCTAGCTGCTTACAAGCAGAGCACCCCTTCACTTCGGTTATTATTGCTGCTCTCCCTGGTAATTCATGACATGCTGCATGGATGGGCAGGGAGTTTTTTGCTTAGAACAGAACCATGCCGCCAAACCAAACCGTATGCTAGCTGTCTATCATTTTGACGACCGTGGTCCTGACAGAACATCAGAACAGAATCACCTGCTTTCTCTCTCTGAACCACATCAACACAATTCACTGCTGAGATCAAGCTGAAACAAACTTGTCAACAATTTTGCGCCCAATTAAGAGAATTGACTGTTTTACACGATCTGTGTTGCTGTGGTTTTTATATACACACACATGGACATTTATGTATTAGAAGCTCACCAGGACAGGGTTTGACTCTAATGGTTTTCTGTGTGTGACTGACGTGGTTCTTCACGCTGCAGCTGATGTTTCCATCAGTTCCCTCATCCAGTTGAATGGTAGTGTTTCTAACCATTGGTCCTAGTTCTAGTATTTTTCCATCCAAAGTCCAGCTATAGATGATCTGATCACCCTCAGATTCGCAGGACACTGACCTCTGATTGGAGGAGCAGCTGATTGACACTTCCACTGAGCCAACAGGAGCTGAAAGGAGGGACACATGACAGTCAACACATAACCAGAGTCATTATCAAGACATTTGTAAAACAAAATGTATTGCTGAGATTCAGCTGATTCATTTGCATGAGAGTGAGATCTTTGGAGAACATGAGATTGGAATGAGTCTGATGAGAGAGTTTCTGTACCTTCAACAATCACTTGAAGATCACTGCTCTTTACCATATCTATCTCAATGACATTTGATGTATAAGTCCCTGAATCTGCTTTGATCACATTGTTTATGATCAGAGTCGTATTATCAAAGATGAATTCAGATCTGCTTCTGATGGATTCATCTTTATGCTCTTTTTTTTTTTCTGTATTCTGAATATTTCCAGTATACTGCCATCATTTAACCTCTTATACAAATACAGGTCTTGACGCTGAATGTCCAGCGCCGTCTGAAGACTGAGTTTGTGTCCCAGAGCTGCATAACATGGATTGATCGGATGTACTTGATTAAACCTGCAGAACCGATCCAGACCTAAAGAACAAAACGCAAAATTTAATATATCAACATCGACAGCTAGAGTGTTACAGCTGGTAAAAATATCATGTCTCTCATCAAGAAGGTCAATCACCTAGTCATGAATCACAAAATTATTAAGTTCTACAGACAACACGTATCTGACTCTTGATCTCAAATCAGGTTTCAAATTATGTTCTTAATAATCATCTATAGACCTCATAAAATAGTTTTCTACATGTGCTAAACACTTTTTAAAAATGATTGGAAAAAAAGGGATGTAGAACATGGAAAAGGCATCTCCAAGTCAACATTGCTCATAATTTAATTCATATAACATTAAATATTATTGGGATTTATAAATGAATGGCAGATTGTGTAATATAAATAGAAATATTATGTATGGCTTTAATAGAAATGACATGCTACATTTTAATGTTTGATAATATTGAGGATTGGCTGTAAAATTTCCCTTTAAATTGTGATCTTATAAAGAAAATATTTTCATGCAAATAATGACTGCGGAAAAAAACAAACAAAAATATATATATATATATATATGAATGAACTATTACTGATATATAGACATTTTATATGCAAAAAAAAAAAAAAAAAGGAAGGAAAGAGGAACTTAGATAACTGTTAGCAGCGATAAAGCTGAACCATTTGTTAATGTGTGAAAACGAACAGAAGTGCAAAAATAACTTTATACAAAATGCTAGCTTAGTTTGCAAGCTTATTTAAAGGTAAAGTATTAGGTTTAATCAACCAGTGAATATTATTTATTTCCTGGTACCTAATCAGCACTTATAGTTTACAGAAGGAGATTGTAAAGTGGAGAATTCAGACTCCTGCATTTTATTTGTGAATTTCCACCACATCATTTTGGGGTCTTTAACAAGATCCAACTCATTTACTATTAGCTTTGCACCTAATTGAATATCACTGTGTTTTATTGCTGAGATTGATCTGATTGATCAGCATCATGAGATGAGTTTGATGTGAAAGTGACTCACATGCAGTAGTTTGCAGCAGCAGCATCAGACCAAAGAGGAGCATCATTTCTATAAACTCCAGTTTCCAGAAGAGCCCAATCCCAGCAGAAGAGTGTGATGCTGCTACAGAATGTGACACGAGTGTCTGGACTTCTGTCTGTCTGTGTTCTTGCTCTCGTCAAGTGTCTTCACAGCACAATGAGGAAATATCTGAATAGGGCATTTCCTCTTATGGGGGAAGGCAGATTCTGTTAAACTGGACTAAAATATATCTAAAAAGAGTGCAACTAGGAAAAACGTGCAAAAGAAGAAGCAACATTTATATTAAACTGTTAACAACAAGTGGATTCACATATATAGAGTACAATGGGGCTAAAGGCACACCTTTAGAGAAATGATGCTGAAATGTGCAGTTCACTACTCCCATAGTGTGTCTGACTGCAGAAAAAATAATTAATTAAAAAAATAATAATAATTAGTACAGTATAATGACAGTACACATATTAATAATGTATTAAGGGAGATGATGAAGTGAAGCCAAACTACGTACGAGCAGAAGAACCAGAGCTGGACTTAATTCTGTCTGGATTTGTTGCTTTTATGTATTTTTTATCTGTTTAACTTTGATTAATGTGTGCTTTCTGTTCATTAATAGGAAAATTATGTTAAATTATCCTTAATAAAAATCAGATGAGCTTGTGACGTTTGATTAAAAATGCAGTTTCACTTCAAAGAATTTTATTTTCTTTTAACATGATACAAACGTTCATCTTAACTTCAACACTCAGTTTATACTTTTTAAAGAATATTGTTTATAACTATTATATATAACTATATAATAACACATATATGTGTGGATAAACATGTTAAAAATCATATAAAATACAGATGAATCTTCTGCTGTGTGTTCACGTCATTCTCGCTTTCTGATCTTCTTGTTTCTTTCCTAAAAGCATCACACCATCATCATCATCATCTTCACATCCATAATGATGATCATAAATGTCTCTGACCTGACGTGTGTCTCATGTAGATGTGAAAACCTCCTAACAGACCCAACAGAACCATCAGCTGAAAACACCAGACCAGCACAAACACCACAGACACTGAACAACACAAATACACCAATCAGTCAGTCAATTAATCAATCAATCAATCAACAATTAAGAGCCCAATTAAGAGAACTGACTGTTTTACACAATGGGCCTTTTACATGGTCTGTGTTCGAAAACCGGAAGCGTTGAGTAGTTGTGTAAAATAACTTCCGCTTTAGCCTGTATGAATGGCAATGCCCATAGCACAGGATGGTTTTGATTTATTAATGAACAATTCATCATAGATGCTTTATCAAAACATATTAAACACAGTTTCCAATCATGTTGGCAGTTTTCAAACACACCACCAAGATGTCACCGTGAGTTATTCTGTGGGGAGGTGAAATGGCCTGCCTTTCTCCAGATGGACAGTAAAAATCAACAGAATGCCATCAAAAACTACCTCGGGGGAGAATCGTATGAAGCAAGAGATGTTTTTTTAGTAATCTGTGAGTATCTGGAGGAAATGGACACTTTCATTACAAATGGTCTTCATGAATAAGGCCTGAAGGTCCATGCCATTTTCTGTGAATAATCTATCAGAGCAAGGAATCTCTGGATGTTAGACACATGGTGCTTCTCCACCTTCGGCTTGAGGATGCCCCATAGGTGCTCAATAGGGTTCAGGTCAGATCACTTTCACCTGCACCTTCCTCAGCAAGGCAATTGTCATCTTGGTGGTGTGTTTGAAAACATGTTGCCGTTCGGCCCAGTTTCTGAAGGGAAGGCATCATGTTCTGCTTCAGAAATGTACAGTACATAGTGGAATCCATGTTGCCCTCAATGAACCTCAGCTCCCCAGTGCCAGCAGCACTCATGCAGCCCCGGACCATGATGCCACCACCACCATGCTTGACTGTAGGAGAGACACAGTTTTCTTGGTACTCCTCACCAGGGCATCACCACACATGCTGGACACCATCTGAGCCAAACAAGATTATCTAAGTCTCATCAGACCATAGGACATGGTTCCAGTAATTCACGCTCTTGGACATGCTCTTTGCGGGCTTTCTTGTAAGCCAGATTCAGAAGAGGCTTCCTTCTCGGATGACGCCATTGCAAACCGACTTGTTGCAGCGTGCAGCGTATGGTCTGAGCACTGACAAGCGGACCTTCTACTTCTGCAACCTCTAAAGCAATGCTGGCAGCACTCATGCATCTGTTTTTTGAAGCCAGGTTCTGCACCTGACGCACAGAACAAGCACTCGACTTCATTGATCGACCCTTGCGAGGCCTATCCTGAATGGAACCCGTCTTGAAAAACCTCTGTATGACCCTGGCCACAGTACTGTAACTCAGTTTCAGGTTGTTACTGAACCTCTTATAGCCTTGGCCATCTTTGTGGAGAGCAACAATTCTAATTGTCAAATCTTCAAAGAGTTCTTTGCCATGAGGTGCCTTGTTGAACATCCAGTGGTCAGTATGAGAGAATTGTACTCAAAGCACCAAATTTTAACTGCTCTAACACAAGATACACAACTTTGTATGGTCCTGTCAAGCAGACAAAAACATGAACATGATGAACAGGACGTGTGGCTTTGCATGGTTAAATGACATAGTGAGTACATCTAATGACATAGGTGTACTCACTTTTGTTGCCAGCTGTTTTGACAATAATGGTTGTATGTTGAGTTATTTTTAGGGGACACTAAAGTATACACTGCTATACAAGCTGCACATTGACTACTTTAAAATATATCCAAGTTTAATTTCTATAGTATTGTCCCTTGAGAATATATACTAAAATGACTGATGAAATGTGAGGGGTGTAGTACAAAAGTCTGTTCAAAAGTTTTTGAACAGAAAGATTTTTAATGTTTTTTTGTTTGTTTGTTTGTTTGTTTGTTTGTTTGTTTGTTTGTTTGTTTGTTTGTTTGTTTTAAAGAATCCTCTTTTGTTCACCAAGCCTGCTTTTATTTATTTTATCCGGAGTACAGCAAAACAGTCAAATGTTACAATATTTTTACTATTTAAAATAACTGTTTTTTTGGGGGTTTTTTGAAACGGTTTTCTTCATTTCTATTAAAATACTATTTATTCCTGTGATTTCAAAGCTGAATTTTTAACATCATTACTCCAGTCACATTATCATTCAGAAATCATTCTAATATCCTGATGTGCTGTTCAAAAAACATTTGTATTATTATTGTGTTGAAAACAGCAAGTAAAATTTTTTTCATGTTTCTTTGATGAAGTTCAGAAGAACAGCATTTGAATTCATTCATCTGAAATAGAAATCTTTTGTGGCATTATAAATGTCTTTATCATCACTTTTGATTATTTTAAAGCATTCTTGCTAAATAAGGACTCCAAGCTTTTGAATGGTATAGTGTATACTGTTACAAAAACATTTTATTTCAGGTAAATACTGATCTTTGTATCTTTCTATTCATCAAAGAATCCTGAAAAAATAAATACTGATGATAATAATAATAATAATAATATTCAGAAATGTTTCTTGAGCAGCAAATCAGCATATTAGAATGATTTCTGAAGGATCATGTGACACTGACGACTGGAGTAATGATGCTGAAAATTTAGCTTTGATCACAGCAATTAATTACATTAAAAAATCTATATATTTAAATTGAAAGCAGTTATTTTAAATAGAAAAGGCTTGGTGAGCAGAAGAGAATTCTTAAATAAATGCGCAATTAAAACTGATACAAAAAACAAATGTGCAGTAATCTTAACCCTTGTGCATCAATAAAAAAAAAAGTTACACATAGGTCCTTAGTGCACAAAAATGACCCATTGCAGATTATTGTTGAAGTAGAAAAAATTTAAAAAGTGAAACCAAAAAAAGTAACAGAGGTTTAAGTATGAATGATATTATTATATAAAATATATTATATAAAATATATATTTTATAAAACACATTGAACTCTAAATTGATAGAAAATCAAAGCCATGAATCTAAACAAGTTGTGTTCCAAATTTGAGGTTGATATTTCAAAAAATGAGCTTTTAGTAAGATTTTGTTTGGGCACAGTACCAAATTTTCCCCATTAGATGCCAGCAAAACTTCGCTGGTGCACACAGTGATTGGATTTGTGATTTGCAGTTTTTCTCTCTCAAATATTACAAGCACACACACAATTTTTTTTTTTTAGTGACACGCATTCAGACCACACTCTGACATCCATACCAACACACCCACACATTTATAGCTGTATTATTTATCCAGTTGGCTCTATAATATGCAGAAGTAGAAAACAGAAATAAAGCGAGTATTTGCTTTATTGGCCAAATCTAAAAAAAATGGCACCATCTGGTAAAAAATTGTAAAAAAAAATAAATAAATTGAAGCCTTGCCAACAAAATGAAAGCCTGTTAACAAAAAATGCATCATTTTACAGTTAAATGGCACTGTGATTAAAAATAGCAGTTTAATGTGTTTCAATGGGGATATTTTTGTCCTTAAGGTCCTGAGATGGACAATTTTTTGTACCTAGTGCAAAATAGATTTATTAAAGGAAATGGGGGTGAACTAGTATAATTCCAATAAAATACACACCTGTGCCAAAATATATGCAGCTGGCAATAACACAGGCAAAATTAGACACGGACAAAAATGTCCAAAAGGCTGCACAGGGGTTAATAATTAAAACTGTAGATCGGGGTCAACAGACTCGGTTCTGGAGGGCCTGCAGAGTTTAGCTCCAAACCTTTCTCATAGATGTGATGATCTGCTGCTGCTCTCATGAATCTTCTGCTGTGCGTTCATGTCGTTCTCTAAATCCTCTCATTCTCACTTTCTGATCTTCCGAAATAAAAATTGAATGAGCTTGTAACTTTTGAATCCGAATACTGTTTCATTTCAAAGTTTTACTTTCATTTAACTCAAAAATGGTTAATCATAACAAATTAAGCAAAGACACCAATTACAATTTCTAAAGAATAGCATGTTTCTCAGTATTCTATAAAAACACAAATCTTGTGAAGAAGAATTCATAAATGTGTTTAAACATATTAAAAGTCATCTAAAATAACTGCTAATTCAAACCACAGACAGCAAACCACAGGACACTGTAAAACTGAGAAAGGGATCTTTGAAAAGTTAAAACTAAACAGAAACTGGACAAGTGGATTGACGTATATAGCATACAATGGGGCTAAAGGCACACCTTTAGAGAAATGATGCTGAAATGTGCAGTTCACTACTGATATGTTTATACTTGTTCAAAACAGTCACTTTAGCAAAGTCTGTACAGAATAATCGGAACAAAAGTTGTCACTGGGGTGATATTTTGCTAAATTTTAATTTTAGGTGTTTGTTAAACAGTATAATGACAGTACACATATTAATAATGTATTAAGGGAGATGATGAAGTGAAACCAAATTATGTACGAGCAGAAGAACCAAAGCTGGACTTGATTCTGTCTGGATTTGTTGCTTTTATGTATTTTTATGTCTGTTTAACTTTGATTAATGTGTGCCTTCTGTTCATTAATATGAGAATAATTATGTTAAATAATTTAAATAAAAATCAGATGAGCTTGTGACGTTTGATTTAAAATGCAGTTTCACTTCAAAGCTTTTTATTTTCTTTTAACTTGATACAAAAGTGCATCTTAACTTCAACACTCAATTTATACTTTTTAAAGAACATTGTTTATAACTATATATAATAACACGTGTGTGGCTAAACATGTTAAAATTCATGTAAAATACAGATGATCTGCTGCTGCTCTCATGAATCTTCTGCTGTGTGTTCATGTCGTTCTCTCAATCTTCTCATTCTCACTTTCTGATCTTCTTGTTTCTTTCCTAAAAGCATCACATCATCATCATCATCCTCATCTTCACACTCTTAATATTTACATGTCAAATCCATAATGATGATCATAAATTTCTCTGACCTGACGTGTGTCTCATGTAGATGTGAAAACCTCCTAACAGACCCAACAGAACCATCAGCTGAAAACACCAGACCAGCACAAACACCACAGACACTGAACAACACAAATACATCAATCAATTAATCAGTGTTGGGTTGCTGTTATCTTAAGATGATAAAGAAATTATCTCACCAGCAGGACAAACTAGTCTAATGATCTTCTGTGCGTGACTGACGTGGTTCTTTACACTGCAGCTGATGTTTCCATTGGTTTCCTCATTCAGCTGAATGGTAGTGTTTCCATTCATGAATCCTTGTTCTAGTATTTCTCCATTCAGAGTCCAGCTATAGATGATCTGATCTCCCTCAGATGAGCAGGAGACTGACCTCTGATTAGAGGAGCAGCTGATTGACACTTCCACTGAGCCAATAGGAGCTGGAAGGAGGGACACATGACAGTCAACACATAACCAATCAAGACATTTCTAAAACAAAATGTATTGCTGAGATTCAGCTGATTCATTTGCATGAGAGTAAGATCTTTAGAGAACATGAGATTGTAATGAGTCTGATGAGAGTTTCTGTACCTTCAACAATCACTTGAAGATCACTGCCCTTAACCATATCCATCTCAATGACAAATGATGTATAAGTCCCTGAATCTGCTTTGATCACATTGTTTATGATCAGAGTCGTATTATCAAAGATGAATTCAGATCTGCTTCTGATGGATTCATGTTTATGCTCTTTATTTTTCTGTATTCTGAAAATTTCCAGTGTACTGCCATCATTTAACCTCTTATACAAATACAGGTCTTGATGTTGAACGTCCAGCACCATCTGAAGACTGAGTTTGTGTCCCAGAGCTGCATAACATGGATTGATCGGATAAACTTGATTAAACCTGCAGAACCGATCCAGACCTAAAGAACAAAACGCACACAAAATTAAATGTACCAACATCAACAGACAGAGTCATATTAAGGTCTACAGACGACACGTATCTGACTCTTGATCTCATATCAGGTTTCAAATTATGTTCTTAATAATCATCTATAGACCTCATAAAATGGTTTAACAAGTGCAGTTTTCTACATGTACTAAACACCTTTTAAAATGAAAAAAAAAAAAAAAGGTATGTAGAACACGGAAAAGGCATCTCCAGGCCAACATTGCTCATAATTTAATTCATTTAACATCAAATATTATTGGGATTTATAAATGAATTGGCAGAATGTGTAATATAAAAAGCAATATTATGTATGGCTTAAATAGAAATGACATGCTACTTTTTAATGTTTGATAATATTGAGGATTGCTTGGCTGTAAAATTTCCCTTTCAGTTGTGATCTTATAACGAAATTCTATTCATGCAAATAATGACTGCAGAAAAAAATATAAATAATAACTATTACTGATATATAGACATGTTATCTGCAAATTTAAAAAAAAAAAAAAAAAAAAAAAGAGGAAAGTGGATGTTAGATAACTGTTAGCAGTGATAAAGCTGAACCATGTGTTAATCTGTGAAAACAAACGAAAGTGCAAAATAACTTTGTACAAAATGCCAGCTTAGTTTGCAAGTTTATTTAAAGGTAAAGTATTAGGTTTAATCAACCAGTGAATATTATTTATTTCCTGGTATGTAATCAGCACTTATAGTTTACAGAAGGAGATTGTAAAGTGGGGAATTCAGACTCCTGCATTTTATTTGTGAATTTCCACCACAAATTTTTAAAGACACATTTTTTCCCACATCATTTTGGAGTCTTTAACAAAAACACCCAAATATAAGCTATACACTTCATTGCTATAAGCTTTGCACTTAATTTATTACTGTTTTATTGCTGAGATTGATCTGATTGATCAGCATCATGAGATGAGTTTGATGTGAAAGTGACTCACATGCAGTAGTTTGCAGCAGCAGCATCAGTCCAAAGATGAGCATCATTTCTAGAAACTCCAGGTTCCAGAAGAGCCAAATCCCAGCAGAAGAGTGTGATGCTGCTTCAGATTGTGACATGAGCGCCTGGACTTCTGTTTGTCTCGTCAAGCTTCTTCACAGCATAATGAGGAAATATCTGAAGAGGACATTTCCTCTTATGGGGGAAGGCAGATCCTGTTTGCACTAAATAAACCTAAACAAAGAGAGTGAAACTTGGAAAATGTGACAAAGAAGAAGAAGCAGTAACATTTTTTTAAAACTGTTAACAACAAGTGGATTCACGTATATAGCATGCAATGGGGCTAAAGGCACACCTTTAGAGAAATGATGCTGAAATGTGCAGTTCACTACTGATATGATACTTGTTCAAAACACACTTTTGTCCCTTTAGCAAAGTCTGTACAGAACAATTAGAACAAAAGTTGTCACTGGGGTGATATTTTGCTAAATTTTAATTTTAGGTGTTTGTGAAACAGTATAGTGACAGTACACATATTAATAATGTATTAAGGGAGATGATGAAGTGAAACCAAATTACGTACGAGCAGAAGAACCAGAGCTGGACTTCATTCTGAGTTAATCTTAACTTCAACTTTCCATTTATACTTTTTAAAGGATATTGTTTATAACTATATAATAACACATATATGTGTGGCTAAACATGTTAAAAATCATGTAAAATACAGATGAATCTTCTGCTGTGTGTTCATGTTGTTCTCTAAATCTTGTCATTCTCACTTTCTTATCTTTTTGTTTCTTTCCTAAAAGCATCACATCATCAACATCATCTTCACATCCATAATGATGATCATAAATGTCTCTGACCTGACGTGTGTCTCATGTAGATGTGAAAACCTCCTAACAGACCCAACAGAACCATCAGCTGAAAACACCAGACCAGCACAAACACCACAGACACTGAACAACATAAGTACTGTACATCAATCAATCAATCAATCAATCAGTTATTATTATTGATTATTATTGAAGTAAAAAAAAAAAAAAAGATTAAAAAGTGAAACCAAAAAAAAAAAAGTTATAGAGGTTTAAGTTTATGAAAATGCTTTATGAACAATATTTTATATAAAATATATATTTTATGAAATATGTTTAACTGTAAACCTGCTAGAAAATCAAAGCCATAAATCTTAACAAGTTGTTTTCCAAATTTGAAGATGATATTTCAAAAAATGAGCTTTCAGTAAGATTTTGTTTGGACGCTACACCAAATTTTCCCCACCAGATGCCAGCAAAACTCCGCTGGTGTTCCATACATCCATACCAACACACCCACACAATTATAGCTACATTATCCAATTGGCTCTATAATATGCAAAAGTTAAAAAAAAATAAAATAATAATAATAATAATAATAATAATAATAATAATAATGTAGTGAGTATTTGCTTTATTGGCCAAATCTAAAAAAAAATGGCACCATCTGGTAAAAAATGCAAAAATAACAATAATTTTGAAGCCTTGCCAACAAAATAAAAGCCTCTTAACAAAAATGCATAATTTGACAGTTAAATAGCACTGTGATTAAAAATAGCAGTTTTAATGGGTTTCAATGGATATAATTTTTTGTATCTAGTTTGTATCAAAATAGATTTATTAAAGGAAATGGGGGTGAAATAGTAAAATTCCAATAAAAATACACACCTGTGCCAAAATGTATGTAGCTGGCAATAAGACAGGCAAAATGATAAAAAAAAAAAACAAAACTGAAATGGAAAATCACACTTTCTGATCTTCCAAAATAAAAATTTAATGAGCTTGTAACTTTTGAATGCAAATACTGTTTCATTTCAAATATTTATTTTCATTTAACTTAAAAATGGTTAATCATTACGAATTAAGCAAAGACCCCAATTACAATTTCTGAAGAATAGCATGTTTCTCAATATTCTCAATAATGACACAAATATCTTGTGAAGAAAAATTCACAAATGTGTTTAAACATATTAAAGCCATCTAAAGAAAGTGGTAATTCAAACCACAGACAGCAAAACACAGAACAATGTAAAACTGAGAAAGGGATCAAGAGCTTTGAACAGAAATTGTAAATGAAAGAACTCAACCAAAACAACAGAGCAAAGTAAGAACAAAGATAAACACAATCTGAGAGATCTGATTCAGAGAAATAAAGTTTGATCATTAATGAACAGAAAGGGGTTTTTATGTAATGAAAATCAGTGTTGGGGAGTAACTTATATGTAACGGAATTACGTAATTTAATTACAAAATAAATGTAATTGTAATTAGTTACAGTTACTGATAAAAAAAATCTGTAATTAAATTACAGTTACTTTTGAAAAAGTTTATGATTACAAAGGGGGTAACATCTGAATATTTTCACACACACACACACACACACACACACATACAGATTTAACTGACTTCTTTCATAAATTGCAATGACTGCTCTAAAATGAGACACCAATCTTTCAGGAGTATAGGGCATATGCTTATTCGATAACTGTTTTATTTCCTATTTGAGTTTATGGATATACTTTATTTTTTAAGGTTAATTGTTAGATGGCAGTGTTTCCTGTCATAACTATGCAAACATTTGATTTCAAAACCAGTATTATAGCTATTAAATTATTTCTTCTTATAATTTCAAATCTGTATTTAACCTCAGAATGATCTCAAAGTAAATAGGTGTTAAGTCTGAATTTGTGGTTTCTGTGCTTTAAATGAAACTATTAGATGGCTCTGTAGAATGCTTGATTCTGATTGGTCAGTCATGACATTCCAAGGTATGTTATTCCCCAATAACAACTGGTAAAAGCTAATAACACAGACTCATGCAGACAACTTAAGTTGTCACTATACGCTTGATAGGTTTTTTTGGTGGAAGCTCTGCGTTTGGTTAGCTGATAAAATATTAAAACTCAATTCAATATTAGTGTACAGTTAATTCTATCATCCGGGTATCATGGACTTTGATTTTATACACTGTCATGCATTATAAGAGAACTAACAAACTAGTACTGTAAGTACTAGTTCTTAATTTTTTTATGTGGTGAAATAAAAGTGGTATGAATGCACTAGTAAATGTCTATCTAGTTTGAACTTGCCACTTGCTAGCAACTGATTTCTTCATGGAAGTTTTGCGTTCAAATATTTCAACTCAGATGTGTTTCTTGGCTAATGATGTACTTTTGCGGCAAGCAGCTGTGTAATAAGTAATAACTTACTATGATTTTAATTCAAGTGATAAAGGATTTTGAAAGTCTTACAGTAATCAGAAACAAAACAGCTTGATTAACAGATTAACAGTTGAAAATATTAGAAATTTTAAAAAGTAATCAAAAAGTAATCAAATGTAATGTTACATTAATAAAGTAATTTAAAAGTTACACAACTTATTACATTTTAAATAGAGTCACTTGTAATCTGTAACCTACTACATTTCCAAAGTAACCTTCCCAACACTGATGATGATAATAATATTGCTAGTTCATTCAAAGCATAAAGACAAATAAATAAAATAAAATAAAAATAAATAAATAAATAAATAAAACAAGTGTCAAGAAAATATTCTTCATAAGTAAAACTGTAAAACATCTGGTTTATTTGAGATTCCTGGTTTTAATTCATCTCTTGGTTTTATACGGTAAGATCTGCTGTTGACAGGTGAAATCTGGATTGATGTGGGAATTTGAGAGATTCTGAGGTCATTTCTCATAGATGTGATGATCTGCTGCCGCTCTCATGAATCTTCTGCTGTGTGTTCATGTCGTTCTCTGAATCTTCTCATTCTCACTTTCTGATCTTCCTGTTTCTTTCCTAAAAGCATCATATGGTCATCATCTTCATACTCTTAATATCTGCATGTCAAATCCATAATGATGATCATAAATGTCTCTGACCTGACGTGTGTCTCATGTAGATGTGAAAACCTCCTTACAGACCCAACATGACTGTCAACGCATAACCAGAGTCATAATCAAGACATTTCTAAAACAAAATGTATTGCTGAGTTTCAACTGATTCATTTGCATGAGAGTAAGATCGTTAGAGAATATGAGATTGGAATGAGTCTGATGAGGGAGTTTCTGTACCTTCAACAATCACTTGACCATATCCATCTCAGTGACAAATGATATATAAATTGAATCCCTGAATCTGCTTTGATCACATTGTTTATTCCGATCTGCTTCTGATGGATTCATGTTTATGCTCTTTATTTTTCTGTTTTCTGAAAATTTCCAGTGTACTGTCATCATTTAACCTCTTATACAAATACAGGTCTTGATTAAACCTGCAGAACCGATCCAGACCTAAAGAACAAAACACACACAAAGTTAAATGCACTGGCATCAACAGACAGAGTCATATTAAGGTCTACAGACGACACGTATCTGACTCTTGATCTCATATCAGGTTTCAAATTATGTTCTTAATAATCATCTATAGACCTCATAAAATGGTTGAACAAGTGCAGTTTTCTACATGTGCTAAACACTTTTTGAAAATGATTGAAAAAAAAAGGGATGTAGAACACAGAAAAGGCATCTCCAGGCCAACATTGCTCATAACTGAATTCATATAACGTTAAATATTATTGGGATTTATAAATGAATGGCAGAATGTGTAATATAAATAGAAATATAATGTATGGCTTTAATAGAAATGAGATGCTAGATTTTAATGTTTGATAATATTGAGGATTGCTTGGCTGTAAAATTTCCCTTTCAGTTGTGATCTTATAACGAAATTCTATTCATGCAAATAATGACTGCGGAAAAAAAAAAAAAAAAAAAAAAAAAAAAAAAAATATATATATATATATATATATATATATGAATGAACTATTACTGATATATAGACATTTTATATGCAAATTTAAAAAAAAAAAAAAAAAAAAAGAGGAAAGAGGAACTTAGATTACTGTTAGCAGTGATAAAGCTGAAGCATGTGTTAATGTGTCAAAAAAGTGCAAAAATAACTTTATACAAAATGCTAGCTTAGTTTGCAAGTTTATTTAAAGGTAAAGTATTAGGTTTAATCAACCAGTGAATATTATTTATTTCCTGGTATGTAATCAGCACTTATAGTTTACAGAAGGAGATTGTAAAGTGGGGAATTCAGACTCCTGCATTTTATTTGTGAATTTCCACCACAAATTTTTAAAGACACATTTTTTCCCCACATCATTTTCGAGTCTTTAACAAAAACACCCAACTATAAGCTATACACTTCATTGCTATAAGCTTTGCATTTAATTGATTATTACTGTGTTTTATTTCTGAGATTGATCTGATTGATCAGCATCATGAGATGAGTTTGATGTGAAAGTGACTCACATGCAGTAGTTTGCAGCAGCAGCATCAGTCCAAAGGTGAGCATCATTTCTAGAAACTCCAGTTTCCAGAAGAGCCCAAAACCAGCAGAAGAGTGTGATGCTGCTTCAGATTGTGACATGAGCATCTGGACTTCTGTCAACCTGTCTTCTTGCTCTTGTGTCTTCACAGCATAATGAGGAAATATCTAAAGAGGGCATTTCCTCTTATGGACAAAGGCAGATCCTGTTAGATGCACTAAAATAAATCTAAACAAAGAGAGTGAAACTCGGAGAAATGTGAAAAAGAAGTAACATTTATATTAAACTGTTTACAACAAGTGTATTCACATATATAGAGTACAATGGGGCTAAAGGCAGACCTTTAGAGAAATGATGCTGAAACGTGCAGTTCACTACGTCCATAGTGTGTTTGATTGTGTGATAGTGTGATAGATAAATCATAGAAGTGTTTTCTTTTTTTTTTTTTGTTTAAAAGCCATATAAATGTATAGTATGGCCCAGCGCAAAAAGGCATGGGTTACAAATGCTTTAACTAAAGTAATATGTTAATACTTGTTCAAAACAGTCCCTTTAGCAAGGTTTGTACAGAATAAATGAAACAAAAGTTGTCACTGGAGTTTTAGGTGTTTGTGAAACAGTATAGTGACAGTACATATATCAATAATGGGTAACACTTTGCAATACGTGTGCACAAATATGCATTAATTCATGCTTCACTAATGCAGAGATAATCATGAGTTAATATATAACTCATGAAGAACTAAACCATTTATTAATAATTACTTTATCAGCAACAAATGAACATTCTATATGATTCATAGATTAAGTAATCGATAAATTGTTATTAGTTAAATGTGTCATAATGTATTAATTCCCTCATAACTTATTTTATGAACTAATAGTGTAATATGTGTTAATAACCACAATGGGCTGAAGCCACACATTTCATCTTCCAGTTGTCTGCTTTAATTAATCATTAGCTAATGATATGCAAAGATATCATGATGTTAAGATTTTCTTGTTGAGGCACAGAACTATTAACTAATTGTTAAGTAACATGCCATTGTGGTTATGGATTTAGAATTAGTTAATAGTTCTGTGCCTCAACAAGTAAAGTCATAACATAATGATATCTTTGCATATCATTACCTAATGAGTAATTAAAGCAGACAACTGGAAGTTGAAGTACATAGCTTTGACCACTGTGGTAATTAACATGAATTTACATCATTAGTTAATAAAATAAGTTATTAGGTATTATGACCCATTTAACTAATAACAATTTATTGATTACTTAATCTATTAATCACATAGGATGTTCATTAGTTGCTGATGTAGTAATCATTAATAAATGGTTTATTTCTTCATGAACTATACATTAACTCGTGATTATCTGTGCATTAATTAAGCATGAATTAATGCTTATTTGTGCACACATATTGTAAAGTGTTTTTATTATTATTATTATTATTATTATTATTATTAATAAATAGATGAAGACAGTAGAGATGAGACAGGAATTGACAAAGGAAAAGAGCTGGACGATGGGACTGGGAATAATACTTCTTTTTATTAATTCTGATAATGTCTTCCAGTTGTAATTTTCACAGAGTCAGAACTGCTTGAAGTGTTAAGGTTTTTTTTTTTTTTTTTTAGCTTTTGTTTGTTCATTGTGAAACCACAAGTGTTGCATCCACTTTTGTCGTCTGTATAATTACACACACTTTGTTCTACTAATGTTGAAGGCTCAGAACATAGCAATGTTAAAAAAAAGGGGCAAACTTCCTCATCTCAGACTGCTGTTGTCGTCTGGCTGTGAGCGACTGACTTTTCTGATCATTCTTCTGAACTCCTGAAAAACAACAAAAGCAATACAAAGAGAAGAATATTCTCAGGTAAGTTTTGGTTCTATCAGTGAACATCTCACACTTAAGTGACCCAACACAGTATTTTTGTGTTACATTTTATCTTAACCGTAATTATTACAAATTAGATCTACTAGATCAACTGAGGGATTTGACTGAATGAAGATGCTGCTGATCATTGAAGCTGCTCTTCTCGTTTTAGCTGCTCTAGGACAGGTAAGCTTGTGTTCTCCTATGAATATTACAGACACGAATACTGATGATTGATTATTATGATTCCTGTTGATGCAGGATCATACAACTGCTGCTGCAAAACAGATATTTCCACTGGATATGGCACCAAATTCAGTTGATGATCAATATGAAGGTTGTACAGAGAAAATGAGGAATCTGGTGGAGACAAAATATCTAGTGAAGGAAAAATCTCAGCCAGAATCTGAATTTGCAATATTTTGGGATAATGGAGTACACAAAATCAAGACACCGGAAGACAACTTGTCAAAACATCATTCAGTTGCCATTTATGTGTACACCAGCAATTCTAATGTATATGAGAATTTCAATAATGCTGTTCGTAGTGAGAAAGAAAAATACAAAAACAAGACATTCACATGGTATTCACTTCACTTTTTCTTAACAGAAGCGATACAGATTCTGAAGAAGACACAAATTAAATGCTATTCAACTTATCGTGGTACAAATGTTAAATTTGAGGAGGATGTTCTGAACAAAGAGGTTCGTTTTGGCTCATTTACTTCCTCTTCTCTTGAACGTTCGATAGCAAAAGGTTTTAAAACTAAATCTTGTTTTGAAATCTACACTTGTGAAGGTGCTAATATTACAAAATATTCATATTTTCCTAATGAGAAAGAGGTGCTGATTCCTCCATATGAGACATTTAAAGTTACTGATGTCAGGATGAGAAAATATCACAAAGGTCTCTGGTGTGACACTGTGTTCACTTTGAAAAGCTCTGGGAAAAAAAGTGAAATGAACTGTGCAGTGGCATTCACAAAATTTAGGACATTTTTAATTATTATTATTATTATTATTGTTGCTCTTATTGTTTTTGTTATATGTATTTTTTATCATTTTCACATTCATTGCAATATAATTGCAAAGTGCCATGGTTTGCTGCACTGTAAAAAATGTGTGTAATTTTAACACTAAAAGGCAGTAAAAGTGCCACAGAAAGAATGTGTATTGTTTAACAGTATGCTTACTTATTACTGTATATGTGGTGAAAAACTGTAATAGATAATGGGACATTTTCTATCATTTTACATTACCTTACTATAAAAAACATTACTGCATTACAACCAATTTGGTGTTACTTCTTTCATACGTGCATAAAAGATATTGAGAACTAACAGAGGTTTAGACCTTCACAAGCATTACATTATCAGTTGACATGAACAAGACAACTGGAAGACGATGACTGTAACAAACACCTCTCTTACTTTTTCCTTTCCTTTCACTAAACTAAGAAGAAAAAACACAATTTTTTCCCCCTCTTAGTTTAGTTAAAAAACTATGGAAAAAAAAAAAAAAAAAAAGAGTAGCTGCTTGTCATAGCAAGCAATACAGTGAGGGAAAAAATTATTTGATCCCCTGCTGATTTTGTATGTCTGCCCACTGACAAAGAAATGATCAGTATATAATTTTAATATTAGGTTTATTTTAACAGTGAGAGACAAAATAGACACATTTCACATTTCAAAAAAGTTATAAATTGATTTGTATATTAATGAGTGAAATAAGTATCTGATCCCCTATCGATCACCAAGATTTCCTGCCCAAGACTTTCGGGTCTAATTATACAGACGCCAAAAGCACCCATGCAACACTTGTGAAGGTCTATGTGTGGTTTCACACTGAACAAACAAAAGCTAAAAAAAACCTTTACACTTCAAGCAGTTCTGACTCTATAAAAGTTACAACTGGAAGACATTATCAGAATTAATAATAAGAAATATAAACAACATTATTCCTGTGCCTCAATGAGTTGGAGCCATGCATTTCATCTTCCAGTTGTCTGCTTTAATTAATCATTAGCTAATAATTTGCAAAGATATCATTATGTTATGACTTTACTTGTTGGGGCACATGACTAACTAACTAATTCTAAATCCATAATCACAATGACATGTTACTTAACAATTACTTAATAGTTCTGTACCTCAACAAGTAAAGTCATAACATCATGATATCTTTGCATATCATTAGCTAATGATTAATTAAAGCAGACAACTGGAAGATGAAATGTGTGGCTTCAACCCATTGTGGTTATTAACACATGAATTTACACTATTAGTTCATAAAATAAGTTATGAGGGAATTAATACATTATGACACATTTAACTAATAACAATTTATTGATTTACTTAATCTATGAATCATATAGAATGTTCATTTGTTGCTGATGCAATAATTATTAATAAATGGTTTCGTTCTTCATGAGTTATATATTAACTCATGATTATCTCTGCATTAGTGAAGCATGAATTAATGCATATTTGTGCACACGCATTGTAAAGTGTTACCTAATAATGTATTAAGGGAGATGATGAAGTGAAACCAAATTATGTACGAGCAGAAGAACCAGAGCTGGACTTGATTCTGTCTGGATTTGTTGCTTTTATGTATTTTGTGTCTGTTTAACTTTGATTAATGTGTGCTTTCTGTTCATTAATAGGAAAATTATGTTAAATAATCCTTAATAAAAATCAGATGAGCTTGTGACGTTTGATTGAAAATGCAGTTTCACTTCAAAGAATTTTATTTTCTTGATACAAAAGTTCATCTTAACTTCAACACTCCATTTATACTTTTTAAAGAATATTGTTTATAACTATTACATATGACTATATAATAACACATATATGCGTGGATAAACATGTTAAAAATCATATAAATTACAGATGATCTGCTGCTGGTCTCATGAATCTTCTGCTGTGTGTTCATGTCGTTCTCTCAATCTTCTCATTCTCACTTTATGATCTTCTTGTTTCTTTCCTAAAATCATCACATCCTCATCATCATGTTCACACTCTTAATATTTGCATGTCAAATCCATAATGATGATCATAAATGTCTCTGACCTGACGTGTGTCTCATGTAGATGTGAAAACCTCCTAACAGACCCAACAGAACCATCAGCTGAAAACACCAGACCAGCACAAACACCACAGACACTGAACAACACAAATACATCAATCAATTAATCAGTGTTGGGTTGCTGTTATCTTAAGATGATCAAGAAATGATCTCACCAGCAGGACAAACTAGTCTGATGATCTTCTGTGCGTGACTGACGTGGTTCTTCACGCTGCAGCAGATGTTTCCATCATTTCCCTCATCCAGATCAATGGTGCTGTTTCCATCCATCAGTGGATCTCCATTCAGAGTCCAGCTGTAGAGGAGCTGATCCCCCTCAGAGGAGCAGGACGCCCTCATCACCCCACTGGAGGAGCAGCTGATTGACACTTCCACTGAGCCAATAGGAGCTGGAGGGAGGGACACATGACAGTCACATGACTCTTTCTCAACTCACTATGTAACAACGATGTAGCAAATGACTGTTTGAAATGCTTTCACTTGTTATTTTTTCTAAAAAATAGAAATAATATATATTCAGTAATGGGCTGCAATAAAAAAAACAGAGATTCAACTGATTCATTTGCATGAGAGTGAGATCTTTGGAGAACATGAGATTGGAATGAGTCTGATGAGAGAGTTTCTGTACCTTCAACAATCACTTGAAGATCTCTAGATGTTTCTGTGCCGTCTGAGCGATGGAGTGTCAATATGTAATTCCCTGAATCTGCTTTGATCACACGCTTTATTATCAGAGTCCCATTAATGACTGTCACTTCAGCTCTGTTATTAAAAAAATCACAATCCTTTATCCTGCCATATTTTACTCTACAAACTTGATCACCTTTTGTGTTGTTGTTTATTCTCTTTTGTATCTTCAGGTCATATTCACTAGTGTCCAGCACCATCAGCAAAATGAGTTTGTCTCCCAGAGCTCCGTAACAAGGATCAGACTGACCAAACCTGCAAAACCAATCCAGACTTGAAGAACAAAATATACAGAGAGAGAGAGAGAAATAAAACTATAAAGCTCTCTTATCCAGTTTTAAATACACAGAATATTTACATTGTAGGTTCCACAGGAGAACCATATCAGACAGACTCTTAATCTAATCTCATCTCTCAAATAATGTTCCTGATTATGATCCAGATCAAAACCCACGTGAAATGGTGCAGTTTGAGCTGTGAATGAAAAGAATAAAGTGAATTTAAAGAAAGTTAAAGAAAGCAGTATCTGTGATGAGGCGTGAAAACAAAAACAGAGCTGCATGTGAACTTTTTAACAACAATGTTTTGCCAGCTCTTAAAAGGTAAAGTAATATGTTTTAATGTGTTGTAATATGTTTCTAAAAAGACTGTATACAGATTAGAATTATAGAAGCTATCATTTTGATTTCTTGGGTTTTAACCAGACGCTTTTTTACTTAAACACTTTCTCTCACATAGGCTATGTAAAGGAAATTTTCAATTAATTATAACAAATATTTATTTTTCTTGCAGGTCTAACATTTGCATGCCTTTGTGTACTGAATGTCCTCAACACTTGTGTCAAAGTGCTGCAATAATGGATGCACGTGGACAAAACGTCTAGACATCTGTCTAAATATAATAATAACCCTAACAGCCCGTGACTTGAGTAACAATTTGAAGTCATTAAAAACCAAATTTGCTTTAAGAATCAATTATATTAGAGAATAAAGCATATTCAAAGGGTATTGTCTGGAGTCTGTCTGGTTACTGCTGCAGCAGGTCAGTGGAACACTATATATATATATACGATATCTTAATATACCACACATATTATAATATTCCAATGCACACAGTCAAGAAGATCTGAAAACCCTATTGCTAGATCACTGCAGACTTTTAATGAACTGCATTCACTGGAGATTTATCATAAGATGAGTTTGATGTGAAAGTGACTCACATGCATCAGTTTGCAGCAGCAGCATCAGTCCAAAGATGAGGATCATTTCTCTAATGTCCAGTTTCCAGAAGAGCCCAATCCCAGCAGAAGAGTGTGATGCTGCTTCAGTCACACAATCACTCCTCACTCTGACAGAAGAGCCCGACTGACACGCATCTGTGCTCACAACAGAGTTAGAAAACTACTGCACAGTTTCTGTCAGAGAAAAGGAAGTTGAAACCATTCACAGTTTGGGGTCTTATACAAGGGCACAATAATAACTAACATACATGTTTGCTTTTCCATCAAAGCAGGTAATTTCCACTAACTAATGCTTCTACAGTTGTACATTTTCATATATTATTTAATATGTTAATAAACTGTTTTTGATATAAAACATATATTTAAGATTTATATATTTGAACTGCAATTAAACATTCATAGATTCTACATAAAAAAAAAAAAAAACAGCTAAAATAATCAAATGGTCATAATAATGCTACTTTTGAAAGTGTAGCCTACTTACAGAAAATGTATTAATATAAATATGCTAAATATGTTATAGCCTATATATCTGTATTACCACATTGACTTCTGGATACACTGCTCTATTTCCTTTCTTAATCATCCATGCAGGAAAAAAATGACATTAAACCAACTTCTAGGCATTTGACTGGATGTTTTTGAATATTTGATGTTTCTCCCACAGATTCATTCACCACAGATCCACAAATGTTTTTTACGATCAGTACTAAAGTGGAAAGATCTGATATTAGGCATTCAATTAAAAGTTACATTTATACAAACAACCCCCTCACTAAAGTATTACTGTCGTTGACAGTATTGAGGAAAGTTACTTTTAAAAGTGATGCGTTACAATATTGCGTTATTCCCTAAAAAAGTAACTAACTGCATTGCTTAGTTACTTTTTATGAAAAGTAATGCTTTACAACTACGTTACTTTGCGTTACTTTTTCTCATCTGGCCTGGGATTGCTTGATTGTTTTTAAATATAAAAAAGTTCTATTTTTGTGCAAATGTAAAATTGAATTTATAGCCTACATAAAAAGATACGTTATTTAACATATTTAATTATTGCATTATGTGTTATGTTTGCGCACGTATGATTTTTCTCAATATGGGACAGGAGAGCTGTCAGTCAATAAATGGGGAAACAAAGTAACTGACGTTACTTATTTAAAAAAGTAACTCCAATATTTTCTTGTAAATTAGAGAGTAATGCATTACTTTAGTAGTCACTTGGAAAAAGAAATCTGATTATATACTCGCATTGCTTGTAATGCGTTACCCCCAACACTGGTCGTTACTGAAATGATGAGACGGAGATCTCTGTCATTACTCAAGTTCACCACACGAGGTCTCCATCAGCACAGCGCTATCGATCTGCTGACATTTGTAACTTTTACTGTTTACTTTCCTTTCAGCTGATTTGTATTGGTTATTTTGATTTATTGGTTTTTTGGTTTATTGGTTTTTCGAATTCTCAGTGTCTCTGACTGAAACCTGAATCTGTACGAAAAACATAAACCCTTTCATCCATCCAGCATTTCCAGCATTTTAAAACTAATATGGATTATTTTAAAAACAAAAACAAAAAACAAACACAAATAATTAAATTAAATTAAATTAAATTAAATAATAAAATAATAAAATAATAAAATAAAATAAAATAAAATAAAATAAAATAATCCAGTGAGGCGGAAATGGAAGTTGTCAACAAGAATTGTTTTCTTTTTAATAATACCATAACAAAGAACAATACAATGACTTGCAGTACATATATATACATAAATATATATATATATATATATATATTATATATATATATATATATATATATATATATATATATATATATATATATACTGCCCTCCAAAAGTTTAGAAACACCCCTGGCAAAGTGTGGTTTTGGACGATATTAGCATAAATCCTTTACTTATAAATACATAAGTCATTTTTTGGTGCAAATTTGATTACATAATAATGGCAGTATATACATGTCAAAGTCAGACATGCCCCTTTGCCAGCTGTGATGCCTGCTTACTGGTTTAAACTTGGCCCAGGTTTTTAAAAGCACACCTTAATTGATTGCCATTTAGCTTTAGAATACAATGAATTTAGGCCCAGATTATGCAGAGCTGTAATAGCTGCTAATGGTGGATATTTTGATGAATTGAAAATGTAAGTTTTTTTCTATGTATAAACTGTTTATGTAATAAAATATCCCTTATCAGTGCAAAATTATTACAAATTAAAAAGGATTCATGCCAATATTGTCCAAAACCCCACTTTTCTAGGGTGTTTTGGAGGGCAGTATATATATATATCTTGAAAGGAAAATAATCTTCAAAGGAAAAAATGCTATTTATGCTGCAAACAAGTATTCACCTTATTTTTCAAATGTTCACATTTATGTAAGCCTATGGGTGAGATATCCGCTATAGGGAAATAACAAGATAACAACATGCAGTAAACGGTACAACAGTTTGCATTACAAACCAGTGTGCTCATAATTAAGACAATACATTAAAATAATATTGTAAGACACAATTTGCAATATCAAGCAGCAAAACGAGCTGTTTTGTACAGCTATAAATAGCTGGATGCGGATGAGACCGTAAGCCAGCATAGTATTGCATAGTATTTCACAGAAAGACATTTGATAAAGAACAGAAGAGACGGCCTTCATCCCTCCAGGGGTGGTGCCGCTCTTCTCTCTAGAAATATGGCACATAGTTTTAGAGTGCACTTGCGCTTTACTAACTGAGGCCCAGATCAGGAAGCAGACAAACTGGCTAAACCGACTGTCTGCCAGCCGCCTCACGTCACCGAAATCAGTAAATTCTCAGCACATGGAGACCCTTTCACCCAGATATCATACTATAGAGACTGTGTCTGTTCCCCGAGCTAGAAAATACAAAAAAACATCCAAACCAATTTAAGAGTAACAATGTAATTGATGTTCAACAAATAAAAAATGTATATAATGCAGAGAAACAAATGATAAAGCTTGGCTTATTGAACATCAGGTCCCTCTCTACAAAAGCACTTTTTGTGAATGATATGATCACTTCTGTTTGACAGAAACCTGGCTAAAACCAGATGATTACATTATTTTAAATGAGTCTACCCCCCAAGATTACTGTTATAAACATGAACCACGTCTAAAGGGTAAATGGGGAGATGTTTTTATAGCAATTTATAGAAATATTTTCAGTGTTTCAAACACACTACTACGGGCTTCAAGTATAAACTTGTTTGAAGTAATGGTGCTTCATATAACATTATCCAGAGAAACAAGTGTTAATGATAAATCCCCCGTGACGTTTGTACTGGCTACTGTATACAGGCCACCAGGACACCATACAGACTTTATTAAAGAATTTGCTGATTTTCTATCTGAGGCTGGAGATAAAGTCTCAATAGTGGGTGACTTTAACATCCATGTCGATAATGAAAAAGATGCACTGGGAGCAACATTTATAGACATTCTGAACTCTATTGGGGTTAGACAACACGTGTCAGGACCTGCTCATTGTCGAAATCACACTCTAGATTTAATACTGTCACATGGAATTGATGTTAAAGGAGAAGTCCACTTCCAAAACAAAGATTCACATATAATGTACTCACTCCCTTGTCATCCAAGATGTTCATGTCTTGCTTTCTTTAGTCGTAAAGAAATTATGTTTTTTGAGGAAAACATTTCAGCATTTTTCTCCATATAATGGACTGATATGGTGCCCCGATTTTGAACTTCCAAAATGCAGTTTAAATGCGGCTTCAAACGATCCCAAATGCGGTTGTAAACGCAGCTGTCCCAGTTAAAAAAAGAAGGCTCTTATCTAGCAAAACGATCGGTTATTTTCATTAAAATAATACAATTTATATACTTTTTTATCTCAAATGCTCATCTTGTCTTGCTCTCCCTGAACTCTGTGTATTCTGATTCAAGGGTATATTGAAAAACTCCAATCGTATTTTCTCCCTTAACTTCAAAAATTTCAAAATCATCCTACATCGCTGAAGAAGTACCGACCCAGTCTTTGCAAAGTGAACATGCAAAGAAGATCAAACACCCTTAACAAAAATGGTAAAACAGTGATATAGGATGATTTTGAAGTTGAGGGAGAACATGAGATGGGAGTTTTTCGACATACCCTGACTGTCATGAACCGGAACAAAACAGTCCAGGCAGAGTAAGACAAGACGAGCGTTTGACATTAAAAAAGTATATAAATTGTATTATTCTAATGAAAATAACCTATCGTTTCGCTAGATAAGACCCTTCTTCCCTGGCTGGGATCGTTTACAACCGCATTTGGGATCGTTTGAAGCCGCATTTAAACTGCATTTTGGAAGTTCAAAATCGGGGCACCATTTCAGTCCATTATATGGAGAAAAATGCAGAAAGTTTTTCTTCAAAAAAACATAATTTCTTTACGACTGAAGAAAGAAAGATATGAACATCTTGTATGACAAGGGGGTGAGTACATATATACGTATATATGTGAATCTTTGTTTTGGAAGTGGACTTCTCCTTTAATGGCGTTGAAATTCTGCAGCAAAGCAATGATATCTCGGATCATTATCTAGTCTTGTGTATACTCCAGATAACTATAAATTCAACTCCTTATTACAAGTATGGGCTTTCTGTTCTGGATCAGACGCTGTATTTTTCTGTTACCACAGAAGTGTGAACTCATATTATTGTCCATTTATCGCAGGTGGTTTTGTGGTGGTTTTCACACTAATGCGCCTGCACCTGAGCGTACACACACTCCTCTTGTGTTTTACTCGGCTGCTGTTGAACATTTCTGTTGGCGAACGTCACCTCTCCATAATGAAGCTCTTGCTCCTTCTTCACATTCTTGTTTGTATGAGGGTCCGTCGTGGCAGTTTCCACATCTGCAGAAAGAGAAGAAGCACAATGAAAAGATGAGATAATAAACAAGATGATTTCTGTTGCATTAATGTTGACAGTAATTTGACGTGTGTTGAAGGAGAGAATCTGCAGTGGCATATACATATTTCTCTAAAGTGTTGGGGAAAGTTACTTTTAAAAGTAATGCATTACAATTTTGCGATACTCCCTGTAAAAGTAACTGATTACGTTACTTAGTTACTTTTTATGGAAAGTAATGTGTTATGTTACTTTTGCGTTACTTTTTAAATCTGGGCACGTCTTGCTTCTTTGTTTCTAATATAAAACAATTCTAATGTAAAAGCCCTTTTACACCAAAAGTGAAATGAATTCACCTCAGGCTGAAAGAAAAGTACATTTAAGCAGGAGATCACTCTTCAGCTATAAAAAAAAAAATGAAGCACAAATGTTAGTTTATCTAAAGTAATTTTTGCTTATTAGTATGGCTGATTTGCATCATCGAAGGTCAGCATCAAAGACACTGGTTAATAAAATGGGATTAAATACATAAAGGATATTTGTTTTATTTAACATATTTAATTATTGTGGGGTTGCGTCATATTCTGAGTTTGCATTTCACTGTTTTTATTCATTTTTATGAATACTGAATCTGTTTTTTTGTGAGTGAGATGAATTAATGCATGTTCACATTTAGTCTAGAAGACAGTAACATCATGTTTACTCCCGATTTCCCAACAGGAGACTTATTTGAAAAAGTAACTCTTAGAAATTTAAAAGTAATGCATTACTTTACTAGTTACTTGAAAAAAGTAATATTATTACGTAACTTGCATTACTTGTAATGCGTTACCCCCAGCACTGTTTATCTATACTCCTTTATTTAGTTATACTATATTTTATGACTCTGTTCATTTCTATGCATTATTAATGTATTTATATTCTTTATTGTACTTGCATTTATACTCTCACAAACACATCAAGACTCATCGTGACTTACATATTTTTAATTTTGTGACTCAATGTCAGGAATGTCATGATGAAACACGGTGTTACAACAGTAAAGCAGAAAAACCCTTCAGCTTCCTTTCTAGACTTGCTGTTGATAAATTTTCTGCTTCGCTATAGGCGGCCACATTGAGGTTGTTTTCAGTAAAACCACAGATGCTTTTTTATCTGTTTTTCTTTCACAGTACTGTCTCATGCATCTATACTTCAGACCTAATCTAACAAGTCAGACTGTGACTTACTGCCATAGTCAGTTAGGTTTGTCAAATTCTAAAAAAAAAAAAAAAAATTTGTCAAATTCTAGATCCTGGCAAGAAATATTTCTGTTAAACTATTAAAATTGATAGATTATTATTTATTTTATTTTTTTACAGATTTTAAAGAAATTAAGATTGTTTAAGACTGTTGCGATTTATTATTTATTATATTTAATGTTTTTTTATGCATAAATGTACATTCTGTCATTGTTTACTTCATAAAAAAAAAACCTCAACAACATACGGATTTGGAACAACATGATGTTTTGATGGTTTTGGGCAAATTATTCCCTGGGTAACAGTGACAGTTTGTGTATGAACCAGAGATTGATTAACATTATATTTATATATATTAATTTATCAGATGCTGAAATCCAAACTGAGTTACAAATGAGGACAAATATAAGCGAGCGATGAAGGTCATTTAGCAGCAGTGTTGCAATGCTAAAATTTAGGACAGAAATACTGACTTGGTGTAGGTTTCAGCTGATTCTTCTTTTTATAAACGTAGTATGCAATGGCGGCCAGAACAATAAGAATTGCAGCAAGACATCCCAGAACGATCAGAGTGACTGAGGGACCTGTGGAATTAAAAACACAAGACATTAAAAATGAAACATAGGAATGGCCCCTAAAAAGTTCTAGGAGAAAAAATTATTTTAAACATGACAATATAAATATATAAAAAATATATTTAAATATAAAAACTCTAATAAGAGAGTTTCTTTGTTGTCTTTTAGTCATTCATTATGATCCTTATGTTCTTTATTTGATTTTATAATTTTTGAGTGAGATCTTTGGAGAACATGAGATTGAGTCTGATGAGAGAGTTTCTGTACCTTCAACAATCACTTGAAGATATTTAGATGATTCTGTGCCGTCTGATTGACTGAGTTTTAATGTGTAATTTCCTGCATCTGCTTTGATCACACCGTTTATTATCAGAGTCCCATTGATATATTTAACTTCAGGTCTGTTATTATAAAGTTCACATTCATTCTCTTTTATTTTGTAATACTTTATTCTACAAACTGGATCATCTTGTGGGTTGTTTATTGTCTTTTGTATTGTCAGATTATATTTTCCAGCGTCCTGGACCATCTGCAGATTGAGTTTGTCTCCCAGATCTGTGTTACAGGGATCAGGCTGATTAAAGCTGCAGATTCTCTCCACACCTGAAGAACAAAACAAACACACAATACCAACATCAACTTTAAAACACTAAAAAGAATGCAAACAGTGTAATGTAAAGAAATGAGCACTGTAGTAACCCTTTCAACGTAAAATCAGAAAAACAGGCTTGCTCTGATTGCACTGAAACATCTGAACTACTCATCAGTCTTAGTTAAACACTGATGATCAATCCTTACACACTTTAACTCATGTTTATATTCAAAATAAATGAAAATGCTAGGTACATCCGAATTTGCAACCTTATGCACTATTCTGTGTTATTTTGTAATATAAATAATGTTAGTAGTGTGTTTACACTGAAAACTACAAAAAGAAAAAGTTACCTTTAAATACACCGATGATGCAATATCAACACTGTTGAACTGAACTGAATCAACACTGAACTGAACCGATCTGAAAAAAAGACACTATTGTCTTTTTAAAGTCACTTTACAGTTAAATTTGAGTTTATTTCAAGTTTTCATCATTGTTTGTTTTTCCTGTTTATTACTTAAATTGCTTTTTGTTTGTTTTTTATCAGCTCTGGCCATTTTTAGCTTTTCCCAACTCTCTTTAATGACAATTTTTACGCTTTCATTTAAATTATTAATTAATTTGTCTACTAAATGTCCAGTATTCAGTGTACACACATCACACATGTCATTTTTGTACATTTTTCTAAACACTTCTTGAACATTTCCACCACATTTCAATCTTGGTTTACATCATCACAGCTTTTAAAAGTAATAATTAGCATTTACTGTACCTCTTTCCCAAGCACTTCACCAATCCACAACCTTAAACCATAACACGTAATACTAAAACTACCAAAAAAAAAAAAAAAAATTCATCAAAAAGTTTAATCTCTGCTCTAGCTTGTTTCCTGCCTAATAATTACGGTTGGCTCTGTGAAGAATTGCTTGTCATGTTCCTCATTTATATATAAGTCACTTTGACTTTTCTAAATAAACACATGACGTGTAATTTTAGATCATGTATTGATCACGCAAGTCAATAAAATCTAAACAAAAAAAGGTATTTTTATAAATAAGTTGACTCACATGCAGTAGTTTGCAGCAGCAGCATCAGTCCAAAGATGAGCATCATTTCTCTAAAGTCCAGTTTCCAGAAGAGCCCAATCCCAGCAGAAGAGTGTCAGATCGAGTTTCATGCAGCGTCTTCACTGACAGACAGCAGCTCTACTGACACATCAGGAAATTACATGACTTTAACAAAGAAAGAAGAAAGAGGAAGTTTCCTCATAGGAGGGGAAGACACACGCTGTTGGTCAGCAGTTTCCACTATTACACTTTTCAGCAATGGAGACTAACAACAGAATAAACAAGACTCTAGACTTCATAGAACTATAGATTATCATCTAAAAAGCATGAATGTCATTTCTATTTCTATTTCATTTCATTTTTATGTTCAGAGATTATTCTTAGTCTGAATAAACTTTCTTTTCCTTATCTGTTAAATCATTTGGACAGTTGCAGGTTTTTATTAAAAAAAGACAAACTATATCCGTGTTAAATGATATCACGCTCTCTGCCAAATATTACTGTGAGTTTTCCTGTTTGTGTTCTCTCGCCCTCCTATTTACTGCACTCCCCCTCCCTATACCTCTCGTTTTTATCCGTTTTACATATACTTAGTTTGAATAACAGGATGAATTTAGGAATAGGTTTTTATACACCCAGATCTATATCTGATATTTCATTATATGCACAATAATGTCCTTGTTTTGTATGATGCACATATGTAACACCAACCCCTGACAATGGATCTATATAATCTAATGTGGGAGACAATAAACTTGAAAGAAGTTTGTGAACATACAATTGGCTTCGTGTTCATAATTCTTTCCATGGGCCCATGCAAGGAATGAGAATAGTCGGACGGCATCGAAAGATAAAGAGCTAAGATATTTATTAACAAATGGGAGCTCGTCTTTCCGGGAATTTTTACAGACAGGTGAGAAATAGTCTTTAATTAAATATTCTAGCTGTCTGTTACGAAATTGATTATATTTCCGTGCCGTGAATTTACACTCTGCCATATTTGGAGGAGTGGGTTATCCTCGTCCTGTGTAAGATACACTGTAAAAAATAAAAAACACAATTTGTTGAGTCAGCTTAAAACAATTTGTTACCCCGCTGCCTTAAAATTTTAAGTTCAGTCAACTAAAATAAGTTTAGTCAACTTGAAATGTTAAGTTGTACTAAGTAACAACTTAGATTTAGTGTGTTTGCTAAACTTAACAGATGGGTAAGTAACCCAGCTTCAACTCAAATATCTAAGTTGTCACTTAGTATAATTTAACATTTCAATTTGAATAAACTTTTTTTGAGTTGACTGAACTTAAAATTTTAAGGCAGCCAGGTTACAAATTATTTTAAGTTGACTCAACAAATTGTTTTTTACAGTGCATGCAGGAAGAACAGTATCGTTTTGCGACCGACTGTTAATCTCCAGGTTATCCTCACGATTTATATGTGGGAAGGAGAATGGATGTTTTGCAAAAGAGACATTTTTCATTACACATTCATAAACTAAAAGAGAATGGACGCTTCTTAAAAAGTTATCTTTGTTGCCTGTTCTCACATCGACATATTCTCAGTCCTTCCAAGATTACATAATTTTTAATGACTTGAGAAAGTTGGTATTGTGAAATCCTTGCAATGCACTAAAATAAATAAATTGCATAGACATGAAAATGCACTATCCAGAGTTACATTTTTATAATTCATGAATGAAAACATTTTGTAATATGATTTTGATGTATAATTTCCATGGTAATGCAATGTCTGATTTTAAAGAATGAATTTTGAGACTTTAAGTTTTTAGGTGATATATAATTTCTTAAGATTTCTATTGCATGATAGGTAAAAAGGCAACAAAGTGTAACGGAGACTCCAGGGAAGCGTGTAAGATCCAGATGTGAGCTTTATTTAACACAGCGTAGTCAAGACAGGCAGGGTCGATCTCCAAACAAACAATGAAACGTAGGCAAGACAAAAGCAAAAACCAAATAAACAGGCAGAAGGTCAAAATCCAAGAGAGAGCAGTCCAAAGTGACAAATGAACAAGGCTATGAAACTAGGCAAAAACTATGGCAATGAACTAGACAGAACTATGGTAAAAAAAACAAGGCAAAACAATGACAAGAAACAAAACCGTGGCAAAACAAAACAAGGCAATGAAACAGGATAAACGCTTAGTAGAGTCTGCACAGCAAAACAATACTTCGTAGAGGCCTGTTTGGTTTAGGCCTCCTTAAATGGCCACCAAACAGGAAGTTACCAGAGAAGCAGCAGAGGGAGCGGAAACAGGCAGTCCATGGGTGAGGGCTCCCTCTGCTGGCGTGGCGTTACACAAAGAAAGTCTTTTTGTTAACTTATGTTATGATGTAGATTTTTTAGGTGCACTCTTGTCATAAATTAATCTATTACTTTTCCTACATAATTTATAACACAAAAGAGTGGTAAAATATCTATTTAGGAGTCTTAGACCTTCGCAACAATATATAGTTTGTCATGATTAGATCAGGATTTACTTGTAAAATGGTGAAGTAAACTTAGGCGTCCCACAGAGTGGGCGGTGACAGTTAAAGGGTTAATGAAGTTTTGTTTTTACCCACGTGTTAGATCAAGTGCGCTGCTATTTTTAAAAGCATTGTCAGTCACCAACAAAGCCAACATTATGATACAATGCTGTTTATTGGATAGATGACAATGTATAGAGCAGAAATATACAACTGTATTTAGAGGATTTGGCTGAAATGATTTTAGAACATTTGAGGTATGTAATGGCTCTGAAAGGTTAAAGGAAATACTTTTTTTGTGAAAAGTGTGAGCCACAACAGAATTGTATTGATAAATTATTAAACAATATAATGTTAAATACAGGTAGCTCGTATTACATCTTGTTATCTTTAGATGTATGGAGTGTGTGTCTTTCATCTCTGGGGGACATCTTAAAATGTGATAAACTGCAAAGATTGAGATTTTAGTTTGTGTTAACAAAAATAACTTGTGCATTGTGATCAATGGGAAAAAGATTGAGTGACTACTTTACACAGATGAATTCAGCTTATGATAACAATGGGAAAAAAAGGAAAACATTTTTCTTGACTTTGGTTGTTACATTTGGTAGATTATTTACAAGATTTCAGTCTATAGTTATATTCCAATGCATCGTGCTGATGAATTTATAATGATTATAGAAATATGATATGCGCAGATCACCTGCTCGGTAAAATATGGACATACCCAGCGATTGGGATGTTTTGACCCAGTGGTTGGATTAAATGCTTAACCCAACCTTCTGGGTAGTAACCCAACCGCTGAGTCAAAACAACCATATTTTGTAGTTTGTCCATATTTTACCCAGCACTGGGTCATATTTAACCCAGCAGTTTTTAGAGTGTAGGTTACTGCTCTCTGCAATATTCCAAGATGGAATTCCTTGCTCTTTTCCTGAAAAGAAAAACTTGCTTTATTAAAATAAAATAAGGAACTGCTATATATGTTGCTAACTGGATGAGATTCCTTTGAATTTTGGACAGTTGCACAAGATGACTGACCATAGCACAGATTGCTCATATGCAGTTGTGGTCAAAGGTTGCAAAGCGGTTCTCTTGAGTGTTCTTTTTTTTTAGAGGAAACAGACGACTTCCGGGACAGCTGCCAATGGGTGATACAACATGGAGAAAGAGACATTATGGCTGTGAAAACAGGAAAAGCTGATGGGTGATTGGACACCCCCTGTGAGAGGCATCTGACACTTCTGGGATGGGCTAGAATGGAGAAAGACTGAGAAATGATGCATACGTGTAAAAAAACTGCCATGACGGGCAGACCGAGGAAGAAAGCTGCATACACAGTCAAAAACCAGGTCCTTATCACAGAGTGACAGACTGGAAGAGACAGAGAGACACTGAAACAGCCAAAACATATTTCTTTCGTTTCTTTCGTTTTTCGTCATATCGACTTTCATTTCTTCCCTCGTGGGCAGGTACTGCATATACAATGATTACTACAGAGACTGCCTCACATTTGGATTTGTCATTAATTTGCAACTTTGATAATTCACTGGCCGTATAGCAGTTTTTTGTAATCTGTTCAACTAACAATACACTGCTTTCTTTTAATAGGCACCAGACCAACCCCATAGAAAGAAGTTAAATGTTTGGTTGATTTCTCAAACAGCTAAAACTCAGACTGGATTTAGAATAGAGAGGAGTTGCTGTGAAATATAGAAAGAGTTTTAGACTCTGCTTTAAAGACAAGGCTTCTTGTAAAGCTGGTAAACATAGATGGTCCAGGATTCCTTAAAAAAAATAAATAAATAAATACAAAATAAGGGAATAAAAGGGCACAAAGTGTCCAAGGTCAAATATGAATGGTAAAGCAATGAAACTGGTCACTCCATCTTTATTTAATAGACATTTCTTAGGGCTGACTTTAAGTAATAACTCTAAATTTTCAAAATGAATTGAAATTACAAATGCTGTCCTACCCAGAGATTGCGGTTACATGATGTTAGTGTTATTGGCCACGGATCCAAGATCATGCTGAGATCTCCAATCTTTTTAGAGCGGCTCATGAGCAATAGAAAGAGATAATAAAGACGAAATTAAAGTGCACAGTTAAATGATGGATTATATTTAGAAATTAAAATTGGTTCTTT
The DNA here is from genome assembly GCA_036247105.1 of Cirrhinus mrigala. NCBI lineage: Eukaryota > Metazoa > Chordata > Actinopteri > Cypriniformes > Cyprinidae > Cirrhinus > Cirrhinus mrigala. Next base: position 1,783,210 of record CM070020.1, on the reverse strand, counting down.
TAATTATGGCATGCCTAGACCTAAAAGATTATTTGGACAAAATATTGAAACATTTGGGGTTCATGATCGCGATGTGAAACTCAACCTTGTTGTGATGGACATCGTCCAACTGTTTTAGTCCAACGATTAGACACTGTTGCAAGGAGAAAGCCACAGTGCCTACGTTTAGTAGCTTCTGTCATCATCGAAATTGATTTATTCAAATACACTTGGTGGTATTCCACCCTTACAACATACATTCCCCATTCAGTTGACTGTCTGCGGAGGCAGTGACTAAAAGGAGATGGTGCTCTGGCCAGAGATGGGGGTGTGTGAGTGTCAAAACATGACAAACTGCCATGAACATGAACAGTTTCCAAATTTTCAAAAGTGGGCACACAAGGTAGAGTATGCCCAATAAAATAATGGCTATGGAGTAATTTGGCTAAATATCCTGGCCTGGGATATTTTTGTGGCAGAAAGTGCCACACCAGCGCAAGGTAAAACATGGGAAGGCAGAGCAAGAAGGCTTGCCCTGTCCACCCCACACTTAATTTTTTTTCCCTTTCAGGATGTCATGACGGACTTCATCAAACTGATTTTGTGTCAGATGTATGAAATACATTGTGCTTGTTAACATGTTACATGTGGGCTGAGTGTTTCACAGAAAAACTGATATTAATGGGTAAAAAGCCATGTGAATAAAAAGGCATGCTTAAGAAATTATTTGATAAAAAGTGAGACACCTTTAAACAACAAAGAAATACTTGAGCTGAATTGAAATTCACTGTATATCACTCAGAAGTGTTTCTAACTCTGGCAGAGGCAGAAGAGTCTCCAAGGGGGACCAGTAAGAAGAATGAGCAAACTCAACTGGTGGCTTAAAAGCCCACTGTTTGCTTCAACTGATAAAGAGCCTGCCTGAATCAAGGAAAGATTGAGGAGCAACTCAATCAGTGTTTGAGAAGAAAAAGGAGAATGCAAGCGAGGCTGATTAAATCGTTTGATCCTGAAATCATCCTGATATAGCACTGAAGAAATTTCGATGTGGTTTAAATTTATCAAAAGATTTATTATGTTCATCTGTATGACATTACTGATAATGTTGTTGTTTTAGCTGATTCGAGTCACTGCATAGGTTTAGTATTGATATAGGCTTTAAAAGTACATTTATTAGATCGTCTTACACTGGATACATATCGCAGGTTAAAATTAAAATAAAAAGGTAGTATAAGTTATATGAGTGGAAAAAATGGACCGAATTTAAAAGTCCTCCTGACATTAAAAGCCTGAGAGCTGCAGTAAGTCCTCAGTACAGCAAAAGTCCAGGTGACATTAGGGGTTATTTCTTATGATGGCCCACATCTGACTGTCCTGGTGAAAATCTAATGCTTAAATTATGGATATCTGTCCAGATATTCGTAACCTTTATAAACCAAAGGTGTGAACAAGGTATTATGCAACGCAATGCATTGATTTTTGACTTTTTGGCTCTGTAGCAATCCATTATATTCGGCTTTGATTAAGAATTATGTGAAGGAAGGAAACTAGAACTTGCAAGACTATTACTAAAATTATTAGGCCATGCCTGTAAAACTGGTAATACACCTGTGCATATTTCTTTGTAAATATGGGTGAGGAAAACTGGCTAGATAATGAAGATATACAATACATCTGCTATGAACATGTGGTAGTGACTAGCCAAACATATTTTTAAGTCTGAGGCCAAGGAAAAGCTACAAGGCTTACATGTACCTCCACTGCAAACCTAATAGACTATGACTAAAGGGCAAAGTGTGGTATAGTAGGAATATCATGTTGCACATATATCTCTGATTATAATGTTGATCAATTTAGGTTTACTGAATATGACTAGAAATGCTTAGGAAGTGTAGGCAAAGGAAGTGGTGAACACTCAGAATGATTTTTGTCGATTCACAAGTTGGTAAAAGATGCTCTTAAGTGCCGTGATGAACAGAACTGTTAAATGTGCTGATCTTAAGTGGGATGAGAAAAATGTTAATCTAATGTTAAGGAAGTGGAATTGAGCAGAGAGCCTTTACGATGTTTATAATATAAACAAATGGGGGCACTGTTAAATGATATCACACTCTCTGCCAGATATTACTGTGAGTTTTCCTGTTTGTGTTCTCTCTCCCTCCTATTTATTGTACTCCCCCTCCCTATAACTATGACTTGACTACCAGATCACTGAAAGTTTTTTTTTTTTTTTTTTTTTAATCAGCTCTGGCCATTTTTAGCTTTTCCCAACTCTCTTCAATGACAATTTTTACACTCTCATTTATATTATTAATTAATTTGTGTACTAAATGTCCAGTAGTCAGTGTACACACATCACACATGTAATTTTTGTACGTTTTTCTAAATACTTCTTGAACATTTCCACCATATTTCAATCTTGGTTTACATCATCACAGCTTTTAAAAGTAATAATTAGCATTTACTGTACCTCTTCCGCAAGCACTTCACCAATCCACAACCTTAAACCATAACACGTAATTCTACTTTCTACGTAAGACTACAACAACAACAACAACAAAAATAATTTATCTATGAAATCTATGTTTCATCCCTGCACTAGCTTGTTTCCTGTCTAGCTCAATAAACCTAATAATTATGGTTGGCTCTGCAATGAATTGCTTGTTATGTTTCTCATTTATATATAAGTCACTTTGACTTCTGAATAAACACATGTATGTGTAATTTTAGATCATGTATTGATCATGTAACCTAAACAAAAAAAGGTATTTTTATAAATAAGTTGACTCACATGCAGTAGTTTGCAGCAGCAGCATCAGTCCAAAGATGAGCATCATTTCTCTAAAGTCCAGTTTCCAGAAGAGCCCAATCCTAGCAGAAGAGTGTCAGATCGAGTTTCAGGCAGCGTCTTCACTGACAGACAGCAGCTCTACTGACATATCAGGAAATTACATGACTTAAAAAAGAAAGAGGAAGTTTTCTCATAGGAGGGGGAGACACACGCTGTTGGTCAGCAGTTTCCCCATATTACGCTTTTCAGCAATGGAGACTAACAACAGAATAAACAAGTGACCCGACTTCAAAGAACTATAGATTATCATCTAAAATGCATGAATGTCATTTCTATTTCATTTTTATGTTCAGAGATTATTCTTAGTCTGAATAAACTTTCTTTTCCTTATCTGTTAAATCATTTGGACAGCTGCAGATTTTAATTACAAAAAAGACAAACTATATCCGTCACTGATACAGTAGAAAACAGAAGCGAAGAACAGCATGAAACATTACTAACCACAAAACAGATCATCTATTAAAAACATGCAGGTTACCAGCGTTTAGTTTAAAGCCACAGAACCCAAACTGCAAAACTTCAAATGAAACAGACAGATGAAGCAACAGACCAAAACTGTTACATCAGGTTTGACACCAAGCATAAACCTTCTATTTTGATTGCAGGTAGGTTACATTGAAAATGTTTGAGATATAACACTAGGAACTGGTATTAATATATAATATAAACATATCTTCTTGTGAACACCAACACTGAAGGTGGTATTTTCAGTCACTGAAACTCAACTGTGACAGCAGTGGTTTTCACAATGGAAGTAAGCAGCAGAAAGTGTTAGAGGAGTGGTGAGTTCATGCCATGAAAGTGAACTTCATTGCTGAGCATGAACTGCATATACATCTCTTACATCACATGTGTGGCTAAGTGTTTCCTACATGGCTCACATATTGTAAAAACAAATCAACAGTACAGCATGAAACAAACGAATGACTCGTGTGAGTTGGTTCTTTAAAATGAAAAGGTAGAAGATTCACCAACTCACTGATTTGAAATAGTCTGGTGAATCCTTCAGTGAATCAAAATCTAAAGCGCAGCACTTGTTTTTATAAGGCAGAAAGAACAACAGAATGCAATTCTAAATTCAGCCATTGTTCAAAGTTATTTGGGCTTTAAAGGGATAGTGAGTAAAGTCTGTCATCATTTACTCGCCTGGTAGCCATTGACTTTCATAGTATGGCACAAAAAAACAAAAACAAACAAACTACCAGCAACTGTTTAGTTAATAAAATTCATCAAAATATATTCTTTCATGCTCAGCAGAAGAAAGAAATTCAATTAATGCAGGTTTGGAACAACTTGAGGGTGAGTAAATGACAGAATTTTCTTTCTTTTTCTGGGGGGACTATCCAATTTTTCTGAAACATTTTAAGTTGTTTAAATATTGCTACTTACTACTTGTTTCAGAACATAATATTTTCTGAAATCTGAAAATTCATATTGCATCCAATGCTGTTTATACTGAGTTACAGATCAATAACTTGTTTTCAGTAGGGTGAACTCAGGTAAAGCAGAACACTTTTTGTAAAAAGTGTAATTTAGATAGATTTTTCTTGTCTATTTAAAATTACTTTTGTTAGCTTCAAGGTCCAGCTATAATATTTCAGTTTGAACAGAGTTCATATAAAGTCTTATATGCAAGATGTATACCAGTGAACATTTTGAGGTCATGTACTACAGACAAATTTCTTTTCAGGTCAAGTGGACCATCCCTTATTTATCAACAATTATTCTGCATCTTAATTAAAAACATGTTTTATTAACACATATGTTCAGACAAACATATTTAACATTATATTTAATAAACCCCAAAAATATACAACCTGCAGGTTACACATAAAATAAATCATGTGTAAATCCACATCTCAATTTATGTGTGAAATTCCAAACAACTGAAAGAACATGTTGTTTTGACATTAAATTTGATGAAATCTTAATATCAGAATATATTATTTTAATATATTAATCAGAATATATATGTGACCTTGAATCACAAAACCAGTCATTAGGGTAAATTTTCATAAGGGCCTTTAAAGTTGTCCAAATGAAGTTCTTAGCAATGCATATTACTAATCAAAAATTACGTTTTGATATATTTACGGTAGGAAATGTACAAAATATCTTCATGGAACCTGATCTTTACTTAATATCGTATTGATTTTTGGCATTAAATAAGAAAAGTCGATCATTTTGACTGTGCTACTTAAGACTGGTTTTGTGCTCCAGGGACACATATTCAATCAAGCAAAACTATTTTATCATTTAGAGAAACAGTGTCCCTTTAATTAAAAAAAAAAAAAAAAAAAAAAAACAAAAAAACATTGTTATACTCTGAAAGTGTAAACCCTTTGAGCACAGTACAATCAAGCTTAAACGACCAACTTAACCTGAATTCACCATATTTTCATAAGTATTTCATAACTTTAATTTAACTTTTAAGATTTTATTTATTTATTTATTTGTTTGTTTGTTTTTGTTTGTTCGTTTATATCACTGAGCAGTAAACAGAAATGGATTGATGTCTGCTTTTCCTCGGGGTGGAAAAGAGACTTTTATGTTAAAATTATCAGCTTCCAGCCGGAAGTTCACCACTCGATGATCGTCCCGGTGTTTTTCAGTCTGTGTTTTAGCCTCTGAACATTTGAAGGGTTTTATTTTTATTTAACACCCGTTAACGGGAGCAAATGTCCGCGCAGGGCGACTGTGAGTTCCTGGTGAAGCGCGCGCGGGAGCTCGTGCCGCAGGACCCGTATGCAGCTAAAGCCTGGCTCATCACCGCGCGTACACTCTATCCCACAGACTTCAACATACAGGTAAGAAAACATCAACAACATACACTAGTCTGTCATACAACAACATTACTAATGCATTTAAAACCCACTGCACATCATCCAGGGCTCTGGTACAGCGGGGTTCATTCTTTCAGATGCCACGAACCCCCAAATATGATCATTCAAAATGTCAAAGACATCTATATGTTTACATGTGTGAAATTCTTAAATGAAAAAATTCCACCATAGATCAAAAGGTAAAATACTATATTTTTAGTGTATAATTTATTTTAAAAACTAATAAATGTATGTTAAATAATATTTTGAAAATATTTGCTTCCTACTGTACTTTTAGATGTTACTTATTTAAATATTTCAACAAATATTTAATTTAATTTTTTTTTTTTATTTTACTATTTTATTATTTACTTGTTTTAAACATTTTTATTATTTTATTTATTTAATTAAACGTTTATTATTTAATTTCATGTTTGTTTAAGTATTATTTTCAGTATTTAGTCTTTTCTAAATAATTAATTGGTTTTTTTTTAAACATTTTTAATATTTTATTTTTAATTTAAAAAAATGTATGATATTTTATTTAATGTTTGTTCATTTGTGTATATATATGTATATGTATGTATACAATCATTTTTGGTATTTGGTCTTTTTTACATTTATTTTATTTAATCAAATGAGTTAATTATTTTAGTTACTTCATATAATGTATTCATATTTGTATGGTTTATTTGTTGTTGTTATTGTTATTATTATTTATTCACATGTTTATTTATTATTCATTTAAATCAAATTTACAAAAAAATATAATGGTAACACTTTACAACAAGGTGCATTAGTTAACTAAATTAGTTAACATGAACTAAGAAAGAACAATACTACAGCATTTATTAATCTTATTTAATGTTAATTTCAGCATTTATTAATGCATTATTAAAATCACAGGTTGTGTTTGTTAGCATTAGTTAATGCACTGTGAACTAACAAGGAACGGCTGTATTTTTATTAACCAACATTAACAAAGATGAATAAATACTGTAATAAATGTATTGTTCATTGTTCATTTGTATTAATGCATTAACTAATGTTAACAAATGACACCTCGTTGTAAAGTGTCACCAATAAAATGTTATCTTGAATGCAGTGCATGTTGCTTTAGAAAAAAGCTTCCTCTTTGTCTAATATTCTATTATAACGTGTCCTGTTTGCATTTGCAAGCAGTAAAATTCTTTCAGATTTTGATGAATGTTCATATTTATTATTGTGCATATGCATATCTGAGTCTCTGCATCATGCAAAGGTCTGTGTGCATTAGATCTGTGCATATGTGCATCATGTGTGGTGGTTTTCGTGTCTGATGCGTGTGTTATGTTCATGTGTGCAGTATGAGATGTACAGTATCGAGCGTAACGCAGAGAGGACGGCCTCCGCCGGCAGACTCCTGTACGACATGTGAGTCCACAACACACACGTTCACTCTGGATGTGTTCGCTGCACATGACGGCTGTTGTTTAATGTTTTTCTTTGGTGTTTTCTGGTGCACAGATTCGTGAAATTTCCCAGAGCAGCCGGTGGTCTGGCGTGAGATCGCAGTGATCACTGCAGCGTTACGAAACGACAGCCAGGATAAACACGCTCAGTTTCTAAAAGGTGCATGGCCTACATCAATATATATATGTACATATTTGTTACCCTGGACCACAAAACCAGTCTTAAGTAGCACGGGTATATTTGTAGCAATAGACAACAATACATTGTATGGGTTAAAATGATCATTAGGATTAAGATATCATTGAGATATTAAGTAAAAATCATGTTCCATGAAGATATTTTGTACATTTCCTACTGTAAATATATCAACTTAATTTTAGATTAGTAATATGCATTGCTAAGAACTTCATGTGGACAACTTCAGCACCCTCAGACTACAAATAATTGTCCTATCTAACAAACCAAACATCATTGGTACATCAAAGGTACATCATACATCAAAGCTTATTTATTCAGCTTTCAGATGATGTGTAAAATGATCTTTACCACTGGTTTTGTGGTCCAGGGTCACACACATAGGTATATATATATATATATATGTATGTATATATATATATATATATATATATATATATATATATATATATATGTATGTATGTATGTATGTATGTGTGTGTGTGTGTGTGTGTGTGTGTGTGTGTGTGTGTGTGTGTGTGTGTGTGTGTGTATGTGTGTGTGTGTGTATCGTTTTTTTATAAATCATTTTTTAATAAATATTTGAAATTAGTTTTTATTTTTATATTTTCAGTTTTATTTTTAGTTACATTTTAAGTAATTGTATTATTTGTTTATGTCATTTTTATTAGCTTGTTTGTTTGTTTTTAAATATGACTGTTCAGTTTTAGTTTCAATTTACTTCCAGTTTTACATTTTACAGCTTTAACTTAAACTTAGTTATTTCCCAAAGCAACATTTCTAATTTTCAGTACGTTGTTCATTTTCTGATATTTATATTAATTTCAGTTAACAAAAACATATATTAATAGTTTTACTTCAGTTTTATTTTTTATTAATTTCCAGTTAATTTTAGTGTTTCAAATTAAACTTATTTCAGTTAGTTTCCAAGACATAATTTCCAAATTAAATTTAACTTAAGGTTTTCATCATCTAATATTTCTATTTCATTTAATTTCAGCTTTATTTCAATTAACAATAATCTTTTTTAATTTGAGTTTTTCATTTTATTTCATTTCATTTAATTCATTTCATTTTATTTTATTTTATTTTATTTTATTTTTCAAATGCAACTGAATAAAACAATAATAAAAGATTACAAAACAAATATCTGTAACTTGTATTGTGTTTCATCTTTATTTTGAAACTAGTCACAATACTGAAAAGAATGATGCTGCTCAACACAGCATCATAACACATTATTTTATTGTATTTTTTTATTTTTTTATTTTTATGATTCTTAAAAGGCAACCTGAAGTGAAAATAAAACTAATTGTCACAAGTATGTACAATAATTCAATGTACAAGGAATCTTTTCACCTCGGCATTCGATTTGATCTATTGAGAAATTATTATTTTTATTTATTTATTTATTTATTTATTTGAATCAAAAAATGCATCACCAGAATGACCTCTGACCCCTTGACCTCTTTCCCAGGTCAGTTTAGGAGAGTCGTTATTAGAGGCAGAGACTGTAGAGAACCTGGACACGCCTGTCAACTGCTTCAGGAAACTGTTTGGTACAAATCTCAAATCTCTTTATTGATTTATTTTTGTTTTATATACTTTTTTTTTGAGCAAAGAGTGAAAATTTCCTTATTTGCTCTTAATTTGCTTTTTTGTTTTCATCTCTTTTCAGTGTGTGACGTTCTGCTGCTGATTCTGAATAATCCAGAAATGCGTCTCTCTGTCAGTTTACTCTATAAGTACATGCACAAAGCAGCAGAGTTTTATATATGTTACGTGACGCGGGAGCCGTCGGCAGACGGAGAGATACAGGGTAAGAGCGCAGTTTTTATTTTGCAATCAATCTATGTATTTTGGGTGAATTTTGCTGGTAGTAGGTCATTTGTCTATTTCATGCATAATGAAAATTTGCATAGCATGCCCAGTATACATACTGCATACTACAAAAGTAGTGTGCTTTGTAGAGTAGTGACTATTTTGTTTTCTTTTTATTTATATAGCACTTTCCACAACACTGTGAAAGCTTGTTTCCACCAATAAAAATATAAATTGTACTGTCAAACAATTAATCATGATTAATCACATCCAAAATAAATGTTTTTAATTGCATAATATATGTGTGTGTACTGTGTATATTTATTATGTATATTTAAATACACACGCAGTATATATTTTGAAAATATTTACATGCATTTAAATGTATACATTTTTATTCATATAATTAATATTATATATAAATATATTTAATATATAAATGTGTGTATATATATATATATATATATTATATATTATTATTTTCTTTTATTATTTTTTATTTAAATATATCCATGCATGTGTGTGTATTTATATATACAAAATTAAATATACACAGTACACACGCATATTTTTGTAAAGTAAACTTCATGTTTTAGTCATTTTTTTGTTTAACTGCAATTAATCGTTTGACAGCACTAATAAAAAAGGTTATTGTGACTTGTCACAATTTTGAGTTTATTTCTCACAATTCAGTTTTTTTCCTCAAAATTGTGAGAAAAAGGCAGAATTTTCCGATAAAACATAATTTTAAGATATAAACTTAGTTCTTAGAAGAAAAGTTAAAATTGTGAGATAAAAAGTTGCAATAACCTTTATTCCGTTGTGAAAAAAAGGCAAGATGCAAACTCAGAATTTTGAGAAAGTCAGTTTATATCACACAATTCAGACTTTTTTTGTATATTTTCATCCCATGGTGGAAAAACACTGCCATACAATACGGATTGTTTTGAAGCAGCTTTACAAAAACAAACAGGAAAATAATGGTGTTAACATTGCAAAATTAATCAGTTAAGAAGCTAATTAAATTTAAACTGTAAAGCAGCTCTACAGCAGACAATAGTGTCATTATTACAATGACTGTTTATATTTTCTCAGGCTCTCAGGAAGTGGGCGGTCTGAAGTCTCCGGGGCGGGGCGGGGCCAGCGGTATGTGATTGACGGGCTGTCAGAGAAGTCGTCAGTAGTGACGGAGCCGTGGGAGCGGCTGCTGGAGATGGTGGGCGTGGTCGGCTCGCTCTGTGATTGGCAGGGAGAGAAAGGAAGCCGGTGAGAATCTGAGAAACGCTGTTGTAGTGACTGATGCGTACGATCAGCTCTCACTCTGTGTGTGTGTGTGTGTGTGTGTGTGTGTGTGTGTGTGTGTGTGTGTTGTAGGTCATACTCAGAGCTCCTGCAGCGTGTATCAGAGTTGTGTCGGTACATGTTGGCTGCGGATGCTGAAGGTTTTGCCCGCTGTTGTGGTCAGATCGTCACCTGCTGCACTTTGGTCCTGTTTCACAGCGCGTTTCACTACGTCTCTGCTGTGCAGCCGTCACTGTTCCAGGGTCAGTTCACATGTCTCTGTGTGTTTGTAGTTACTGAACTATATTTGTACCCAGAAGTGAACTAAATCTCCCCAAATCTCCCAAAACATCTTAATTTGTAAAAACAATATAGCCTTAAAATAAAGCAAAAAATTTGTTTATGATTATAAAAATGAGGAAAGTTTTCTGTTTATTGTTAGGTTACATTATTTATAACCAGCTGCATGTAAACACAATTGAACTCTATTCAATGTCTCCATTTAAAAAAAAAAAAAAAACAAATCTGGACACAACGTGATCGACTATTTATCTAAAGGATAAAAAGTAAATGTTTTAAATGTGGCATCTACTTTTTAGATAATTATGTAAATTTTTTATTCCTAATTTTATGCTGTTTTTCACTCTACTTTAGTGGCATGTATGATATTTTAGTAATATCGGTCAATTTATAGACACTTTCTGTGTTCTTTTACAAAACCACTGCATGCAGCACCTTTAAGGGCACTTTCAACATTATATTCAACCGCTAGACAGGATGCAAAAGAATGGGAAAAAAACCCTTGAAATACAGTTTTACCTTGAAATCTTAATATGCACTAAAACAAGGGTCTAATACCGAGGTGATGGTAAAATTATACCAGGGCCCAAAATTAATTACATGAAATGATGAAAATGCAACATCTTCCCAAGTTTGTAATGAAAGTTTGTTTATTAAAAACAAAAGGTAAGTTTCCCTGAGAAGTTTTCCACCAAAGTAAAAGTTCTATGGTTTTACAGAAGCAAAGAGAAAACAACAATGAATATAAGTATTGTAACTGTACTGTTTTTATTTAAAAAAAAAAAAAATAAGAAGAATATATTAGTAATATTATTATTATTATATACATTGAAATTATTATTATTATAAAATAATCTACTGTTCAACAGTATTATCGTGATATTCCTTTGATTTGTTTAATTTTTATAATAAAAAAAAATAAATAATTATTTGTGTGTGTTGTGTCAGGTCACACATCTGAGCTCGTGTTCTGCTGGAGGATCTGTCTAGTGTTTACACTGATGTGGAAGTGGAGCGAAAACACACGCACAAGAAATGCAAACTGGTCGATGGACGGGAGAAAACCATGGTCAGTCTTACAGATTGTGATTATTATTATTACATCAGCATATGCAAATGCATGTGGTGAACATGACTGCTCTGTGTGAGTGTAGAGCTCTGATGATGAGGACGTGTTGGCCAAAGGCAGAGGGCGGCACATTGTGGTGAATAAAGCAGAGATGCCGGCTTGGGCCGAGACTTTAGAGCACTTTCGAACCGCCAGAGAGAGCTGGGACCTGCTGCACTCACACCAGAGCCTGGAGACAGGTCAGACAGACAGACAAAACTGAAAAATGTACAGATATTTCTGTTCATTTTTAAGCAGCAAGACAAAAATAATGACAGTCAAGTTATAGTTTTGTGTCCTGATTCACAATAGTAACTGCTGCTACAGTTCTGTAGTGTAAATGATGAACTCCTGTGTAGGGCTGGGTATCGAGTTCGATACTTTTTAGGCACCGACCGAAATGCCTCGATACCATCGAGTATCGAAAAACCTCTTGTCGTTCGGTACCAAACTTTGATACCTAAGGGGTTAATCTCGTCAACGTCAGTGTGCCAATAACCCTGCAGCACTAGCTGTGTTCGACTAGAAGCGGCGCCGCGCAGATCAGCGGCTTTCACACTGAACACGGAATGCGCAGCGGCAAAAGTTCAACTTGTTCGATGCAGCAACAAACCGTCCTCGCGCGACGCATCCGCGAGAGCGATCCGAAAGCATAAGCATATAGTCTGCTCTCTATAGCGCTCTTGATCCTGCGCAGAGCCGAACACACCTGCTAGTTTACACCGGTTACACTCAGAGATGTGGCTCACACCTGAGGCATTACAGCCCACTTAGATGTAAGGCTACGTTTACACTGGTGCGTTTTTGTTTAAAAAATTAAAATAATCCTCATCCATGCTGCCATTTCAGAAAAGATATCTGTCCATACTACACGACCGAAAGTGCGCGTTACGTGATCATTCACGAACACTGTAGACAATAAATAAGATTTATTCTGCTTTTACTCAAAACTCCTTTTAAACCACCACCAAGTGTTTGCAATAACTTCGGTTTAATGTTGTTGAAATATGTTATGTCCTCTGAGTCAGATGAGTGATTGCAGAAGAGAGAAGGCATATAACGCTATACATACCGGCGGACAGCGCTGGAAGGTGCTAGTGCCTGTCAGTAGAGGTCGACCGATGTATCGGTTTTGCCGATTAATCGGCACCGATGGTTGATTGGCGGAACTATCGGTTATCGGCAAAAATCCATGCCGATAGTTTTTTTCCGGGTTGGGTCCATTGCTGGAGCGGCTGGGAAGGTCGTCATTATACAGCAAAGTCCCTATAGTCTTTGTTATACAGCACGAGAGCGGCCTCTAGTGGCGGAAATCACTGACAGCACGTGCCATTTCTTTAGACACGTGACACTGCGGGACTCTTCAAAGGAGGATTTAAAACATCGACAACGAAATGGTGTGTACAGTATGCTGTAGTGCATGTTTGCATGTTTTTATGCCATTACTAAGTGATGAATTTGTTGACTAGATGCTGCATTAGTGGAGAAGGGACAACAGTATACTTTTGCCCGTTTGATGATCAAATAAAGTCTTACAGACCGCCGCTTGAATTGAACGCGACGCGTCCAGTGTGTGTGATACCGGATGCGAGTTCTTCTAGACGCAGCGCTGCACTTTTGCCCGTTGTGTGACGTGCATAACATATTTTTATATTTGGATTAGATAACCACAAATGTTCTGTATATATATATATATATATATATATATATATATATATATATATATGCATTTTCAACAATGTGGCCTTTGTGTAGATATTTAAAGATGGCCATCTTTAGCTTGATTGTTGATGTAATGGTAACACTTTACAATATGAGTCCATTTGTAACATTAAGATTGATAAAAGCTGTAGAATAGAAGTATTGTTCCTTGTTAGAGTGTGTTAATTTCAGCATTTACTGATATATTTTAAAAATTTTAGTTGCTTTTGTTAACATTAATGAACAATGAACTAAATGTAATGGTCAATATATAATTAATATTAATATTTTTGTTCATTTACAAAGTATGGTTCAGTAGGCTGTTTTTTTTTTTGTTTTTTTTTTTAGTAGAGCACTATTTATTTTCCGTTCAGTATCCATTTTAAAAACGAACGTTCAATTAATCGGTATCGGCCAGTGTGGTCCAACCTAGTTATTGGTATTGGTAAAATCCAAAATCGGTCAACCTCTACTTGTCAGTAAATTAGTGAAAAATGAATAGAAATTATGATTCTGTCTGAGGTATGCATTTTAAAATGAACATGCACTAGTGTGAATGTAACCAAACAGATGTGTAAACTGAAAACTTTTTGAGCTTTATTAAAATTATCTTCACTGATTTATTGTGCTGGATATATTTTGTTTCTTTGTGCAGTGGGTCAGGAGTCTTTGAATCTGTATAAATGTCAATAAGCTGAAAAAAAAATATTTTGAGATAATGTAATCTCGTTAAAATTGATTTAATAAAATTGGTATAGAAAAAAGTATTGTTCAGGAACTGGTATCGGCACTGATATCAAAAATGTTTGAATGATACCCAGCCCTACACACACACATGTATGCCCAAAAGGTCTTCAGTAAATTAGTCATCAACCAACTCCGCTGAGTGCTTCTCTTCAATTAAGACACCATCTCATTCAGTTCTGACAGACTGCCTACTCTGTTTCACACCCCAAAAATTGAATACACCAGTGAACCCCTCCATTTCACCAGGCTCACACTACAGGATTTTTAGCCCGATTTTCCCCTCCCAAGAATTGGGACAAAAATCTTGAAGAGCACCTCGATCGGTCCCGATGTTCGGCATGGATTATCTGGTAATGTGAGACGTTCACAGATCGAATCTTGCTCCTCCCGATCTGCTCTCACACAAATCGGGGCCGCCCCGATCATATCAAACATGTTTGATATTCAGGATTTTAAATCGGGATGATCACGGCTATGATTACGTCAGTACTTTCACAACAGCCAAAACTGTTTTTTATGTTTTTGTAGTAACACTGTCTGTATAATGTGTTGAAAACAACACAACCGCATGCAGAAAGGAAAGCTCTGGAGTGAAATCGTCTCAGTTTTCAACATACCAGGTGTGTGCATAAAGCTGCTAGCACGCTAACTAACATTTGTGAACATTAGTTGCTGAAATGACATCATCATCCCGATTTAAAATCCTAAATATTGAACATGCATGATATTAATCGGGGTGGCCCTGATTTGTGTGCGAGCAGATGCAAGATTCGATCTGTGATTGCCTCACATTACCAGATAATCTGCACCGAACATCAGGACCGATTGAGGTGCTCCACAAGATTTTTGCTCCAATTCTCAGGAGGGGAAAATCGTTGCAAAATCAGGCTAAAAATCCTGTAGTGTGAGCTCGGCTTTAGATACAGTTTCATACCCCTTGAAGAATATTGAAAAAATGATTGAGGGATCATAAAAATTGCATGTTATTTTTTAGTACTGTCCTGAATAAGCCATTTTACATAAAATATTTTCACAAACTCCACAAGATAAAATAACCCCCAAAACACACCCACACAAAAACATGCATAGCCTTGAATCTTAACTGTCTGTTTATCTGGATGATCCACTACTGCTCTCATGTTTTGTGTTCAACTGCCTGCTATTTTTCAGAAATGTTTCTCAAGGTCCTGCACATTTCAGGTTTTCCAGCATCTGCATATTTAAAGCCTTTCCAGCTGTGATTGTATGATTCTGAAATCCATCTTTTCACATGAAAGACAATTGAGGGACTCATACACAACTATTACAAAACATGAATTTTTGTGTTTAATTAGAGTAGGAGCTAAACTCTGCATGGCTGTAGCCCTTTAGGGACTGAAGTTGACATCTCTGCTCTAAAAAAAACCTCAAGAAGCTAGAAACTTCTCAAATTGTTTGAAAAGGGTAAATTGTACTTATTTTGTCTTCTGGCAAACATGAAAGTATTAGATACTACAGCAGTACTAAATGAAAATATATGTATTGATTGACTGATATGTATTTGCATGTCAGATCCATAATGATGATCATAAATATTAAAAATCTGGTAGTCATGAGGGAAGGGTGTGGCCTAGGGGGAAAGGGACACAGTTTTGAGAGCGTGTGGGGAGCTGTGTTGAGTCTCATTTCTTTTTCGATGCTGTATTAAAGTTTTTCTAATAAATAATGCAGAAATTAAATGCGCGTCGACTGCATGTTGGAAGGTCATCGCAAAGAGGAAGTTTGAGCTGTAAGAAAATGCTGCTGAAACGTATCTGAACCATTTTTAATAAAATGTTTACTAGCTCTTTAAACAGTAAAGTGATAGTTCTAATCATTCAGTAAATGTACAGCTGTTATACTCTACACAGTGAGATTTCATACAGATGATGGAGGTTGTGATTACTTTCAGACTCCTGACTTAGAGTTTCAATAATGAACTTAAAGCCACAAACTTCTGATTTTGATTTCATTGATCTTTAATACAGATGCTGAACTCTATTACTGTGACTGAAACTCTTCCACCTCACAGATTAATACTCCACTAACTCTACACTGTGAAGAAAACAATATAAAAACTAGGGATGCAACAGTACAGTTTGTCCACCGTTCAATACGTGCCTCGGTTTTTAACCACAGTGTTCGGTTCAGTTCTGATAGCTTGCTTCATCAGTGTGTTTTTTTGCACCTAATTAACAACAAAATACTCCTGTAAACCTCTGTACACTAGAAAACCGTGGATTATTATATGTCTGCTTAATATTTCTTTTGAGATGTATTATTTTTTCCGATTTTTACGCAAAATAGGATGGGTTTCATTCATACTGGACGCCAGAGGGCGCCCTCGTGCAGAAAATCCACATATGCATCAAAGAGAGAACACTGATGTGGTTCCAGCCAGGAAATCTCCAATATGGATAAAGGCATGGCTATTGCTGTAACTGAATAAAAACAAGGTATAACGTTGAACATTTTGAATGATGAAATGTAAGGACAATAAACACTCGTCTGCAATAATATATTGTTTATCTGTGTTCTTCAGGCCATCTCAGGTATTTTCATAACGATTAAGTATATTTGTAAGCCATTGCTAATCAACATACAGTATAGAATATATTGTCTGCTTCATTCTATGATAAGAAGCCACATCAGATCACAAAAGGAAGTTATTTTAAACTTATTTGAAAATGTTCTCTTTTGTTCGACAACAAGTTTAGAAAGGCTTATCATTGCATTTCATTAGAAGGGAAGATGATCTGCAAGTGAAACAGGGGAGGTGTTTCCTCATCTCAGCATGTGAAATCACAGGCACACACAAAGCAAATTTCGAGAGAAATAAAACAAGGAAATTATTTAAATACAAAACCGAAAAACTGCAATTCACAAGCACGTATTGAACTGTGGATGTCGTACCGAACGGTTCAATATTATATTGAGTACTGTGACATCCCTAATAAAAACACTAAACAAAACACTTCAGAAAACACTAAAACTAGATCATTGCAGAATGTTTTGGGAAAAACTAATATAATGTTACAGTGTTTTTATTTCAGATATTTTTTTATTGAATTTGTTTTTTTCCAGATTTACTTAAGTTGAGATCATTATTGGAGCATTGTGGGGTTGAAGGTCTTGCACAAAGACACAAAAATAACACATACATGTGCTTTTCTGTCTTTGTGTAACCACAAGTAAAAAAAAAATGGCTGTGGTGAGAATAAAAACCATAAAGATTCGTCTGTCACGATTTGCATGTCTTCTGTCAACTTTTACCCAAGTCTGACACAAAATCATAATGGATGATGTTTGCCATTACTCCACAGGAAAACTGACCACTAGAAGCTTATCTAGGATATCTGAAGTTTTTTTTTTTTTTTTTAAATATTCCTTGCATTAAAACACTAAAACAAAAATGAGGTACAAAATGACCTGTGTTGTGAGCTAAACAGCTAAATAAAGCAGTTGTCATATGGATATTTATAATGTCAGCTCTTTTAATGTCTGCTTTTCTGTCATTGTGTGACCACAAGGAAAAATGGTCTGTGGTGAGAATAAAAAAACATTAACTACATAAAACATCTGTCACACTTTGCACATCTTTGTCAACTTTTACCCAAGTCTGAATCCACGGGGTCTGTCACAAAATCATAATGGACGATGTTCTCTGTTACTCCACTGGAAAACTGACCATCAGAAGTTTATCTAGAAAATCTAAAGTGTTTTTGAATATTCCTCAAATTAAACCACTGAAACAAAAATATGAGGGACAAAATGACCTGCGCTATGAGTCAAATATACAGGATAAAACAGCTAAATTAACACAGTTATCATAAGGATATCTGTGATGTCATGTGTCATTTGAAAGTGTATTAACAAACTCTCACTGCAGTTTGATTAAAAAAAAAAAAAAAAAAAAAAAAAAAAAAAACATTTTCTCCTGATAAAGAAGTTCAGTTTGTATTGAAATGAGACTGAGATCTCTGTCATTACTCAAGTTCACCACACGAGGTCTCCATCAGCACAGCGCTCAGTCTGTTGTCATAGTAACAGCAGCCTCTGCTTCATGTCTGATCTCAATCTCCTGGAGTTCAAGAGAAATTTGACTGGATTTCATTGATCAGGTTTATTTAAATATTAAAAATTGTTTGTTCAAAAGGGAATCGGTTTAGATCATGTAATCCATTGTTGGTTCTGATCTGGTTTAAAACTTCAATAGGCCTACAGGTTTTATTTAAATCTTAGTAAGATTAGGACTATACATTTGTATTTATTTGTTGTGGGTTGGATGAGGGAAACTGAAAGGAATCAAACTCTCCAAATTAAATAATTAAAGTGCCCCAACAAATCTTTAGCCTACATCGTAATTGTAAACTATAATGTACGTTCAGTTCCTAAAACTGCATTATTTGTCAAAGCCAGCTTTTACCTGCAATACAAGTTTATATGCATTTCAGACCCTGTTATAGAGCTTCACTGAACTATAAACACTCATCAGTCCTTCAGGAACATAATATAATATAATAATATAATTCTGTATTTTAATGATGGACTTAGTATCAAAGATAACAGTTATAGCTGAATGTGTGCTTTATGTTAGATAAAATGTTAACTGGCTTCATTAAAAATAAAAATTAAATGAGTTTGTGGCTTTTTAATGCCAGTGCAGTTTAATTTCAAAGCATTATATTTTTGAAATGTTAGTATAACAAATTCAGCAAAGACCCCATGCAATTTCTAAAAAATGGCATGTTTACCAATATTCTAAATATTTTGTGAAAAAAAAAAAAATAATGCACTTATGTGGTTAAACATGTTAAATGTCATCTAAAAAAAAAAAAACCTGCTAATTCAAGCAGAAGTTTAAAACCACAGACAGAAAACACCAGACACTGCAAAACTGAGAAACAGATCAAGAGCTTCAAACAGATAAAACATCTAAACAAACACTGTGACTGAAATAACTGAACCAAAACAACAGAATAAAGTAAAAGAGCAAAAGCAGAAATATGAAATAAACACAGAATGACTTCACAATCTGACAGATCTGAATCGGAGAAATAGTGTTTTATCATGGATGAACAGATAAAACAGATATCTTCTCATTCACACTTTCTGATCTTCCTGTTTCTTTCCTAAAAGCATCACATCATCATCATCTTCATCACACAATTAATATTTGCATGTCAAATCCATAATGATGATCATAAATGTCTCTGACCTGACGTGTGTCTCATGTAGATGTGAAAACCTCCTAACAGACCCAACAGAACCATCAGCTGAAAACACCAGACCAGCACAAACACCACAGACACTGAACACATGAACAACAACAATTAGACAGAAAACAAAACCCATCGTTCATGTTTCCAGTAGTGTGTTTGTTAAACTTGATTGGTGTCACTGTAGTTTTTATATATAAATGGACATTTGAAACATGCAGCGCTCAGATTTATTCAGTGAAATCACAGCCTTATGAAATGTAATCATCACATTCAGTCATTTCACAATTCTTGGCATTAAACTTGAAACAACTAAAACTTCTTAAGATTTTTATGGACCCGCAGAAACCCTGTTAAGTACATGGAAAGTGCAGATGAATTTGACCAAATTCATCCAGACATTCAATAATGAGCTGCAATAAAAACCTTCACAGAGATTGAACTGATTTATTTGCATGAGAGTGAGATCTTTGGAGAACATGAGATTGGAATGAATCTGATGAGAGAGTTTCTGTACCTTCAACAATCACTTGCAGATCTCTAGATGTTTCTGTGCCATCTGAGCGACTGAGTCTTAATCTGTAATTCCCTGAATCTGCTCTGATCACACGTTTTATCATCACAGTCCCATTAATGACTGACACTTCAGGTCTGTTATTATAAAGATCATAATACCCCATCCTGCCATATTTTACTCTACAAACTGGATTATCTTGTGTGTTGTTCTTTATTATCTTCAGGTCATATTCACTAGCGTCCAGCACCATTAGCAGATTGAGTTTGTGTCCCAGAGCTGCGTAACAGGGATCAGACTGATTAAAACTGCAGTTTAACTCAAAACCTGAAGAAGAAAAAAAAAAACACACACAATGATATGCAATCAAAATCTACAGACATCATGAATTAAAATCAGGCACAAATTACACAAACATTCACAGAAAAAGTTCAGAAACAAACAAAAGAAATGTATCAGACTGATCTGGTAAAGCTCATCTTCTGTCATTTCTGTCTCCTCCTGACTTACTACTGATATTAACAATTATATCACTTGTCAGATTTGATTTGGATTAATGAACAACTGTTAAAATAGAACATTTAAGAATTAAACACTGGAATAGCCAATCATGATTTTGTCTGAGCTATGAAAAATTAAAGAATTAATATTTTTTTCATTTTATTTGTATCATCTTATTATTTTACTGGATAGAATAAGTACGTTTTAGGCTAAATTTCAATTTAAGTCCCATATCTATCCAGAGAGGACTCTCTTTTCGTTATTTTCCGGCTTTAGCAAGTTAACTGTTAAATTTATCAGAGATAGTGAAAGAAAGAATTCGGTAAAAAAGAAGAAAAAAAAAAAAAAAGAGGCGGCTTTTCTGCCGGATGTGATGGTGACTGTTGCATGTTACTTTAGATTTTAGTGGCGATTTGGCGTCAAGCAATTGTTAGTTTTTAACTCGTTCAAGTTTTCCCTCTTTTCCTTACTGTCCTTTGCTTTTAAATAGGTCTAGCTCATAGATGCACCGTGCGCATTTTACTTTCACTTTTAAATTAGCGGCAATTCGGCGTCAGTTACTTAAATGCAATTCAAGCAACAAGTTAATACAACGTTACACTAACTTAGCCGATAACTAATCATAGAACTTTTATTAACAAAACGAATAAAAATAGCTTACACCATGCTATATGTCTAGGCTAATATAAAATAACAAATAACGTATAGGCTACATAAAGTTTAAACACTGTGGAACCAAATAAGAAACGTAGAACATTTATTAGCAAAACGAATAAGAAAGAAATTACACAAAGTTTAAATAAAGTAAAAATCAGCAAACACTGTAGAACCAAATAAATAAGAAACAAACGCTAAAAAAACTTCCAAAACCACCACAGATAAACGTCAAAAGTCAACAGGTTTTTCAAAATGAAAAACATTGAGAAAACTTGAGCTTTTGCGTTTCGTTTCTAAACTAAATCTTCTACCATCGTCTTGTCTGTTTCACCTGACCACACTCTTTTTACTCTTTGTATAGCAGTCATTGTTAATTCTAAATGTATTTTAATGTAGAATATATGTTACATAAATATATGAAATATAGATCATATGGGCTAAAAAAAAAAAAAGTGCTGCTGGCTCGTCTGCCAGTGGGTGCCCCCCACGCATAAAAGTTAAATTTCTTTATTAAAACATTTTTTTTTTTTTTTTTTTCACATTTGTAAACATTAGTTGCTGAAATGACGATCTGTTGCGTAAGATCACGTGATGTGCTCCCCATCATGATAATCTTAATAATATCTTGTAGTGTGTGATGCACCACAATTTTCAAATCTTGTAGTGTGTGTATGTTTAAGATTTCAGGGAAGATAATCTGCAAAGATTGTCCTTGTGTGCCCCGCAAGCAGATTTCATAATCGGTTAGGATTTTAAAAATCCTGTAGTGTGAGCCCGGCTTTATTGAGAGTAAACCAGAATCAGGTCTACATGTGGTTGTTACAGCAGGTTGTTCGTAATATCTTCCTCTGAGTGTGTGATGATGTTTATATTGTTTGACTCGCATCCAGTCAGTTCACATGTGAAGGAAGAGAATATTCTGAGCTTCAGCCCGAAAGACTGGATCTTCTGTTTATGGAGCTGAGACTCCTGGGACACGTTGAGTTTTTATCTGTTGTTGGAAATTTTTCTTAGAGACCAGGAGACGTTTTGGTTATCTTGAAGCAGAAGTTTCTCTTTATTCAGATACTCGCTGCGTGGCGCTGCAGTCATCAAAAAGTCGTCTAACAAAATCTCAGCACAGCAGAGTATATAGGTTTCAAGGGGGAGGAGTACATAGAGGTGGAATCAACCTAAACAAAGCATGCAAATGTGGTACAGGAAATCAGCCCAGTAAAAGGTTTTTCCCAGCCTTGATCTAGTTAGCATACAAGTGTCATTCAAATGCATAGGTGTTAAAGCAAAAGGCACAATTGTACCTTGAGCTTAGAATTCACACTTAACTTGGGAAACCTGCCAGATGTTCAGCTGGACTGCCTGCTCTTAGAATGTCACAATATACATAACTTTTTTAGTTCATGTTGTTATACTGGAACCTAGCATAGGATCAGCATATTTTAAACAGATTCTTAAATTTGTAATCCTTCACTGTTCATGGATTAAAATGAGTTTAATTTTATTTATTTGAACTTAACTTAGAATTAAAGCTAAATTATGGATGCATTTTAGTTAAAACTAATAAATTATTCATTAATCAACAAAACATCATGGGATTACATTAAAAAATCATGTTTATACTTGCTTTTGAATGGTGAACAAAACAGGTGCTGTAAATGAAGAGAAATCAACCAAACACAATAAAGTAAAAGAGAAAAAGCAGAAATATGAAATGAACACACAGTGACTTCACAATCTGACAGATCTGAATCAGAGAAATAAAAGAATTTGATCACTGATGAACAGAAGAGGTTTCATGTAATGAAATAAAAAAAAGTTCATTCAAAGCATAAAGACAAATGAATAAAATGAGCAATAAAAATGTCCAGAAAATAATCTTCATAAAAACTAGAAGAATAAAACTAGAAAATCTGGTTTAATTCATATCTCCTGGTTTTAATTCATCTCTTGGTTTCATACTATAAGATTTGCTGTCAACAGGTGAAAGCTGGATTGATGTGAGAATCTGAGAGATTCTGAATCATTTCTCATAGATGTGATGATCTGCTGCTGCTCTCATGAATCTTCTGCTGGGTGTTCATGTCGTTCTCTAAATCTTCTCATTCTCACTTTCTGATCTTCCTGTTTGTTTCCTAAAAGCGTCACATTATCATCATCACACTCGTAAAATTTGCGTGTCAAATCCATAATGATGATCATAAATGTCTCTGACCTGACTTGTGTCTCATGTAGATGTGAAAACTTCCTTACTGATCCAACAGAACCATCAGCTGAAAACACCAGACCAGCACAAACACCACAAACACTGAACACATGAACAACAACAATTAGACAGAAAACAAAACCCATCGTTCATGTTTCCAGTAGTGTGTTTGTTAAACTCGTACCACATTCTGATGTGTGTGTGCTGCTGGTCACTGCAGAGGTCAAACTAAAGGTCACAGGTGCAGTAGTTGCTCCTAAAATCAAACATCAGCACAGAATCACCTGCTTTCTCTCTCTGAACCACATCAACACAATTCACTGCTGAGATCAAGCTGAAACAAACTCATGACACTTTTCAACTAATAAGAGCCCTATTAACTCTTTTATATTATCTGTGATGGTGTACTCTACAAACTGGATCATATTGTGTGTTGTATATTCTCTTTCTTATCTTCAGGTCATATTCACTAGCGTCCAGCACCATCAGCAGATTGAGTTTGTCTCCCAGAGCTGCATAACAGGAATCAGACTGACCAAACCTACAGAACAGATCCAGACCTGAAGAACAAAACAAACAATGAATTGTACCAAAATCAATTAAAATCAGACACAAATTATACTAACATTCACAGAATTCAAACAAAGTTGAATGCTTAACAATTTTTTTCTCGAGTCATTTTGTCTCCTGTGTCTCCAGACTTATTATGACAGGATAATGAACACCATCATATTACTGGACTAGTGTGTAAAACAAAATAACTGTTAAAATGAAACATTCATTTTATTTTAAAATGTCTGTTTAACACTGGAATATCAGCTGTTTTTGTATGACCTCAGTCAAAAAAGCAAATCTAAATGTTGACTGTATTCAGATTTAACCATCATGCTTTCACTGCCTACAATATAAATAATGCATTGATATTTCAGAGACATTTTTTTTATCACATTTAATGTCCTAACATAATTTGATGAATCCTTCCTCAAACTTTTCAGCACAGTGGACACATCCACGGGTAATCGTGGGACTCGCCCAAACATGAGTTGGATATATCTGGTTGTCTCATGAACAGTTGAATTGTAAGCAAAAGTCAGTGTCTGAATCTGTTGTGGCCACTTATCCTTAGATCTCAAGGGCAATGAACGAAGCATATTTCCTAATGTTCGGTTGAACCGCTCTGTGATGCTGTTGCCCATAGGATGATAGGCAGTCGTGCGAGATTTGGAGACCCCAGCAAGTGCCAGCAATTGCGAAATAAGCTCACTCTAATTTGTGCCTTGATCCATATGGATCCGCTCAGGGAATCCATAGACACAGAACACGTGATGCCATAACTTCTGAGCAACTTGCTTAGCTGTTTGGTTAATGCAAGGAAAGGCATGTGCGAGCTTAGTGAAATGATCTGTTAAGACCAACACATCCACTGAACGCTGCTTGTTATCCTCTGCACTCCAAAAGTCAAGGCAAACTAACTCCATAGGTGCAGAAGTTTGGATACTTTTGCCAGAATACACCTCCTGCAACACTTGACATATTCTCTGATCTCATATTCCATCTTGGGCCAGAAGAAACACTGTCTCGCCAAGTGAATTGTTCTAGCCTGTCCTTGGTGACCAGCAAGATCATGAAGACCGGCTAAGGCCTTTTCCAACAAGCTTCGAGGAAGGACATACTGGTGGCGTTTCTGCTTGCTAACTGGGTCCTTGGTCACTCTATACAAAACCCCATCCTGGACTTCCAGGTGATCCCACTGCATCTTAAGGGATAGAGCTCTGAAGTCAAACTTTCCTCTCTCTCGTCTAGAAGACTTTTTGCACACACTCCACTTCAAAGCCAGAAACTCAAGCCTGTGAGCAGGATACTTTTTCTGTGATACACTCAAGGTCTTGCTGGCAAAGGCAATGGGTCTCGCTATTTCTTCCCCTGCTGGGACTTGGGAAAGCACGGCGCCAACCCCATCTAGAGATGCATCAATGGAGAGAATCAGTGGCTTTAAGAAATCTGGATGTGCAAGAACAACACAGTTCAACAACTTCTCCTTAAGCATTTTGAAAGCGACATCACACTCATCCACCCAGTCACTAGCGTTCAGCTTCCGAAATGTGCCAACGTACTTCCCAGTTCTTACTTTTCCTCGTCTCTTCTGTCCTGCAGTTAGAGAAAAGAGGGGCTTGGCAATCGCAGAACAATTAGGAATGAAGTGTTGATAGTAAAAAATCATTCCCAAGAATGACTTGATTCTTCGTGCTGATGGAGTGCAACCATCTTCCTCCATAAGCTGTAATTTGGACATTTTGGATATAACATCTATCTTTGTGGAATCTACAGAGATGCCATTTCCAGAAATAATATGCCCCAAGAATTTCACTGAATCGCACAAAAATTGGCATTTCTTGGGGCTCAGCTTTAAGCGATGCATTCTAAGATGGTGAAAAACAATTTCCAGCCAGCTCAGCGCCTCTTCCTCCGTAGGCGCAAACACAAGTAAATCATCCAAATAGCAAAGCAAACTGCTAAAGTTCATGTCCCCAAAAATGCTAAGCATCATTCGCATGAATGAAGCTGGGCTGTTGCACAGGCCCTGAGGCATGCGGTTGTACTCGTGTAGCCCCATTGGAGTAATGAAGACTGTATATTTTTTGTCTTGTTCCCGCATAGGCAAATTATAAAATCCAGAGGTTAAGTCCATTGTACTGAAGTAATTATTACCTCCTAAAGCAGCCAGGCAATCAGACTGATGAGGGAGTGGGTGAGCATCTTTGAGTGTTCTTGCATTAAGCCACCTGAAGTCTGTACAGACACGGACACTTCCATCTTTTTTCCATACAAGCACCAGTGGCGATGCATATTCGCTGACAGATTTTTTAATTATCCCTTGCTCCTCCATGTCAGTTAACACTTAGCGCAGCTTTTGGTAATGGGCAGGAGGGATCCTACGATATGGCAGTCGGAAGGGCCTCTCATCTGTAAGTCGAATACAGTGTTCAAATTCCTTAGCTTCACCACAATCTAGAGGGTGTTTAGAAAACACATCATTGTAATTCACCAACAACTGTACAAGTTTCTCTTTGGATGCATCTGTGACTTTGCAGAGATCAATGTCAATTTCGCCCAACCCAACATCCTGCAGTCTCAAATTTGAAGCACAGTCTGGAGTAGCTTGTATCTCTGAATTAACATCCTGTATCTTTCCAGTACCCTGCAGGTGAGACATCTGCCAATTTCCGATTTTTCCTTAGTGTGACAGGTTGGTCTGATAAATCTTCATAGGTACCCACCTATCACCCCACATAGATGTTATCACCCGAGCGACCATGATGTGTCTTGGCATAGTCTTGGAAGTTGTTGGTTCAACAAGAATGGTGCTCCCAAGGGACAACGGAGTGTTGCTAGGCAGTCTACCCCACACTAGATGTTCTTGTTTAGCAGCAAGAGTAACAGCTTGTTGGAGCTTCACTGTTCCGATCTTGCAAGGGATCTCATCATGTCGCCAGCGTGTGAGATTCGACATCACATCCAAAAAGTGTTCACCCTCAGGTGATAACTGTGTAGCATTTTGTGATATGAAATCCCAGTACTCATCAGTGTTCTTCATTTGGCTCACAATGTGCTTTATCAGGTTAGTTCCAAGAATTAAATCATCATGTTGACCTGGGACAACAAGGATTGGAACTCGACAGCTGATGCCATAAACCTTCATACCAACTTCATACAAACACTTTGGATGTGCAGTCCTTCCTCCGACACCCACAAGAATGATGTTCTCAGGAAGGGCTTTTTTGTCAAAGACAGCATTCTCAGCCAACAACTTTTGTTCGGCTTCCTCACTTAGTGTACAAGACATGGAGCCAGTGTCAAGCATTCCTCTCAAATGAAAGTGGTCATTGACAATCACAGACGTATAGAATAAATCATCAAAAGCCTTTATTTTCCGCATATTTTGTGCGTATATCACACAAGTATCATCAGATGCTGTATGGCATGCATTCTTATACTGCTGTTCTAGGTCACTTACGAGGGTTTCATCTTCACCCACACATCCCCTCACCAAATGTGGGTCTAATGGTTTAACGAACCAGCTCCTTGTGACGAGTAGGTCACCTCCAGACTGTGCGGACTACTCCAGTTTGGGCACTCTCTCTTCCTGTGTCCATATTCAAAACAAGACAAGCACAAACCTTCTCTTCTGCAATGTGCTACTGTAGAATGGTTCATGGCTCTGCATACTTTGCAAAACTTTCTTCCTGCATTCTCATGCCTAAAAGAATCTGCAGGTACAGAGGGGGCTTGCATGTTTTGTTTTAGCACGCGATCAAGCAAACTGATAAGGGACTGAGTGCAACTGTCGCTTGTCTGAACTGATGGTGTAAGTGGTGACTCGCTTTGACCTGCTGACACTTTCGGCTCATTCCCAGACGTTCCATCATCTAGATTTGATGCTTGGGCATTAGCGACTACAGTCTTCGCCAAGGCAGAATGGTTAGACTGTGCCTTAATTTGTGCTCTTTTTTCAGCTTGATATTCATCAAGACGTTCTTGTATTTCAGCCGCAGTCCATTTGTCCGCAGTCTTAAACTTTAAGATGGCAGAAAGAGATTGGTCAGGGCAATGTTTTACAAACATCATTGTGACTTCTCGGTTGGGATCTTCAATAGTTCGACCCTGTCTCCTCAAACACTCATCTGCTATATCGACAGCTTTATTGAGCCGAATCCACTATTCCATGGCATTCTCTCCTGGAACAGGTAAGGTACCATAAAAATCAGCTAGTGGCATAGAAGAATATGTCAAGTCGCTGAAATGCTGTTTGAGTATGTCCGTGACAACTTTTGGGACTTTTTTTGGTTGCAGTGACGGATTGCTACAAAGAGTAATCCTTATTATATCTTTGGCTCTGCCCATTAAGTTTGACATGATTTCATCAGCTTGTTCAGCTAGGGGAACACCTTTCTTCTTCAGATAAACATCCATGAGTTCCTCCCACTCATGTACTGTTAATTTGTCAGATCCATCCCCTCTGAAACAAGGGGGTGCCTTAACATCAGGCTTCATCACCAACTTCATGCCAGTTAAATTGAGAGAAGGTGACTCAATGTGAACCTGGCTCGTCCCCATGCTCTGTGGTTGATTATCAGGATACTCATTCTTTTCGCTGCCTTTTTTTAACTGGTCAGATATCGACTGCCCTATTTGTTGAGCAAGCTGTGTGATCAAAGTACTCAAGTCAGTGTTACTGTACTCTTTATCATGTGAATCAGCTCCTTCATACTTTTCAGTATTGTGCTCTCTATTGGGATTACGGGTAGAGCAAAAATCAGGGGAACCAATATTAACTGTCCTTCTGAGGGGAGTTTGTTCAAGTTCACCAAAGATACACCCCCTAGCAAAACACAATTCAAACCCATCATTAGCTGAGTAACTTGTCTTCTCACTATTTTGCGACATCTTGAGTAGAACCAATCAATGAAAGTAAACAGACCAGATAATAACAAAAAAAAAAATAGTTCACCTGAATACACTTTCTTTTAAAAGGTAATACACAGCCAAATAATCAAAGAAAAATGGTATCACGAATTCAACCTTTCAACCAAGGGAACAAGGAAGTTAGAGACAGAGAGCTGTAAGAAGGAAAAAGAGGCCGAAACACATAATACTCCACTAATACACACAGACAAGAAGATCAGAAAACTCTATTGCTAGATCACTGCAGACTCTTAATGTAACATTATATTTTTATTTCAGAGATTGATCTGATTGATCAGCATCATGAGATGAGTTTGATGTGAAAGTGACTCACATGCAGTAGTTTGCAGCAGCAGCATCAGTCCAAAGATGAGCATCATTTCTATAAAATTCAGTTTCCAGAAGAGCCCAATCCCAGCAGAAGAGTGTGATACTGCTTCAGATCGTCTGTCCGACTGTGTTCTGGCTCTCATGAAGTGTCTTAAAGGTGCAATGAGGAAATATCTTAAGAAGAAGTTTCCACTTATTGGGGAAGATGCTGACACTGTTTGTTTGTATTATAATACATCTAAAACACGAGAGTGAAACTCAGAGAAATGTGTAAAATAAGAAGTTACATTTACATTATACTGTAGTTTTAGTCAACTATCTAGAATTTAACATTGATTATCTAAACAGTTGTTGCTGGAGGAAAAAGATAGTAACGATTATCATGGATTTCAGATGAGGGTAACCTTCACCAGATACCCCAGATAGTCTATACTCTACAATTAGGTGAAAAATGGGTACTAAAGCTGTCTCTGGAGCAGTACCTTTTCAAAAGATACTATATTCTACCTTTAAGGTACTAATATGGACCCTGTAGTAGTAAATAAGATACAACGTGTGTGTGCAACTCTACTTCCATAGAAATGAATTGAAAACACTATTTGTAAATGAGTAACAAGAAAGGAAAAGATGGATTGTTCTGGACTATTCAATTTTAATTGATGGCATACATACATGTAACTTAGTCATATATTTAAAATACAAAAAAATGAATAACTGTATTTCATTACAGATAAATTTAAATGGTTGTGGTTAATCAAAATACAGTTACAACTTAAAAGAATTTTAGATTACAAAAGTAATTACTTTGATTTCTAATGTAATTTATTTCATTTAAACATTAATGTAAACTGTAACAAGCAATCACTGTTAATTGGTGATTGTCTGACTCTGACAGTCTGCAAAAGCATCCTAAGATACAGTTTCATACCCCTTGAAGAATATTGAAACATTTATTGAGGGATCATAAAAATTGCATGTTATTTTTTTACTACTGTCCTGAATAAGCCATTTCACATAACATATTTTCCTATAAACACCACAAGATAAAATGACCCCCAAATGATGATCCACTACTGTTCTCATGTTTTGTGAGTCCCTTGTTTGTCCTGAGCAGTTCAGCTGTCTGCTATTGTTCATAAATATTTCTCAAGGTCCTGCACATTTTCAGGTTTTCCAGGATCTGCATATTTGAAGTCTTTCCAGCTGTGAATGTGTGATTTTGAGATCCATCTTTGCACATGAAAGACAATTGAAAGACTTATACACAACTATTACAAAACATGAAAACATTTACTGATGCTCAAGAAAACACAATGCATTAAGAGCAGGTGGTATAAACTTTTGAACAGAACAATGTACATTTTTCTTAATTTGTTTAAAAGTCATACATATATTTTTAATTTAGTACTGCTATAGAATCTAATACTTACATGTTTGCCAGAAGACAAAATAAGTACAATTTACTCTTTTCAAACAATTTAAAAAGTTAAGCATCTTGAGATTTTGTTTTTTTTTTTTTTTTTTTTTTTTTTTTTAGAGCAGAGGTGTCAACTTCAGTCCCAAAAGGGCCACAGCCCTGCAGAGTTTAGCTCCAACCCTAATTAAACACACCTGAAGAAGCTCATCAAGGCCTTCAGAATGACTAGAAACATCCAAGCAGGTGAGACCACTGCTCTAGAGGAGCCTTTGAGTTACAAAACTTGTGAAATCTAAAGGAATATATTACAAATATATTACAAAAAGACACAAGTGTGTCTAAACATGTTAAAGATCATGTAAGATATAGATGATCTGCTGCTGCTCTCATGAATCTTCTGCTGTGTGTTCATGTCGTTCTCTAAATCTTTTCAGTCTCACTTTCTGATCTTTCTGTTTCTTTCCTAAAAACATCACATCATCATCATCTTAATGCTCTTAATATTTGCATGTCAAATCCATAATGATGATCATAAATGTCTCTGACCTGACGTGTGTCTCATGTAGATGTGAAAACCTCCTAACAGACCCAACAGAACCATCAGCTAAAAACACCAGACCAGCACAAACACCACAGACACTGAACACATGAACAACAACAATTAGACAGAAAACAAAACCCATCGTTCATGTTTCCAGTAGTGTGTTTGTTAAACTCGTACCACATTCTGATGTGTGTGTGCTGCTGGTCACTGCAGAGGTCAAACTAGAGGTCACAGGTGCAGTAGTTGCTCCTG
Source organism: Cirrhinus mrigala (assembly GCA_036247105.1). Lineage (NCBI taxonomy): Eukaryota > Metazoa > Chordata > Actinopteri > Cypriniformes > Cyprinidae > Cirrhinus > Cirrhinus mrigala. Next base: position 1,751,838 of record CM070020.1, on the reverse strand, counting down.
AAATCAAACATCAGCACAGAATCACCTGCTTTCTCTCTCTGAACCACATCAACACAATTCACTGCTGAGATCAAACTCATGATATGTGGACATTCATGTATTAAAATCTCACCAGGACAGGGTTTGACACTAATGGTCTTCTGTCCGTGACTGACGTGGTTCTTCACGCTGCAGCTGATGTTTCCATCAGTTTCTTCATTCAGATCAATGCTGCTGTTTCAATCCATCAGTGGATCTCCATTCACAGCAGAAGAGTGTGATGCTGCTTCAGTCACACAATCACTCCTCACTCTGACAGAAGAGCCCGACTGACACTCATTTGTGCTCACAATACAGTTATTAAACTACTGGACAGTTTCTGTCAGAGAAAAGGAAGTTGAAATCATTACTGGAGCAGTTTGCGGATGAAGGTCTTGCACAAGGACACAGAAATAACACATACACATGCTTTTCTGTCTTTCTGTCCGCAAGAAGAAAATTGGCTGTGGTGAGAATAAAAACCATAGAGACACCTCTGTCACGATTTGCACGTCTTCTGTCAACTTTTACCCAAGTCTGAATCCATGAGGTCTGACACAAAATCATAATGGATGATGTTCACAGTTACTCGACAGGAAAATTGATCACCAGAAGCTTATCTAGGACATATGAAGTGTTTTTATATACAGGTGCTGGTCATATAATTAGAATATCTTCAAAAAGTTGATTTATTTCACTAATTCTATTCAAGAAGTGAAACTTGTATAATGTATACATTTAATCCACACTGACTGATATATTTCAAGTGTATATTTCTTTTAATTTTGATGATTATAACTGACAACTAATGAAAACCCCAAATTCAGTATCTCAGAAAATTAGAATATTACTTAATATTACTTATAATGTTAAAGAGGTGTGTGAACTTGCAAGTACGATGTCAGACACTGTAATTTGCTCTGGCCCCCTCCCTGCGTATCGTGGTGACGAGATACATAGCAGACTGTCGTCACTAAATGGCTGGATGTCTAAGTGGTGCCCGCAGAATAACATAGGTTTCATAGACAATTGGACAAGTTTTTGGGGCAGACCTGACCTGTTGAAAAGAGATGGTCTTCATCCCTCCAGGGGTGGTGCTGCTCTTCTCTCTAGTAATATGGCATATAGTCTTAGAGTTTGCACTTGACTAACTGGGGCCCAGGTCAGGAAGCAGACAGACTGGCTAATCCGACCGTCTGCTAGCCGCCTCACGTCACCAAAATCAGTTAATTCTCAGCACATAGAGACCCTTACACCTAGATATCATGCTATAGAGACTGTGTCTGTTCCCCGAGCTAGACAATACAAAAGACGTCCAAACCAATTTAAGAGTAACAATCTAATCAACGTTCAACAAATTAAAAATTTACATAATACAGAGAAACAAATGATAAAACTCGGCCTTTTGAATATCAGGTCCCTTTCCACAAAAGCGCTTTTTGTAAATGATATGATCATTGATCATAACCTAGATGTGCTATGTTTGACAGAAACCTGGCTAAAATCAGAAGATTACATTATCTTAAACGAGTCTACCCCTCATGATTACTGTTATAAACATGAGCCACGTCTAAAAGGTAAAGGGGGAGGTGTTTCTACAATTTATAGCAATATTTTTAGTGTTTCACAGAGAGCGGATTTCATGTATAACTCGTTTGAAGTAATGGTGCTTCATATAACATTATCCAGAGAAACAAGTGTTAATGATAAATCCCCCATGACGTTTGTACTTGCTACTGTATACAGGCCACCAGGGCACCATACAGATTTTCTTAAAGAATTCGCTGATTTTATATCTGAGCTGGTGTTGGCTACAGATAAGGTCTTAATAGTAGGTGACTTTAACATCCATGTTGATATTGAAAATGATGCACTGGCAGCTGCATTTACAGACATTCTAAATTCTATTGGAGTTAGACAACACGTGTCAGGTCCCACTCATTGTCGAAATCATACTCTAGACTTAATACTGTCACATGGAATTGATGTCAATGCCGTTGAGATTCTGCAGCAAAGTGATGATATCTCTGATCATTATCTAGTCTCGTGTATACTCCAGATAACTAAAACTGTAAATTCAACTCCTTATTACAAGTATGGTAGAACCATCACTTCTACTACAAAAGATTGCTTTCTAAGTAATCTTCCTGATTTATCTGAATTCCTCAGCATGTCCAATAGCTCAGAAAAACTTGATGATGTAACAGAAACTATTGACTCTCTCTTTTCCAGGACTCTAGATACGGTCGCTCCTCTGCGCCTAAGGAAGATTAAGGAAAACTGTCCGACCCCGTGGTATAACGAGCACACTCGCGCCCTAAAGAGAGCAGCCCGGAAAATGGAGCGCAGCTGGAGGAAAACAAAATTAGAGGTTTTTCGTACTGCTTGGCGGGAATGTACCCTATCGTACAGAAAAGCGTTAAAATCGGCCAGATCTGATTACTTTTCGACTCTTTTAGAAGAAAACAAACATAACCCTAGGTATTTATTCAATACAGTGGCTAAGTTAACAAAAAATAAAGAACCAACAGGCACTGACTGTGCCCATCAGCATAGCAGTAATGACTTCATGAACTACTTTACTTCTAAGATCGATACAATTAGAGACAAAATTGTCACCATGCAGCCGTCAATTACAGTGTCGCATCAGATAGTGCGCTATAGATTTCCTGGGGAACAATTCCACTCATTCTCTACTATAGGTCAGGAAGAATTGTATAAACTTGTTAAATCATCTAAACCAACAACTTGTATGCTAGACCCTATTCCATCTAGGCTACTAAAAGACTTGCTTCCAGATCTCATAGATCCTCTGCTAAATATTATTAATTCATCACTGTCATTAGGATATGTCCCCAAAACCTTCAAACTGGCTGCTATTAAGCCTCTAATTAAAAAACCACAACTTGACCCCAACGAATTGACTAATTACAGACCTATCTCGAATCTCCCATTTCTATCAAAGATATTAGAAAAGGTTGTATCCTCACAATTATCTTCCTTCCTACAGAAATATGATATCTGTGAGGATTTTCAGTCAGGTTTTAGACCATACCATAGTACTGAGACTGCTCTTATTAGAGTTACAAATGATCTACTCTTGTCATCTGATCGTGGTTGTATCTCTCTGTTAGTGCTACTGGATCTTAGTGCTGCGTTTGATACTGTTGACCACAACATTCTCTTGAATAGACTTGAGAATTATGTTGGCATTAGTGGTAGTGCATTGGCATGGTTCAAATCGTACCTATCTGACCGCCATCAATTCGTGGTAGTAAATGAAAAGGTATCATATCGATCACAAGTGCAGTATGGAGTACCGCAAGGCTCAGTACTAGGGCCATTACTCTTTACGCTTTACATGTTACCCCTGGGTGATATCATCAGGAAATATGGTGTTAGCTTTCACTGCTACGCTGATGATACCCAGCTCTATATTTCTTCGCGGCCCGGCGAAACGTACCAATTTGAAAAACTAATGGATTGTGTAGTTGAGTTAAAAAATTGGATGACAAGTAATTTCTTACTGCTAAATTCTGAAAAAACAGAGGTGTTAATTATTGGGCCTAAAACCTCAGCGTGTAATAACCTACAACACTGTCTAATACTGGATGGCTGCTCTGTCAATTCTTCGTCATCAGTTAGGAACCTAGGTGTGCTATTTGATGGTAATCTTTCCTTTGAAAACCACATCTCTAGTATTTGCAAAACTGCATTTTTCCATCTCAAAAATATATCTAAACTACGACCTATGCTATCAATGTCAAATGCTGAAACATTAATTCATGCATTTATGACCTCACGGTTAGATTATTGTAATGCTTTATTGGGTGGTTGTTCTGCCCGCTTAATAAACAAACTCCAGCTGGTCCAAAATGCAGCAGCTAGAGTTCTTACTAGAACCAAAAAGTATGATCATATTAGCCCGGTTCTGTCTACACTGCACTGGCTCCCTATTAAACATCGTATAGATTTTAAAATCTTGCTAATTACTTACAAAGCCCTTAATGGTTTAGCTCCTCAGTACCTGAGCGAGCTCCTATCACATTATAGTCCCTCACGTCCGCTGCGTTCTCAAAACTCTGGCAATTTGATAATACCTAGAATATCAAAATCAACCGCGGGCGGGAGATCATTTTCTTATCTAGCGCCCAAACTCTGGAACAATCTACCCTACAATGTTCGGGACGCAGACACACTCTGTCAGTTTAAATCTAGATTAAAGACCCATCTCTTTAACCTTGCTTACACATAACACATCAACATATTCTTATAATTCAAATCCGTTAAAGGATTGTTAGGCTGCATTAATTAGGTCAACCGGAACCGGGAACACTTCCCATAACACCTGATGTACTCAGTACATCGTCAGAAGAATGGCATCTACGCTAATATTAGTCTGTTTCTCTCTTATCCCGAGGTCACATTAACCACCAGATCCAGTCCGTATCCAGATCAGATGGTCACTGCAGTCCCCCGGATCCAGTCCGAACCCAGCCCAGATGGTGGATCAGCACCTAGTGACGACCTCTACAGCCCTGAATGTCATCGGAGTCCACATCAACTAGATGAGCCCCAGAGACGGATCCACAGTGAAGACCTCGTCACCTAGACGGCTGTCGGCACAAGACCACGGGACCTTTGGCCAGAGGAGAACTGGCCCCCCGACTGAGCCTGGTTTCTCCCAAGGTTTTTTTCTCCATTTGTCACCGATGGAGTTTTGGTTCCTTGCCGCTGTCGCCTCTGGCTTGCTTAGTTGGGGACACTTTCTCTCAACACAATATTGCATTTTATTTTATTGTTTTTGATTAACTACCTTTACCTAAAATGTGAGTGTTTACTGTTGCCTTTGGCATTGTTGATGTACTGTTTCCTATCTAATACTGTACAGCCGCCTTGTCACAATTCTGTATTGTTAAAGGCGGTATATAAATAAAGGTGACTTGACTTGACTTGACTTAAGACCAATACAAAGAAAGGATTTTTTAGAAATCTTGGCCAACTGAAAAGTATGAACATGAAAAGTATGAGCATGTACAGCACTCAATACTTAGTTGGGGCTCCTTTTGCCCGAATTACTGCAGCAATACGGCGTGGCATGGAGTCGATCAGTCTGTGGCACTGCTCAGGTGTTAAATAAATCAACTTTTTGAAGATATTCTAATTATATGACCAGCACCTGTATATATATATATATATATATATATATATATATATATATATATATATATATATATATATATATATTCATATATATATTCATACAAAAATGAGGTACAAAATGACCTGTGCTGTGAGCTAAACAGCTAAATAAAGCAGCTGTCATATGGATATTTATAATGTCAGTAATGTCTTTTAATGTCTGCTTTTCTGTCATTGTGTGACCACAAGAAAAAAATGGTCTGTGGTGAGAATAAAAAACATCTACTAAATAAAATATCTGTCACAATTCGTCTGTCTGAATCCACGGGGTCTGTCACAAAATCATAATGGACGATGTTCTCTGTTACTCCACTGGAAAACTGACCATCAGAAGTTTATCTAGAAAATCTAAAGTGTTTTTGAATATTCCTCAAATTAAACCACTGAAACAAAAATATGAGGGACAAAATGACCTGCACTATGAGTCAAATATACAGGATAAAACAGCTAAATTGACCAGTTATCATAAGGATATCTGTAATGTCATGTGTCATTTGAAAGTGTATTAACAAACTCTCACTGATTACTGCAGTTTGTAAAAACATTTTCTCCTGATAAAGAAGCTCAGTTTGTACTGAAGTGATGAGACTGAGATCTCTGTCATTACTCAAATTCACCACACGAGGTCTCCATCAGCACAGCGCTATCAGACTGTTGTCATAGTAACAGCAGCCTCTGCTTCATGTCTGATCTCAATCTCCTGGAGTTCAAGAGAAATTTGACTGGATTTTATTAATCAGATTTATTTAAATATTGAAAATTGTTTGTTCAAACGGGAATCGGTTTAGATCATGTAATCCAGTGTTGGTTCTGATCTGGATTAAAACTTCAGTAGTCCTACAGGTTTTATTTAAATATCCTAGTAAGATTAGGACTATTGGATGAGGGAAACCAAAAAGAATCAAACTCTCCAAAATTAAATCATTAAAGTGCCCCAACAAATTAGCCTACATCGTAATTGTAAACTATTATGCATCTTCAGTTAATTAAAAGAACCGTATGTAGGATTGTGGCCAAAACTGGTACTGCAATCACTTTCAAAATACTGTAGAACGGCGTATCCCCTCCCCCTCCCCCCTGACTCGAGGTTGCCAGCTAAGCTGCAGGATTCCGCAGGAACGTAGGCTGCTACAAGGAGCTTCCAATGGCAAGTGACGAGTCCTACACAATAAGGTTTTTTTTTTTCTTCTGTTACTTATGTTTATGCTTCACGAGAGATTTTTTGCGAAGTAATTATGTGTTGCAAAAATTTACTAAAGGCGATTAGCCAAATATTTCGTAAAGATGTACTGTAATACCACATTTCAGTCGGAACATAGATTGTTTTCATACCGTGCTAGTGGTGCGATGTTAGCAATGTTAATGTTATGTTAATATGTTAATATTAGCAATGACGACTCGCTGTTTTATTCCCCAAACAATTCCTTACCTTTTCAATTCGATGACCCACCTCCTCCATATGCGCTAACGTAACGTTACTTTGCACGAACATATATACCTTTGTTCGACTGTCGTGAATATTTGAAATGTCTATTTACATTAAGTACAAGTAAGTTAACCAAACATAGATGAATCTTACCTGTCCAGGAGAAAATTAGCAACGTTGGCATCTGTCTTAAAATTCTTCTCCGTTTTCAGCCTTCTCCATATGTCAGAGGCATCTCCTGTACAAATCCTTGTTTTATTTCGGACTTTGTCACGACGTACTTCGGATTCATAACGAGGTCTTTTAGGTTTCGTAACTTTATACATGTTTTATCCGACACATTCGTAGCTGCAGCTGTAACTAGAGCAGAGCTGGCAACCCGGATGACGAAACTCTACTGACTTCGTGATTGGTAGATAGCTGGAGGGTGGAGCCTCAGACCAAAACACAACATGACAACATCAACATCAGTTGAGGGCTGCAACTTTTACTTTTAAATGACAATATCCTGGCCGGACCACTGTTGTCAGTGATATAAGTATTTGAAATGAATATGATTTCTTAATGTCTAGTGACATGTCAGGGCCATTTTATGATTAACTGAAATAAATTTCTTACATACGGTTCCTTTAAGAAAAGCATTGTTTATTTGTCAAAGCCATTTTTTTTCCTGTAATACAAGTTTATATGCATTTCAGACCCTGTTATGGAGCTTCACTGAACTATAAACACTCATCAGTCCTTCAGGAACAGAATATATACAATTTTAATATAATTCAAAGTTTTAATGATGGACTTAGTAAGGTAACAGTTATAGCTGAATGTGTGCTTTCTGTTAGATAAAATGTTAATTGACTGTATTAAAAATAAAAATTAAATGAGTTTATGGCTTTTCGGTGCCAGTGCATTTTTTGTTATTTCAAAGTGTTTTATTTTCATTTAACTCCAAAAATGTTAGTATAACAAATTCAGCAAAGACCCCATGCAATTTCTATAGAATGGCATGTTTATCAATATTCTAAATATTGTGTGAAGAAAAATGCACTTATGTGGTTAAACTTTAAAAGTCATCTAAAAAAATTTCAAACAGAAGTTTAAAACCACAGACAGAAAACACCAGACACTGCAAAACTGAGAAACAGATAAAGAGTTTCAAACAGATAAAACATCTAAACAGACACTGTAAATGAAAGAACTCAATCCTAACAACAGAATAAAGTAAAAGAGCAAAAGCAGAAATATGAAATAAACACAGAATGACTTCACAATCTGACAGATCTGAATTGGAGGAATAAAGTGTTTTATCATGGATGAACAGATAAAACAGATATCTTCTCATTCACACTTTCTGATCTTCCTGTTTCTTTCCTAAAAGCATCACATCATCATCATCATCTTCACACTCCTAATATTTGCATGTCAAATCCATAATGATGATCATAAATGTCTCTGACCTGACGTGTGTCTCATGTAGATGTGAAAACCTCCTAACAGACCCAACAGAACCATCAGCTGAAAACACCAGACCAGCACAAACACCACAGACACTGAACACACTGAACAACAACAATTAGACAGAAAACAAAATCCATCGTTCATGTTTCCAGTAGTGTGTTTGTTAAACTCCTTTCACATTCTGATGTGTGTGTGCTGCTGGTCACTGCAGAGGTCAAACTAGAGGTCACAGGTGCAGTAGTTGCTCCTGAAATCAAACATAATCAGAATCACCTGCTTTCTCTCTCTGAACCACATCAACAATCAATTTTGCGCCCAATGAAGAGAATTGACTGTTTTACACGATCAGTGTTGCTGTGGTTTGTATATATACACATGGACATTCAGGTAGAAGCTCACCGTAACAGGGTTTGACTCTAATGGTTTTCTGTGCGTGACTGATGTGGTTCTTCACGCTGCAGCTGATTTATCCATCAGTTCCCTCATCCAGCTGAATGGTAGTTTTTCCATTCATGAATCTTTGTTCTAGTATTTTTCCATTCAGAGTCCAGCTATAGATGATCTGATCACCCTCAGATGAGCAGGACACTGACGTCTGATTGGAGGAGCAGCTTTTTGACACTTCCACTGAGCCAATAGGAGCTGAAAGGAGGGACACATGACAGTCAACACACAACCATTATGAGTCATTATCAAGACATTTCTAAAACAAAATGTATTGCTGAGATTCAGCTGATTCATTTGCATGAGAGTGAGATCTTTGGAGAACGTGAGATTGTAATGAGTCTGATGAGAGAGTTTCTGTACCTTCAACAATCACTCGAAGTTCACTGCCTATTACCATATCCATCTCAATGAAATCTGACGTATAAGTCCCTGAATCTGCTTTGATCACATTGTTTATGATCAAAGTCATATTATCAAAGATGAATTCAGATCTGCTTCTGATGGATTCATGCTTATACTCTTTATTCTTCTCTATTCTAAAAATATTCAGTATACTGCCATCATTTAACCTCTTATACAAATACAGGTCTTGATGTTGAGCGTCCAGCACCATCTGAAGACTGAGTTTGTGTCCCAGAGCTGCAAAACATGGATTGATTAAACCTACAGAACCGATCCAGACCTAAAGAACAAAACACACAAAATTAAATGTACCAACATCAACAGATAGAGTCAGAGTGTTACTGCTGGTATAAAATAACATCACACTTATTATGAATTTCAATCAGACGCGAATCATACAAATATACCGGACTCTTCATCTAATATCAGGTTTCAAATAATGTTCTTAATAATCATCTATAAACCTCATAAAATGGTTTAACAAGTACAGTTTTTCTACATGTGCTAAACACTTTTTAAAAACGATTAAAAAATTTTTAAAAGCTGGCGGAAGAGATGTAGAACACAGAAAAGTCATCTCCAATCTATCATTGCTCATAATTTAATTCATATAACATTAAATACATGTGCGCCAGCCAGAGCATCAGGGTCCTAGTGTATAAAACGTAGTTCCCATGCACATATTTGTATTTATAAATGAGCGGCAGAATGTGTACACAATGTAAATAGAAATATTATGTATGGCTTTAATAGAAATGACATGCTACATTTTAATGTTTGATAATATTGAGGATTGCTTGGCTGTAAAATTTCCCTTTGAATTGTCATCTTATAAAGAAAGTCTATTCATGCAAATAATGACTGCAAAAAAATAAATAAAAATAAAACAATGAACTATTACTGATATTTAGGCATGTCATGTGCAAATTAAAAAAAAAAAGAAAATAGGAAAGAGGAAATTAGAGAACTGTTAGCAGTGATAAAGATGAACTATGCCTTAATGTGTGAAAACAGAACTGCAAAAATAGTTTGCAAGCTTAGTTTGCAAGCTTATTCAAAGGTAAAGTATTGTGTTTAATCAATCACTAAATATTATTTATTTCATGGTACGTAATCTGCAGTTATAGTTTACAGAAGGAGATTGTAAAGTGGGGAATTCAGACTCCTGCATTTTATTTCTGAATTTCCACCACAAATTTGTAAAGACACATTTTTTTTCCACATCATTTTGGGGTCTTTAACAAAATCCAACTCATTTACTATAAGCTTTGCACCTAATTGAATATTACTGTTTTATTTCTGAGACTGATCTGATTGATCAGCATAATAAAATGAGTTTGATGTGAAAGTGACTCACATGCAGTAGTTTGCAGCAGCAGCATCAGTCCAAAGATGAGCATCATTTCTCTAAAATCCAGTTTCCAGAAGAGCCCAATCCCAGCAGAAGAGTGTGATGCTGCTTCAGATTGTGACACGAGCATCTGGACTTCTGTCCGTCTGTGTTCTTGCTCTCTTCAAGCGTCTTCACAGCATAATGAGGAAACATCTGAATAGGGCATTTCCTCTTATGGAGGAAGGCAGATTCTGTTAGACTGCACTAAAATATATCTAAAAGGAGTGCAACCAGGAGAAATGTGAAGAAGAAGAAGAAGAAGAAGAAGAAGAAATATTTATATTAAACTATTAACAACAAGTGGATTCACGTATATAGGGTACAATGGGGGTAAAGGCACACATGATGCTGAAATGTGCAGTTCAGTACTCCCATAGTGGTTTTGTTTAGAAACCATATAAATGTATAGGATGACCTGGCGTAAAAGGCATGGGTTACAAATGCTTTAACTAAAGTGATACGTTAATACTTGTTCAAAACAGTCACTTTAGCAAGGTTTGTACAGAATAAATGTAACAAAAGTTGTCACTGGACTGATATTTTGCTAAATACTAATTTTAGGTTTGTGAAACAGTATAATGACAGTACATATATTAATAATATATTAAGAGAGATGATGAAGATGGAACCAGAGCTGGACTTGATTCTGTCTGGATTTGTTGCTTTTATGTATTTTTTGTTTATTTAACTTTGATTAATGTGTGCTTTCTGTTCATTAATAGGAAAATTATGTTAAATAATCCTTAATAAAAACTGACTTCTGATTCAAAATGCAGTTTGACTTCAAAGCATTTTATTTTCTTTTAACTTGATACAAAAGTTCATCTTAACTTCAACACTCAGTTTATACTTTTTAAAGAATATTGTTTATAACTATTACATATGACTATATAATAACACATATATGCATGGATAAACATGTTAAAAATCATATAAAATACAGATGATCTGCTGCTGCTCTCATGAATCTTCTGCTGTGTGTTCATGTCGTTCTCTCAATCTTCTCATTCTCACTTTCTGATCTTCCTGTTTCTTTCCTAAAAGCATCACATCATCATTATTATGTTCACACTCTTAATATTTACATGTCAAATCCATAATGATGATCATAAATGTCTCTGACCTGACGTGTGTCTCATGTAGATGTGAAAACCTCCTAACAGACCCAACAGAACCATCAGCTGAAAACACCAGACCAGCACAAACACCACAGACACTGAACAACACAAATACATCAATCAATCAATCAATCAGTGTTGGGTTGCTGTTATTTTAAGATGATCAAGAAATGATCTCACCAGCAGGACACACTAGTCTGATGATCTTCTGTGCGTGACTGACGTGGTTCTTCACGCTGCAGCTGATGTTTCCATCAGTTCCTTCATTCAGATCAATGGTGCTGTTTCCACCCATCAGTGGATCTCCATTCAGAGTCCAGCTGTAGAGGAGCTGATCCCCCTCAGAGGAGCAGGACGCCCTCATCACCCCACTGGAGGAGCAGCTGATTGACACTTCCACTGAGCCAATAGGAGCTGGAGGGAGGGACACATGACAGTCACATGACTCTTTCTCAACTCACTATGTAACAACAATGTAGCAAATGACTGTTTGAAATGCTTTCACTTGTTATTTTTTCTAAAAATAGAAATAATATATATTCAGCAATGAGCTGCAAAAAAAAAAAAAAAAAAAAAAAAAACAGAGATTCAACTGATTCATTTGCATGAGAGTGAGATCTTTGGAGAACATGAGATTGGGATGAGTCTGATGAAAGAGTTTCTGTACCTTCAACAATCACTTGAAGATCTCTAGATGTTTCTGTGCCGTCTGAGCGATGGAGTGTCAATATGTAATTCCCTGAATCTGCTCTGATCACACGCTTTATTATCAGAGTCCCATTAATGACTGTCACTTCAGCTCTGTTATTAAAAAAATCACAATCCTTTATCCTGCCATATTTTACTCTACAAACTTGATCACCTTTTGTGTTGTTGTTTATTCTCTTTTGTATCTTCAGATCATATTCACTAGCGTCCAGCACCATCAGCAAAATGAGTTTGTCTCCCAGAGCTCCGTAACAAGGATCAGACTGACCAAACCTACAAAACCAATCCAGACTTGAAGAACAAAATATACAGAGAGAGAGAGAAATAAAACTATAAAGCTCTCTTATCCAGTTTTAAATACACAGAATATTTACATTGTAGGTTCCACAGGAGAACCATATCAGACTCTTAATCTAATCTCATCTCTCAAATAATGTTCCTAATTATGATCCAGATCAAAACCCACATGAAATGGTGCAGTTTGAGCTGTGAATGAAAAGAATAAAGTGGATTTGAAGAAAGTTAAAGAAAGCAGTATCTGTGATGAGGCGTGAAAACAAAAACAGAGCTGCATGTGAACTTTTTAACAACAATGTTTTGCCAGCTCTTAAAAGGTAAAGTAATATGTTTTAATGTGTTGTAATATGTTTCTAAAAAGACTGTATACAGATTAGAATTATAGAAGCTATCATTTTGATTTCTTGGGTTTTAACCAGACGCTTTTTTACTTAAACACTTTCTCTCACATAGGCTATGTAAAGGAAATTTTCAATTAATTATAACAAATATTTATTTTTCTTGCAGGTCTAACATTTGCATGCCTTTCTGTACTGAATGTCCTCAACACTTGTGTCAAAGTGCTGCAATAATGGATGCACGTGGACAAAACGTCTAGACATCTGTCTAAATATAATAATAACCCTAACAGCCCGTGACTTGAGTAACAATTTGAAGTCATTAAAAACCAAATTTGCTTTGCCACTGAAGAATCAATTATATTAGAGAATAAAGCATATTCAAAGGGTATTGTCTGGAGTCTGTCTGGTTACTGCTGCAGCAGGTCAGTGGAACACTATATATATATACGATATCTTAATATACCACACCTATTATAATATTCCAATGCACACAGTCAAGAAGATCTGAAAACCCTATTGCTAGATCACTGCAGACTCTTAATGCACTGCATTCACTGGAGATTTATCATAAGATGAGTTTGATGTGAAAGTGACTCACATGCATCAGTTTGCAGCAGCAGCATCAGTCCAAAGATGAGCATCATTTCTCTAAAGTCCAGTTTCCAGAAGAGCCCAGTCCCAGCAGAAGAGTGTGATGCTGCTTCAGTCACACAATCACTCCTCACTCTGACAGAAGAGCCCGACTGACACGCATCTGTGCTCACAATAGAGTTAGAAAACTACTGCACAGTTTCTGTCAGAGAAAAGGAAGTTGAAACCATTCACAGTTTGGGGTCGTATACAAGGGCACAATAATAACTAACATACATGTTTGCTTTTCCATCGAGCCAGGTAATTTCCACTGACTAATGCTTCTACAGTTGTACATTTTCATAAATTATTTCATATGTTAATAAGCTGTCTTTAATATAAATAAATAAATAAATAAATATACAAAATAAAAATATATAAAGAAATAAAATCTAGGCCTAAATTTAAGATTTATGTATTTGATCTGCAATTAAATGTTCACAGATTATACATTAAAAAAAAAAAAAAAAAAAAAAAAAAAAACAGCTAAAATAATCAAATGGTCATAATAATGCTACTTTTGAAAGTGTAGCCTACTTACAGAAAATGTATTAATATAAATATGCTAAATATGTTATAGCCTATATATCTGTATTACCACATTGACTTCTGGATACACTGCTCTATTTCCTTTCTTAATCATCCATGCAGGAAAAAAATGACATTAAACCAACTTCTAGGCATTTGACTGGATGTTTTTAAATATTTGATGTTTCTCCCACAGCGGGTTTGTCATTACTGTCATTACTCAAGTTCACCACACGAGGTCTCCATCAGCACAGCGCTATGATCTGCTGACATTTGTAACTTTTACTGTTTACTTTCCTTTCAGCTGATTTGTATTGGTTATTTTGATTTATTGGTTTTTTGGTTTATTGGTTTTTCGAATTCTCAGTGTCTCTGACTGAAACCTGAATCTGTACGAAAAACATAAACCCTTTCATCCATCCAGCATTTCCAGCATTTTAAAACTAATATGGATTATTTTAAAAAACAAAAACAAAAAACAAACACAAATAATTAAATTAAATTAAATTAAATAATAAAATAATATAATAAAATAAAATAAAATAAAATAATCCAGCGAAGCGGAAATGGAAGTTGTCAACAAGAATTGTTTTCTTTTTAATAATACCATAACAAAGAACAATACAATGACTTTACAATATATATATATATATATTTGCAGTACATATATATACATATATATATATATATATATATATATATATATATATATATATATATATATATACTGCCCTCCAAAAGTTTAGAAACACCCCTGGCAAAGTGTGGTTTTGGACGATATTAGCATAAATCCTTTACTTATAAATACATAAATCATTTTTTGGTGCAAATTTGATTATATAATAATGGCAATATATACATGTCAAAGTCAGACATGCCCCTTTGCCAGCTGTGATGCCTGCTTACTGGTTTAAACTTGGCCCAGGTTTTTAAAAGCACACCTTAATTGATTGCCATTTAGCTTTAGAATACATTGAATTTAGGCCCAGATTATGCAGAGCTGTAATAGCTGCTAATGGTGGATATTTTGATGAATCGAAAATTTAAGTTTTAGGTGGGAGTTTCTAAAAATGACTGAGTCTTCACTAATCCCATGCAAACGTACTCCCATCTGGAATAACCCTGACCTATTAATAAACAATAATATGATAAACTTCACAGATTGGAGTTGTAAAGGTATTAAATACCTGGAACATATATTCGAAGGGACGGACTTTATTCCCTTTGACATATTAGTTAAACAATATGGGATTAACAAGAACAGATTTTTAGAATATCAACAAGTTAAATCTATAGTAAAAAGAAAATTTAAGTCTAATCATATCAAATTACAAATACCACCAAGTGTGGCAGAATTTCTTAATCTCAAAACCCCTAAATTACTGTCTAAAATATACAGGACACTTTCCAAAATAGATGAATCAGTATCGCTTCCTATTACAAAATGGGAGGCAGATCTATCAGTCAGCTGGGACCATAATTTTTGGTCTCAGATATGTTTAAAAATCTTTGAACTGATTAGAAATGCCAGTTTACAATTAATACAGTACAAAATCCTGCATAGAGTGCACTACACAGGTCATCGGATGTTCAGGATGGGTTTTACAGCTTCTAACAACTGCTCACACTGTCAAGGCAATACACCTGACAATTATATCCACGCTCTATGGTTCTGTCCACCTGTTCAGAGGTTCTGGTACAGGATTTGTGAAGACTTATCAAAGTGTCTTAAATGTTCCATTCCAGCCTCTCCATCAGTCTGCTTGTTGGGCTACCTAGATGGTGTCACTACAGAAGGTAACTCAATCCACATGGCTTACACCGCCTTATGCATTGCTAAGAAGACTGTCCTCATGAACTGGAAAAATAAAAATAATCTTAATATCAACCAATATAGAGATCGTTTGTTGGACTATATTAGTCTTGAAACAGCTTCTGCTGCCACATTAGATCAATCTCTCTGGGCTCCTTTGATCAGCTCCATCACCTAGTGTGAGTGGGGGTCACGGTTCTGTCCGGCTTTGGTTTTTGTTGTCGCCGTGGGGGGGCCATATGGGCTGGGGGCATCTGTGAGTTCCCTAGGGGTGGGTTTCTTGGGGGGTTCGGCGCTGGGGCTGCGGTCCTGGCCTGGATGGGGTGTTGGTGGCTCTTGGGTGTTGTTTTTCTGGCGGCTGCATGTGGCGCTGCTGGGGAGGCCTGTGCCGGCGGCCGTACTGCTCCGGGGTAGGTCCGGGGGGGGGCTTGGGGTTCTGGGGCCGCTCTGCCACCGGGCTGGGATTCCGGCTGGGCCTGGGGGGCTTGGGTCCTGGTTGGTGTGCCGCCGGGAGCGTGGGTTGGTACATGCGCTTGGGCTCGGCCCTGGTGCGGGGGCCTTTGACGCGTCGGTGGATCCGGTGGCCTCTTTAGCTGGTAGGGACGTTGTTACCATCTGTCAGTATCCACTCTGCGGGGGCAATATAGGCGGAGGACGGACTTAACCTGGGAGTCTACTGCCTTCTGTAGTCTGGGAGTTGACTGAATGATGGGGTGGGGGTAGTTTTTCCTCTGCTGTGGGGTCTGGTCTGGATGGGCCTGGGCCCCCCGCCCTGGGCAGATTTGGGGCAACGGGGGTGCCTATGGGGGTCAGCGGGGGAGCTGGCTCCAAAGGGGGGGGGTACTTTGCCCCCTCCAGTGATTTCCTCCCCATCCCTAATGCTTCCCTTCTCCCGCTCCATCACAACCACATACAGGTAGGGTTTTGGGGTGCGGGTGTGTCGCTGGGATGCAGGGGAGGTGGTACTCCTCTGTCTCCTCGTGGCCACCTGCATCTCAATCATACATCACAACTTAGACACTCTCATTACTTACTGTCACATGACATACATATAGGGCCTTGGGGGTGGGCACACTGAATGGCATCCAGGGGGCGGTCTGTTCATTCAGCCTTCTCTCTGGTGCCGGTGCCCACTTCTCAATTTTAAGTTACACATAGACATTGAGGGCTCTTGGGGATGGTGGTTAGTGTCTTGCCCCTTCCCTGTTTTAAAGCACTTTAGAACAACACACACCAACACTACATTTGAGCGGGTGAGGTGAATCATGGGGTCTTCTTTTTTTCTTTTTTTTTTCACACCCCTGTTCTCTGTTCTCTGTCCGGGGCTGGGGGCTGTGAGGACGAGCTGGCCATCCGGTCGGGGTCTGGGCTGGTGGTCTTCTCTGCTGCTGCGGGGGACCGGGGTGGTCTTCCTGTCTCCACGCCAGAGTGAAGGGGGTTCAGCTCCTGGGTCTGGCGCTGATTGCCCCTCTGGGGGTGGTGGTGCCTGGATCCAGGAGTATAGAGTACAAATGGGGAGTGTGATTGTGGGTACTGTGTCCATTTTTGTGTGTCTACATGTGGGGCGAGTGCGTGAATATTTGTTTGCGTGCATGAGGGTGGGAACGTATGCTTGTATATATGTGTGCCTATTTGTCTATGTCCATGTGTCAGGTCAGGCCTTAGACTCCGCCTCACTCATCATCTCAGGCCCCCTAACCCCACCACCACGCCCTACCGGTGGAGGATGCCCCCGGCCGCCGGTGCGTTGGTGGTTTCCTGCTCCGGGGCGGGATGCTCGGGTGAGCGCTGGCCCGCTCTTGGCGGTTGCTTTGCTGGGCCCCGGCTAGGGGGTGGGGGGCCGGTCTGCTCTGGTGTGGCCGGCTGCCGGCGGAGCCTGCGATCTTGCCGCCACGGCCCCCTGGGACGTCTGCATTGTGGCTGCCGGATGATCCCCCTCCGGGCCCTCCTCTGCCCTTTTCTGGGTGGGGGCCGCGGTTGTCCCTGCGGTGGTTCTCCTGGGACTCTCGTGCCCGGGGGGGCCTCCGGATGTTTGGGGCCCGGGTCTCCCCCATGTCTGCTTCATACCTTGCGGGGCGGGGCTGTGGTTCCCCACACGCACTATTAAACATTTACATGGAAGAACCTTATGAACACAAACGCGCTCACACACACAGGTGTACACACAAGCATTCACATTGCTAGTCTTGATCTGCTGTTGCTTCAAAACATATTATGTAATATTAGTTATGTGTGCTGCACAACAACATTTAACATTTAGTATTTACTGTGATTCATATAGATGTTGTTTGTTGCTGCAGTTACTCTGCTGTTGTGTCTTCTGTTGTTTTCTCTTTTCGTCAGCAGGTATGGAAGCAGATTATCTTTTTTTGATTTTTCTCTCTCTCTTTATCTTCCTCCCCTTTTTTTTTTTTCTTTTTTTTCTTCTTCTCTCTCTCTCTCTCTCTCTCTCTCTCTCTCTCTCTCTCTCTCTCCCCCTCTTCTGTTGACTTTCTCCCCAATTTTTATTTTATTTTTTTTTTGAAAATTTAAGTTTTTTTCTATGTATAAACTGTTTATGTAATAAAATATCCCTTATCAGTGCAAAATTATCACAAATTAAAAAGGATTCATGCCAATATTGTCCAAAACCCCACTTTTCTAGGGTGTTTTGGAGGGCAGTATATATATATATATCTTGAAAGGAAAAGAATCTTCAAAGGAAAAAATGCTATTTTATGCTGCAAACAAGTATTCACCTTATTTTTCAAATGTTCACATTTATGTAAGCCTATGGGTGAGATATCCGCTATAGGGAAATAACAAGATAACAACAAGCAGTAAACGGTACAACAGTTTGCATTACAAACCAGTGTGCTCATAATTAAGACAATACATTAAAATAATATGGTAAGACACAATTTGCAATATCAAGCAGCAAAACGAGCTGTTTTGTACAGCTATAAATAGCTGGATGCGGATGAGACCGTAAGCCAGCATAGTATTGCATAGTATTTCACAGAAAGACATTTGATAAAGAACAGAAGAGACGGCCTTCATCCCTCCAGGGGTGGTGCCGCTCTTCTCTCTAGAAATATGGCACATAGTTTTAGAGTGCACTTGCGCTTTACTAACTGAGGCCCAGATCAGGAAGCAGACAAACTGGCTAAACCGACTGTCTGCCAGCCGCCTCACGTCACCGAAATCAGTAAATTCTCAGCACATGGAGACCCTTTCACCCAGATATCATACTATAGAGACTGTGTCTGTTCCCCGAGCTAGAAAATACAAAAAAACATCCAAACCAATTTAAGAGTAACAATGTAATTGATGTTCAACAAATAAAAAATGTATATAATGCAGAGAAACAAATGATAAAGCTTGGCTTATTGAATATCAGGTCCCTCTCTACAAAAGCACTTTTTGTGAATGATATGATCACTTCTGTTTGACAGAAACCTGGCTAAAACCAGATGATTACATTATTTTAAATGAGTCTACCCCCAAAGATTACTGTTATAAACATGAACCACGTCTAAAGGGTAAATGGGAGGTGTTTCTACAATTTATAGCAATATTTTCAGTGTTTCAAACACACTACTATGGGCTTCAAGTATAAACTTTTTTGAAGTAATGGTGCTTCATATAACATTATCCAGAGAAACAAGTGTTAATGATAAATTCCCCGTGACGTTTGTACTGGCTACTGTATACAGGCCACCAGGACACCATACAGACTTTATTAAAGAATTTGCTGATTTTCTATCTGAGGCTGGAGATAAAGTCTCAATGTTGATAATGAAAAAGATGCACTGGGAGCAACATTTATAGACATTCTAAACTCTATTGGGGTTAGGCAACACGTGTCAGGACCTACTCATTGTCGAAATCACACTCTAGATTTAATACTGTCACATGGAATTGATGTTAAAGGAGAAGTCCACTTCCAAAATAAAGATTCACACATAATGTACTCACTCCCTTGTCATCCAAGATGTTCATGTCTTGCTTTCTTTAGTCGTAAAGAAATTATGTTTTTTGAGGGAAACATTTCAGCATTTTTCTCCATATAATGGACTGATATGGTGGCCCGATTTTGAACTTCCAAAATGCAGTTTAAATGCAGCTTCAAACGATCCCAAATGCGATTGTAAACGCGGCTGTCCCAGCTAAAAAAAGAAGGCTCTTTTCTAGTTATTTTCATTAAAATAATACAATTTATATACTTTTTTATCTCAAATGCTAATTCTTGTCTTGCTCTCCCTGAACTCTGTGTATTCTGATTCAAGACAGGGTATGTCGAAAAACTCCAATCGTATTTTCTCCCTTAACTTCAAAAATTATTTCAAAATCATCCTACATCGCTGAAGAAGTACCGACCCAGTCTTTGCAAAGTGAACATGCAAAGAAGATCAAACACCCTTAACAAAAATGGTAAAACAGTGATATAGGACGATTTTGAAGTTGAGGGAGAACATGAGATGGGAGTTTTTCAACATACCCTAACTGTCATGAACCGGAACAAAACAGTCCAGGCAGAGTAAGACAAGACGAGCATTTGACATTAAAAAGTATATAAATTGTATTATTTTAATAATTTAATAATCGTTTCGCTAGATAAGACCCTTCTTCCCTGGCTGGGATCGTTTACCACCGAATTTGGGATCGTTTGAAGCCGCATTTAAACTGCATTTTGGAAGTTCAAAATCGGGCCACCATATCAGTCCATTATATGGAGAAAAATGCAGAATGAAACGCAGAAAGGTTTTCTTCGAAAAACATAATTTCTTTATGACTGAAGAAAGAAAGATATGAACATCTTGTATGACAAGGGGATGAGTACATACATATATATATATATATATATATTTATGTGAATCTTTGTTTTGGAAGTGGACTTCTCCTTTAATGGCGTTGAAATTCTGCAGCAAAGCGATGATATCTCGGATCATTATCTAGTCTTGTGTATACTCCAGATAACTATAAATTCAACTCCTTATTACAAGTATGGGCTTTCTGTTCTGGATCAGACGCTGTATTTTTCTGTTACCACAGAAGTGTGAACTCTGTTATTGTTATTATTACTCTATTATTGTCCATTTATCGCAGGTGGTTTTGTGGTGGTTTTCACACTAATGCGCCTGCACCTGAGCGTACACACACTCCTCTTGTGTTTTACTCGGCTGCTGTTGAACATTTCTGTTGGCGAACGTCACCTCTCCATAATGAAGCTCTTGCTCCTTCTTCACATTCTTGTTTGTATGAGGGTCCGTTGTGGCAGTTTCCACATCTGCAGAAAAAGAAGAAGCACAATGAAAAGATGAGATAATAAACAAGATGATTTCTGTTGCATTAATGTTGACAGTAATTTGACGTGTGTTGAAGGTGAGAATCTGCGGTGACATATACATATTTATCTACAGTGTTGGGGAAAGTTACTTTTAAAAGTAATGCATTACAATTTTGCGTTACTCCCTGTAAAAGTAACTGATTACGTTACTTAGTTACTTTTTATGGAAAGTAATGCGTTATGTTACTTTTGCGTTACTTTTTAAATCCAGGCACATCTTGCTTCTTTGTTTCTAATACAAAACAATTCTAATGTAAAAGCCCTTTTACACCAAAAGTGAAATGAATTCACCAGGCTGAAAGAAAAGTACATTTAAGCAGGAGATCACTCTTCAGCTATAAAAAAAAAAAAATGAAGCACAAATGTGAGTTTATCTAAAGTAATTTTTGCTTATTAATGTGGTTGAATTGTATTATCAAAGGTCAGCAGCAAAGACACTGGTTAATAAAATAGGATTAAATAAAGGATATTTGTTTTATTTAACATATTTAATTATTGTGGGGTTGCATCATATTCTGAGTTTGCATTTCACTGTTTTTATTCATTTTGAGGAATACTGAATCTGTTTTTTGTGAGTGAGATGAATTAATGCATGCTCACATAACATCATGTTTACTCCTGATTTCCCGACAGGAGACTTGTCAATCAATAAATGGGGAAAAAAGTAACTGGCGTTACTTATTTGAAAAAGTAACTCAGATATTTTTTTAGAAATTTAAAAGTAATGCGTTACTTTACTAGTTACTTGAAAAAAGTAATATTATTACATAACTTGCATTACTTGTAATGCGTTACCCCCAACACTGTTTATCTATACTCTTTTATTTAGTTATACTATATTTTATGACTCTATTCATTTCTATGCATGTTTCATTTATACTATTTATTTTATATGCATTATTAATGTATTTATATTCTTTATTGTACTTGCACAGTACTGTCTCATGCATCTATACTTCAGACCTAATCTAACAAGTCAGACTGTGACTTACTGCCATAGTCAGTTAGGTTTGTCAAATTCTAAAAAAAAAAAAATAATTTGTCAAATTCTAGATCCTGGCAAAAAATATTTCTGTTAAGCTATTAAAATTTAGATTTTTTTTTCTTTTTTTTTTTTTTTTTACAGATTTTAAAGAAATTAAGATTGTTTAAGACTGTTGCGATTTATTATTTATTATAGTTAATGTTTTTATGCATAAATGTACATTCTGTCATTGTTTACTTCATAAAAAAAAAAAAAACTCAACAACATACGGATTTGGAACAACATGATGTTTTGATGGTTTTGGGCAAATTATTCCCTGGGTAACAGTGACAGTTTGTGTATGAACCAGGGATTGATTAACATTATATTTATATATATTAATTTATCAGATGCTGAAATCCAAACTGAGTTACAAATAAAGACAAATATAAGCAAGTGATGAAGGTCATTTAGCAGCAGTGTTGCAATGCTAAAATTTAGGACAGAAATACTGACTTGGTGTAGGTTTGAGCTGATTCTTCTTTTTATAAACGTAGTATGCAATGGCGGCCAGAACAATAAGAATTGCAGCAAGACATCCCAGAACGATCAGAGAGACTGAGGGACCTGTGGAAGAAAAAACACAAGACATTAAAAATGAAACATAGGAATGGGCCCTAAAAAGTTCTAGGAGAAAAAATTATTTTAAACATGACAATATAAATATATAAAAAATATATTTAAATATAAAAATTCTAATAAGAGAGCTTCTTTGTTGTCTTTTAGACATTCATTATGATCCTTATGTTCTTTATTTGATTTTATAATTTTTGAGTGAGATCTTTGGAGAACATGAGATTGAGTCTGATGAGAGAGTTTCTGTACCTTCAAGTTTCTGTACCTTCAAAATCACTTGAAGATATTTAGATGATTCTGTGCCGTCTGATTGACTGAGTTTTAATGTGTAATTTCCTGCATCTGCTCTGATCACACCGTTTATTATCAGAGTCCCGTCATTATAATTAACTTCAGGTCTTTTATTATAAAGATCACATTCATTCTGCTTTATAATGTTTTTCTTTATTGAACAAACTGGATCATGTTGTGGGTTGTTTATTGTCTTTTGTATTGTCAGATTATATTTTCCAGCGTCCTGCACCATCTGCAGATTGAGTTTGTCTCCCAGAGCTGTGTAACAGGGATCAGACTGATTAAAGCTGCAGATTCTCTCCACACCTGAAGAACAAACACACACAATGCCAACATCAACTTTAAAACACTAAAAAGAATGCAAAAAGTGTAATGTAAAGAAACGAGCACTGTAACCCTTTCAACGTAAATTAAAATCAGAAAAACAGGCTTGCTCTGATCACATTGAAACATCTGAACTACTCATTAACCTTAGTTAAACACTGATGATCAATCCTTTACACACTTTAACTCATGTTATTATTCAAAAAAATAAATTACGAGACAGAAAATACTAGGTACGTCTGAATTATATAAATACTTATTATAAATTAATTATAAATAAATACTTATGCACTATTCTGTGTTATTTTGTAATATAAATAATGTTAGTAGTGTGTTTACACTGAAAACTACAAAAAGAGAAAGTTACCTTTAAATACACCGATGATGCAATATCAACACTGTTGAACTGAACTGAATCAACACTGAACTGAACCGATCTGAAAAAAAGACACTATTGTCTTTTTAAAGTCACTTTTACAGTTAAATTTGAGTTTATTTCAAGTTTTCATCATTGTTTGTTTTTCCTGTTTATTACTTAAATTGCTTTTTGTTTATTTTTTATCAGCTCTGGCCATTTTTAGCTTTTCCCAACTCTCTTTAATGACATTTTTTACACTCTCATTTACAATATTAATTAATTTGTCTACTAAATGTCCAATATTCAGTGTACACACATCACACATGTCATTTTTGTAAGTTTTTCTAAACACTTCTTAAACATTTCCATCATATTTCAATCTTGGTTTACATCATCACAGCTTTTAAAAGTAATAATTAACATTTACTGTACCTCTTTCCCAAGCACTTCACCAATCCACAACCTTAAACCATAACATGTAATACTAAAACTACCAACAAAAAAAAAACAAAACAAAACAAAAAAAAAACTATGTTTCATCTCTCCTCTAGCTTGTTTCCTGCCTAATAATTACGGTTGGCTCTGTGAAGAATTGCTTGTCATGTTCCTCATTTATATATAAGTCACTTTGACTTTTCTAAATAAACACATGACGTGTAATTTTAGATCATGTATTGATCACGTAAGTCAATAAAATCTAAACAAAAAAAGGTATTTTTATAAATAAGTTGACTCACATGCAGTAGTTTGCAGCAGCAGCATCAGTCCAAAGATGAGCATCATTTCTCTAAAGTCCAGTTTCCAGAAGAGCCCAATCCCAGCAGAAGAGTGTCAGATCGAGTTTCACACAGCGTCTTCACTGACAGACAGCAGCTCTACTGACATATCAGGAAATTACATGACTTTCATAAAGAAAGAAGAACGAGGAAGTTTCCTCATAGGAGGGGAAGACACACGCTGTTGGTCAGCAGTTTCCACTATTACACTTTTCAGCAATGGAGACTAACAACAGAATAAACAAGTGACTCTATAGAACTATAGATTATCATCTAAAAAGCATGAATGTCATTTCTATTTCTATTTCATTTCATTTTTATGTTCAGAGATTATTCTTAGTCTGAATAAACTTTCTTTTCCTTATCTGTTAAATCATTTGGACAGTTGCAGGTTTTTATTAAAAAAAGACAAACTATATCCGTGTTAAATGATATCACGCTCTCTGCCAAATATTACTGTGAGTTTTCCTGTTTGTGTTCTCTCGCCCTCCTATTTACTGCACTCCCCCTCCCTATACCTCTCGTTTTTATCCGTTTTACATATAGTTAGTTTGAATAACAGGATGAATTTAGGAATAGGTTTTTTACAGCCAGATCTATATCTGATATTTCATTATATGCACAATAATGTCCTTGTTTTGTATGATGCACATATGTAACACCACCCCCTGACAATGGATCTATATAATCTAATGTGGGAGACAATAAACTTGAAAGAAGTTTGTGAACATACAATTGGCTTCGTGTTCATAATTCTTTCCATGGGCCCATGCAAGGAATGAGAATAGTCGGACGGCTTCGAAAGATAAAGAGCTAAGATATTTATTAACAAATGGGAGCTCGTCTTTCCAGGAATTTTTACAGACAGGTGAGAAATAGTCTTTAATTAAATATTCTAGCTGTCTGTTAAGAAATTGATTATATTTTCGTGCGAATTTACACTTTGCCATATTTGGAGGAGTGGGTTATCCTCGTCTTGTGCAAAATATGCGGGAAGAACAGTATCGTTTTGCGACCGACTGTTAATCTCCAGGTTATCCTCACGATTTATATGTGGGAAGGAGAATGGATGTTTTGCAAAAGAGACATTTTTCATTACACATTCATAAACTAAAAGAGAATGGACGCTTCTTAAAAAGTTATCTTTGTTGCCTGTTCTCACATCGACATATTCTCAGTCCTTCCAAGATTACATAATTTTTAATGACTTGAGAAAGTTGGTATTGTGAAATCCTTGCAATGCACTAAAATAAATAAATTGCATAGACATGAAAATGCACTATCCAGAGTTACATTTTTATAATTCATGAATGAAAACATTTTGTAATATGATTTTGATGTATAATTTCCATGGTAATGCAATGTCTGATTTTAAAGGATGAATTTTGAGACTTTAAGTTTTTAGGTGATATATAATTTCTTAAGATTTCTATTGCATGATAGGTAAAAAGGCAACAAAGAAAGTCTTTTTGTTAACTTATGTTATGATGTAGATTTTTTAGGTGCACTCCTGTCATAAATTAATCTATTACTTTTCCTACATAATTTATAACACAAAAGATTGGTAAAATATCTATTTAGGAGTCTTAGACCTTCGCAACAATATATAGTTTGTCATGATTAGATTAGGATTTACTTGTAAAATGGTGAAGTAAACTTAGGCGTCCCACAGAGTGGGCGGTGACAGTTAAAGGGTTAATGAAGTTTTGTTTTTACCCACGTGTTAGATCAAGTGCGCTGCTATTTTTAAAAGCATTGTCAGTCACCAACAAAGCCAACATTATGATACAATGCTGTTTATTGGATAGATGACAATGTATAGAGCAGAAATTTACAACTGTATTTAGAGGATTTGGCTGAAATGATTTTAGAACATTTGAGGTATGTAATGGCTCTGAAAGGTTAAAGGAAATACTTTTTTTGTGAAAAGTGTGAGCCACAACAGAATTGTATTGATAAATTATTAAACAATATAATGTTAAATACAGGTAGCTCGTATTACATCTTGTTATCTTTAGATGTATGGAGTGTGTGTCTTTCATCTCTGGGGGACATCTTAAAATGTGATAAACTGCAAAGATTGAGATTTTAGTTTGTGTTAACAAAAATAACTTGTGCATTGTGATCAATGGGAAAAAGATTGAGTGACTACTTTACACAGATGAATTCAGCTAATGATAACAATGGGAAAAAAGGAAAACATTTTTCTTGACTTTGGTTGTTACATTTGGTAGATTATTTACAAGATTTCAGTCTATAGTTATATTCCAATGCATCGTGCTGATGAATTTATAATGATTATAGAAATATGATATGCGCAGATCACCTGCTCGGTAAAATATGGACATACCCAGCGATTGGGATGTTTTGACCCAGTGGTTGGATTAAATGCTTAACCCAACCTTCTGGGTAGTAACCCAACCGCTGAGTCAAAACAACCATATTTTGTAGTTTGTCCATATTTTACCCAGCACTGGGTCATATTTAACCCAGCAGTTTTTAGAGTGTAGGTTACTGCTCTCTGCAATATTCCAAGATGGAATTGCTTGCTCTTTTCCTGAAAAGAAAAACTTGCTTTATTAAAATAAAATAAGGAACTGCTATATATGTTGCTAACTGGATGAGATTCCTTTGAATTTTGGACAGTTGCACAAGATGACTGACCATAGCACAGATTGCTCATATGCAGTTGTGGTCAAAGGTTGCAAAGCGGTTCTCTTGAGTGTTCTTTTTTTTTAGAGGAAACAGACGACTTCCGGGACAGCTGCCAATGAGTGATACAACATGGAGAAAGAGACATTATGGCTGTGAAAAACAGGAAAAGCTGATGGGTGACTGGACACCCCCTGTGAGAGGCATCTGACACTTCTGGGATGGGCTAGAATGGAGAAAGACTGAGAAATGATGCAGACGTGAAAAATCTGCCATGACGGGCAGACCGAGGAAGAAAGCTGCATACACAGTCAAAAACCAGGTCCTTATCACAGAGTGACAGACTGGAAGAGACAGAGAGACACTGAAACAGCCAAAACATATTTCTTTCGTTTCTTTCGTTTTTCGTCATATCGACTTTCATTTCTTCCCTCGTGGGCAGGTACTGCATATACAATGATTACTACAGAGACTGCCTCACATTTGGATTTGTCATTCATTTGCAACTTTGATAATTCACTGGCCGTATAGCAGTTTTTTTGTAATTTGTTCAACTAACAATACACTGCTTTCTTTTAATAGGCACCAGACCAACCCCATAGAAAGAAGTTAAATGTTTGGTTGATTTCTCAAACAGCTAAAACTCAGACTGGATTTAGAATAGAGAGGAGTTGCTGTGAAATATAGAAAGAGTTTTAGACTCTGCTTTAAAGACAAGGCTTCTTGTAAAGCTGGTAAACATAGATGGTCCAGGATTCCTTAAAAAAATAAATAAATAAATACAAAATAAGGGAATAAAAGGGCACAAAGTGTCCAAGGTCAAATATGAATGGTAAAGCAATGAAACTGGTCACTCCATCTTGATTTAATAGACATTTCTTAGGGCTGACTTTAAGTAATAACTCTAAATTTCCAAAATGAATTGAAATTACAAATGCTGTCCTACCCAGAGATTGCGGTTACATGATGTTAGTGTTATTGGCCACGGATCCAAGATCATGCTGAGATCTCCAATCTTTTTAGAGCGGCTCATGAGCAATAGAAAGAGATAATAAAGACGAAATTAAAGTGCACAGTTAAATGATGGATTATATTTAGAAATTAAAATTGGTTGTTTTAATTATGGCATGCCTAGACCTACAAAGATTATTTGGACCAAATATTGAAACATTTGGGGTTCATGATCGCTGATGTGAAACTCAACCTTGTTGTGATGGACATCGTCCAACTGTTTTAGTCCAACGATTAGACACTGTTGCAAGGAGAAAGCCACAGTGCCTACGTTTAGTAGCTTCTGTCATCATCGAAATTGATTTATTCAAATACACTTGGTGGTATTCCACAATTACAACATACATTCCCCATTCAGTTGACTGTCTGCGGAGGCAGTGACTAAAAGGAGATGGTGCTCTGGCCAGAGATGGGGGTGTGTGTGAGTGTCAAAACATGACAAACTGCCATGAACGTGAACAGTTTCCAAATTTTCAAAAGTGGGCACACAAGGTAGAGTATGCCCAATAAAATAATGGCTATGGAGTAATTTGGCTAAATGTCCTGACCTGGGATATTTTTTATATGCCTGCGCAAGGTAAAACATGGGAAGGCAGAGCAAGAAGGCTTGCCCTGTCCACCCCACACTTAATTTTTTTTCCCTTTCAGGATGTCATGACGGACTTCATCAAACTGATTTTGTGTCAGATGTATGAAATACATTGTGCTTGTTAACATGTTACATGTGGGCTGAGTGTTTCACAGAAAAACTGATATTAATGGGTAAAAAGCCATGTGAATAAAAAGGCATGCAAATAATTAAGAAATTATTTGATGAAAATGAGACACCTTTAAACAACAAAGAAATTATTGAGCTGAATTGAAATTCACTGTATATCACTCAGAAGTGTTTCTAACTCTGGCAGAGGCAGAAGAGTCTCCAAGGGGGACCAGTAAGAAGAATGAGCAAACTCAACTGGTGGCTTAAAAGCCCACTGTTTGCTTCAACTGATAAAGAGCCTGCCTGAATCAAGGAAAGATTGAGGAGCAACTCAATCAGTGTTTGAGAAGAAAAAGGAGAATGCAAGCGAGGCTGATTAAATCGTTTGATCCTGAAATCATCCTGATATAGCACTGAAGAAATTTCGATGTGGTTTAAATTTATCAAAAGATTTATTATGTTCATCTGTATGACATTACTGATAATGTTGTTGTTTTAGCTGATTCGAGTCACTGCATAGGTTTAGTATTGATATAGGCTTTAAAAGTACATTTATTAGATCGTCTTACACTGGATACATATCGCAGGTTAAAATTAAAATAAAAAGGTAGTATAAGTTATATGAGTGGAAAAAATGGACCGAATTTAAAAGTCCTCCTGACATTAAAAGCCTGAGAGCTGCAGTAAGTCCTCAGTACAGCAAAAGTCCAGGTGACATTAGGGGTTATTTCTTATGATGGCCCACATCTGACTGTCCTGGTGAAAATCTAATGCTTAAATTATGGATATCTGTCCAGATATTCGTAACCTTTATAAACCAAAGGTGTGAACAAGGTATTATGCAACGCAATGCATTGATTTTTGACTTTTTGGCTCTGTAGCAATCCATTATATTCGGCTTTGATTAAGAATTATGTGAAGGAAGGAAACTAGAACTTGCAAGACTATTACTAAAATTATTAGGCCATGCCTGTAAAACTGGTAATACACCTGTGCATATTTCTTTGTAAATATGGGTGAGGAAAACTGGCTAGATAATGAAGATATACAATACATCTGCTATGAACATGTGGTAGTGACTAGCCAAACATATTTTTAAGTCTGAGGCCAAGGAAAAGCTACAAGGCTTACATGTACCTCCACTGCAAACCTAATAGACTATGACTAAAGGGCAAAGTGTGGTATAGTAGGAATATCATGTTGCACATATATCTCTGATTATAATGTTGATCAATTTAGGTTTACTGAATATGACTAGAAATGCTTAGGAAGTGTAGGCAAAGGAAGTGGTGAACACTCAGAATGATTTTTGTCGATTCACAAGTTGGTAAAAGATGCTCTTAAGTGCCGTGATGAACAGAACTGTTAAATGTGCTGATCTTAAGTGGGATGAGAAAAATGTTAATCTAATGTTAAGGAAGTGGAATTGAGCAGAGAGCCTTTACGATGTTTATAATATAAACAAATGGGGGCACTGTTAAATGATATCACACTCTCTGCCAGATATTACTGTGAGTTTTCCTGTTTGTGTTCTCTCTCCCTCCTATTTATTGTACTCCCCCTCCCTATAACTATGACTTGACTACCAGATCACTGAAAGTTTTTTTTTTTTTTTTTTTTTTAATCAGCTCTGGCCATTTTTAGCTTTTCCCAACTCTCTTCAATGACAATTTTTACACTCTCATTTATATTATTAATTAATTTGTGTACTAAATGTCCAGTAGTCAGTGTACACACATCACACATGTAATTTTTGTACGTTTTTCTAAATACTTCTTGAACATTTCCACCATATTTCAATCTTGGTTTACATCATCACAGCTTTTAAAAGTAATAATTAGCATTTACTGTACCTCTTCCGCAAGCACTTCACCAATCCACAACCTTAAACCATAACACGTAATTCTACTTTCTACGTAAGACTACAACAACAACAACAACAAAAATAATTTATCTATGAAATCTATGTTTCATCCCTGCACTAGCTTGTTTCCTGTCTAGCTCAATAAACCTAATAATTATGGTTGGCTCTGCAATGAATTGCTTGTTATGTTTCTCATTTATATATAAGTCACTTTGACTTCTGAATAAACACATGTATGTGTAATTTTAGATCATGTATTGATCATGTAACCTAAACAAAAAAAGGTATTTTTATAAATAAGTTGACTCACATGCAGTAGTTTGCAGCAGCAGCATCAGTCCAAAGATGAGCATCATTTCTCTAAAGTCCAGTTTCCAGAAGAGCCCAATCCTAGCAGAAGAGTGTCAGATCGAGTTTCAGGCAGCGTCTTCACTGACAGACAGCAGCTCTACTGACATATCAGGAAATTACATGACTTAAAAAAGAAAGAGGAAGTTTTCTCATAGGAGGGGGAGACACACGCTGTTGGTCAGCAGTTTCCCCATATTACGCTTTTCAGCAATGGAGACTAACAACAGAATAAACAAGTGACCCGACTTCAAAGAACTATAGATTATCATCTAAAATGCATGAATGTCATTTCTATTTCATTTTTATGTTCAGAGATTATTCTTAGTCTGAATAAACTTTCTTTTCCTTATCTGTTAAATCATTTGGACAGCTGCAGATTTTAATTACAAAAAAGACAAACTATATCCGTCACTGATACAGTAGAAAACAGAAGCGAAGAACAGCATGAAACATTACTAACCACAAAACAGATCATCTATTAAAAACATGCAGGTTACCAGCGTTTAGTTTAAAGCCACAGAACCCAAACTGCAAAACTTCAAATGAAACAGACAGATGAAGCAACAGACCAAAACTGTTACATCAGGTTTGACACCAAGCATAAACCTTCTATTTTGATTGCAGGTAGGTTACATTGAAAATGTTTGAGATATAACACTAGGAACTGGTATTAATATATAATATAAACATATCTTCTTGTGAACACCAACACTGAAGGTGGTATTTTCAGTCACTGAAACTCAACTGTGACAGCAGTGGTTTTCACAATGGAAGTAAGCAGCAGAAAGTGTTAGAGGAGTGGTGAGTTCATGCCATGAAAGTGAACTTCATTGCTGAGCATGAACTGCATATACATCTCTTACATCACATGTGTGGCTAAGTGTTTCCTACATGGCTCACATATTGTAAAAACAAATCAACAGTACAGCATGAAACAAACGAATGACTCGTGTGAGTTGGTTCTTTAAAATGAAAAGGTAGAAGATTCACCAACTCACTGATTTGAAATAGTCTGGTGAATCCTTCAGTGAATCAAAATCTAAAGCGCAGCACTTGTTTTTATAAGGCAGAAAGAACAACAGAATGCAATTCTAAATTCAGCCATTGTTCAAAGTTATTTGGGCTTTAAAGGGATAGTGAGTAAAGTCTGTCATCATTTACTCGCCTGGTAGCCATTGACTTTCATAGTATGGCACAAAAAAACAAAAACAAACAAACTACCAGCAACTGTTTAGTTAATAAAATTCATCAAAATATATTCTTTCATGCTCAGCAGAAGAAAGAAATTCAATTAATGCAGGTTTGGAACAACTTGAGGGTGAGTAAATGACAGAATTTTCTTTCTTTTTCTGGGGGGACTATCCAATTTTTCTGAAACATTTTAAGTTGTTTAAATATTGCTACTTACTACTTGTTTCAGAACATAATATTTTCTGAAATCTGAAAATTCATATTGCATCCAATGCTGTTTATACTGAGTTACAGATCAATAACTTGTTTTCAGTAGGGTGAACTCAGGTAAAGCAGAACACTTTTTGTAAAAAGTGTAATTTAGATAGATTTTTCTTGTCTATTTAAAATTACTTTTGTTAGCTTCAAGGTCCAGCTATAATATTTCAGTTTGAACAGAGTTCATATAAAGTCTTATATGCAAGATGTATACCAGTGAACATTTTGAGGTCATGTACTACAGACAAATTTCTTTTCAGGTCAAGTGGACCATCCCTTATTTATCAACAATTATTCTGCATCTTAATTAAAAACATGTTTTATTAACACATATGTTCAGACAAACATATTTAACATTATATTTAATAAACCCCAAAAATATACAACCTGCAGGTTACACATAAAATAAATCATGTGTAAATCCACATCTCAATTTATGTGTGAAATTCCAAACAACTGAAAGAACATGTTGTTTTGACATTAAATTTGATGAAATCTTAATATCAGAATATATTATTTTAATATATTAATCAGAATATATATGTGACCTTGAATCACAAAACCAGTCATTAGGGTAAATTTTCATAAGGGCCTTTAAAGTTGTCCAAATGAAGTTCTTAGCAATGCATATTACTAATCAAAAATTACGTTTTGATATATTTACGGTAGGAAATGTACAAAATATCTTCATGGAACCTGATCTTTACTTAATATCGTATTGATTTTTGGCATTAAATAAGAAAAGTCGATCATTTTGACTGTGCTACTTAAGACTGGTTTTGTGCTCCAGGGACACATATTCAATCAAGCAAAACTATTTTATCATTTAGAGAAACAGTGTCCCTTTAATTAAAAAAAAAAAAAAAAAAAAACAAACAAAAAAAACATTGTTATACTCTGAAAGTGTAAACCCTTTGAGCACAGTACAATCAAGCTTAAACGACCAACTTAACCTGAATTCACCATATTTTCATAAGTATTTCATAACTTTAATTTAACTTTTAAGATTTTTTTTATTTATTTATTTATTTATTTATTTATTTATTTATTTATTTGTTTGTTTTTGTTTGTTCGTTTATATCACTGAGCAGTAAACAGAAATGGATTGATGTCTGCTTTTCCTCGGGGTGGAAAAGAGACTTTTATGTTAAAATTATCAGCTTCCAGCCGGAAGTTCACCACTCGATGATCGTCCCGGTGTTTTTCAGTCTGTGTTTTAGCCTCTGAACATTTGAAGGGTTTTATTTTTATTTAACACCCGTTAACGGGAGCAAATGTCCGCGCAGGGCGACTGTGAGTTCCTGGTGAAGCGCGCGCGGGAGCTCGTGCCGCAGGACCCGTATGCAGCTAAAGCCTGGCTCATCACCGCGCGTACACTCTATCCCACAGACTTCAACATACAGGTAAGAAAACATCAACAACATACACTAGTCTGTCATACAACAACATTACTAATGCATTTAAAACCCACTGCACATCATCCAGGGCTCTGGTACAGCGGGGTTCATTCTTTCAGATGCCACGAACCCCCAAATATGATCATTCAAAATGTCAAAGACATCTATATGTTTACATGTGTGAAATTCTTAAAAAAAAAAATTCCACCATTTTTATTAGATCAAAATGTAAAATACAATATTTTTAGTGTATATTTGATTAAAAAAATAATAAATGTATGTTAAATAATATTTTGAAAATATTTGCTTCCTACTGTACTTTTAGATGTTGCTCATTTAAATCTTTTAACAAATATTTAATTTAATTTTTTTTTTTATTTTATTATTTACTTGTTTTAAACATTTGTATTATTTTATTTATTTAATTAAAAGTTTATTATTTAATTTCATGTTTGTTTGTGTAAGTATTATTTTCAGTATTTAGTCTTTTCTAAATAATTAATTGTTTTTTTTAACATTTTTAATATTTTATTTTTAATTTAAAAAATGTATGTTATTTTATTCAATGTTTGTTCATTTGTGTATATGTATGTATACAATCATTTTTGGTATTTGGTCTTTTTTACATTTATTTTATTTAATCAAATTAGTTAATTATTTTAGTTACTTCATATAATGTATTCATATTTGTATGGTTTATTTGTTGTTGTTATTGTTATTATTATTTATTCACATTTATTTATTATTCATTTAAATCAAATTTACAAAAAAATATAATGGTAACACTTTACAACAAGGTGCATTAGTTAACTAAATTAGTTAACATGAACTAAGAAAGAACAATACTACAGCATTTATTAATCTTATTTAATGTTAATTTCAGCATTTATTAATGCATTATTAAAATCACAGGTTGTGTTTGTTAGCATTAGTTAATGCACTGTGAACTAACAAGGAACGGCTGTATTTTTATTAACCAACATTAACAAAGATGAATAAATACTGTAATAAATGTATTGTTCATTGTTCGTTTATATTAATGCATCAACTAATGTTAACAAATGACACCTCGTTGTAAAGTGTCACCAATGAAATGTTATCTTGAATGCAGTGCATGTTGCTTTAGAAAAAAGCTTCCTCTTTGTCTAATATTCTATTATAACGTGTATTTGTATGTGTGTTGGAAGCTTCATTTACCAAAGGAAATTCTTTGTGTTTGCATTTGCAAGCAGTAAAATTCTTTCAGATTTTGATGAATGTTCATATTTATTATTGTGCATATGCATATCTGAGTCTCTGCATCATGCAAAGGTCTGTGTGCATTAGATCTGTGCATATGTGCATCATGTGTGGTGGTTTTCGTGTCTGATGCGTGTGTTATGTTCATGTGTGCAGTATGAGATGTACAGTATCGAGCGTAACGCAGAGAGGACGGCCTCCGCCGGCAGACTCCTGTACGACATGTGAGTCCATAACACACACGTTCACTCTGGATGTGTTCGCTGCACATGACGGCTGTCATTTAATATTTTTCTTTGGTGTTTTCTGGTGCACAGATTAGTAAATTTCCCAGAGCAGCCGGTGGTCTGGCGTGAGATCGCAGTGATCACTGCAGCGTTACGAAACGACAGCCAGGATAAACACGCTCAGTTTCTAAAAGGTGCATGGCCTACATCAATATATATATGTACATATTTGTTACCCTGGACCACAAAACCAGTCTTAAGTAGCACGGGTATATTTGTAGCAATAGACAACAATACATTGTATGGGTTAAAATGATCATTAGGATTAAGATATCATTGAGATATTAAGTAAAAATCATGTTCCATGAAGATATTTTGTACATTTCCTACTGTAAATATATCAACTTAATTTTAGATTAGTAATATGCATTGCTAAGAACTTCATGTGGACAACTTCATCACCCTCAGATTCCAAATAATTGTCCTGTCCTAACAAACCAAACATCATTGGTACATCAAAGGTACATCAAACATCAAAGCTTATTTATTCAGCTTTCAGATGATGTGTAAAATGATCTTTACCACTGGTTTTGTGGTCCAGGGTCACACACATAGGTATATATATATATATATATGTATGTATGTATGTATGTATGTATGTGTGTGTGTGTGTGTGTGTGTGTGTGTGTGTGTGTGTGTATGTGTTTTTTTTTATAAATCATTTTTTAATAAATATTTGAAATTAGTTTTTATTTTTATATTTTCAGTTTTAATTTTAGTTAGATTTTAAGTAATTTTATTATTTGTTTATGTCATTTTTATTAGCTTGTTTGTTTGTTTTTAAATATGACTGTTCAGTTTTAGTTTTAGGTTCAATTTACTTCCAGTTTTACATTTTACAGCTTTAACTTTAACTTAGTTATTTCCTAAAGCAACATTTCTAATTTTCAATACGTTGTTCATTTTCTGATATTTATATTAATTTCAGTTAACAAAAACATATATTAATAGTTTTACTTCAGTTTTATTTTTTTATTAATTTCCAGTTAATTTTAGTGTTTCAAATTAAACTTATTTCAGTTAGTTTCCAAGACATAATTTCCAAATTAAATTTAACTTAAGGTTTTCATCATCTAATATTTCTATTTCATTTAATTTCAGCTTTATTTCAATTAACAATAATCTTTTTTAATTTGAGTTTTTCATTTTATTTCATTTCATTTTAATTCATTTCATTTTATTTTATTTTATTTTATTTTATTTTTCAAATGCAACTGAATAAAACAATAATAAAAGATTACAAAACAAATATCTGTAACTTGTATTGTGTTTCATCTTTATTTTGAAACTAGTCACAATACTAAAAAGAATGATGCTGCTCAACACAGCATCATAACACATTATTTTATTGTATTTTTTTATTTTTTTATTTTTATGATTCTTAAAAGGCAACCTGAAGTGAAAATAAAACTAATTGTCACAAGTATGTACAATAATTCAATGTACAAGGAATCTTTTAACCTCAGCATTCGATTTGATCTATTGAGAAATTATTATTTTTATTTATTTATTTATTTATTTATTTGAATCAAAAAATGCATCACCAGAATGACCTCTGACCCCTTGACCTCTTTCCCAGGTCAGTTTAGGAGAGTCGTTATTAGAGGCAGAGACTGTAGAGAACCTGGACACGCCTGTCAACTGCTTCAGGAAACTGTTTGGTACAAATCTCAAATCTCTTTATTGATTTATTTTTGTTTTATATACTTTTTGTTGAGCAAAGAGTGAAAATTTACTTATTTGCTCTTAATTTGCTTTTCTGTTTTCATCCCTTTCAGTGTGTGACGTTCTGCTGCTGATTCTGAATAATCCAGAAATGCGTCTCTCTGTCAGTTTACTCTATAAGTACATGCACAAAGCAGCAGAGTTTTATATATGTTACGTGACGCGGGAGCCGTCGGCAGACGGAGAGATACAGGGTAAGAGCGCAGTTTTTATTTTGCAATCAATCTATGTATTTTGGGTGAATTTTGCTGGTAGTAGGTCAGTTGTCCAGTTTTAATGCATACTGAAAATTTGCATAGCATGCCCAGTATACATACTGCATACTTCAAAAATAGTATGTTTTGTAGAGTAGTGACTATTTTGTTTTTTTTTATTTTTATAGCACTTTCCACAACACTGTGAAAGCTTGTTTCCACCAATAAAAATATAAATTGTGCAGTCAAACAATTAATCATGATTAATCACATCCAAAATAAATGTTTTTTACTTGCATAATATATGTGTGTGCTGTGTATATTTATTATGTATATTTAAATACACACGCAGTATATATTTTGAAAATATTTACATGCATTTAAATGTATACATTTTTATTCATATAATTAATATTATATATAAATATATTTAATATATAAATATGTGTATATATATATATTATTTTATTTTATTATTTTTTTATTTAAATATATCCATGCATGTGTGTGTATATATACAAAATTAAATATACACAGTACACACGCATATATTTGTAAAGTAAACTTCATGTTTTAGTCATTTTTTTGTTTAATTGCAATTAATCGTTTGACAGCACTAATAAAAAAGGTTATTGTGACTTGTCACAGTTTTGAGTTTATTTCTCACAATTCAGTTTTTTTTCCTCAAAATTGTAAGAAAAAGGCAGAATTTTCCGATAAAACATAATTTTAAGGTATAAACTTAGTTCTTAGAAGAAAAGTTAAAATTGTGAGATAAAAAGCTGCAATAACCTTTATTCCGTTGTGAAAAAAAGGCAAGATGCAAACTCAGAATTTTGAGAAAGTCAGTTTATATCACACAATTCAGACTTTTTTTGTCCCCTCAGAAAAAAAAGCCGAAATGCGATATATAACTCGATATATAAAGAATTTGAGATAAAAAGTCAGTTACCTTTTGTATATTTTCCACCCATGGTGGAAAAACACTGCCATACAATACGGATTGTTTTGAAGCAGCTTTACAAAAACAAACAAGAAAATAATGGTGTTAACATTGCAAAATTAATCAGTTATGAAGCTAATTAAATTTAAACTGTAAAGCAGCTCTACAGCAGACAGTAGTGTCATTATTACAATGACTGTTTATATTTTCTCAGGCTCTCAGGAAGTGGGCGGTCTGAAGGTCGGGGGCGGGGCCAGCGGTATGTGATTGACGGGCTGTCAGAGAAGTCGTCAGTAGTGACGGAGCCGTGGGAGCGGCTGCTGGAGATGGTGGGCGTGGTCGGCTCGCTCTGTGATTGGCAGGGAGAGAAAGGAAGCCGGTGAGAATCTGAGAAACGCTGTTGTAGTGACTGATGCGTACGATCAGCTCTCACTCTCTGTGTGTGTGTGTGTGTGTGTGTTGTAGGTCGTACTCAGAGCTCCTGCAGCGTGTATCAGAGTTGTGTCGGTACATGTCGGCTGCGGATGCTGAAGGTGTTGCTCGCTGTTGTGGTCAGATCGTCACCTGCTGCACTTTGGTCCTGTTTCACAGCGCGTTTCACTACGTCTCTGCTGTGCAGCCGTCACTGTTCCAGGGTCAGTTCACATGTCTCTGTGTG
The DNA here is from genome assembly GCA_036247105.1 of Cirrhinus mrigala. Classification (NCBI taxonomy): domain Eukaryota; kingdom Metazoa; phylum Chordata; class Actinopteri; order Cypriniformes; family Cyprinidae; genus Cirrhinus; species Cirrhinus mrigala. The sequence goes on along the minus strand of CM070020.1, from coordinate 1,712,909 downwards.
TTTGTAGTAACTGAACTATATTTGTACCCAGAAGTGAACTAAATCTCCCCAAATCTCCCAAAACATCTTAATTTGTAAAAACAATATAACCTTAAAATAAAGCAAAAACAGTTTGTTTATTATTATAAAAATGAGGAAAGTTTTCTGTTTATTGTTAGGTTACAGTATTTATAACCAGCTGCATGTAAACACAATTGAAGTCTATTCAGTGTCTCCATTTAAAAAAAAAAAAAAAAACAAATCTGGACACAAAGTGATAGACTATTTATCTAAAGGATAAAAAGTAAATGTTCTAAATGTGGCATCTACTTTTTAGATAATTATGTAAATTTTTTTTATTCCTAATTTTATGCTGTTTTTCACTCTACTTTAGTGGCATGTATGATATTTTAGTAATATCGGTCAATTTATAGACACTTTCTGTGTTCTTTTACAAAACCACTGCATGCAGCACCTTTAAGGGCACTTTCAACATTATATTCAACCGCTAGACAGGATGCAAAAGAATGGGAAAAAAATCCCTTGAAATACAGTTTTACCTTGAAATCTTAATATGCACTAAAACAAGGGCCTGAAACCAAAATGATGGTAAAATTATACCAGGGCCCAAAATTAATTACGTGAAATGATGAAAATGCAACATCTTCCCAAGTTTGTAATGAAAGTTTTTAAAAAAAGGGAAGTGTTTAAAAAATAAGTTTCCCTGAGAAGTTTTCCACAAAAGTAAAAGTTCTACAGTTTTACAGAAGAGAAAACAACCATGAATATAAGTATTGTAACTGTACTGTTTTTATTTAAAATAATAATAATATATTATAATTATATATATATTATATACTAGTATATATACTATAATATACTAGTAATATTAATATTATTATTATTATATACATTGAAATTATTATTACTATAAAATAATCTACTGTTCAACAGTATTATCGTGATATTCCTTTGATTTGTTTAATTTTTATAATAAAAAAATAAATAAAATTAGTTGTGCGTGTTGTGTCGTCCGTGGGTTCTGCTTGTACAGATATTTCTGTTCATTTTTAAGCAGCAAGACAAAAATAATGACAGTCAAGTTATAGTTTTGTGTCCTGATTCACACTAGTAACTGCTGCTACAGTTCTGTAGTGTAAATGATGAACTCCTGTGTAGGGCTGGGTATCGAGTTCGATACTTTTAGGCACCGACCGAAATGCCTCGATACCATCGAGTATCGAAAAACCTCTTGTTGTTCGGTACCAAACTTCGATACCTAAGGGGTTAATCTCGTCAACGTCAGTGTGCCAATAACCCTGCAGCACTAGCTGTGTTCGACTAGAAGCGGCGCCGCGCAGATCAGCGGCTTTCACACTGAACACGGAATGCGCAGCCCTTCAGAGCGCAGCGGCAAAAGTTCAACTTGTTCGACGCAGCAACAAAACGTCCTCGCGCGGCGCATCCGCGAGAGCGATCCGAAAGCATACGAAGCAGTCTGCTCTCTATAGCGCTCTTGATCCTGCGCAGAGCCGAACACACCTGCTAGTTTACACCGGTTACACTCAGAGATGTGGCTCACACCTGAGGCTGTAGCGTGAAAGCATTACAGCCCACTTAGATGTAAGGCTACGTTTACACTGGTGCATTTTTGTTTGAAAAATAAAAATATTCCTCATCCATACTGCCATTCCATGCTACACGACCGAAAGTGCGTGTTACGTGATCATTCATGAACACTGTAGACAATAGATAAGATTTATTCTGCTTTTATTTAAAACTCCTTTTAAACCACCATCGAGTGTTTGCAATAATTTCTGTTTAATGTTGTTGAAATATGTTATGTCCTCTGAGTCAGATGAGTGATTGCAGAAGAGAGAAGGCATATAACGCTATACATACCGGCGGACAGCGCTGGAAGGTGCTAGTGCCTGTCAGTAGAGGTCGACCGATGTATCGGTTTTGCCGATTAATCGGCACCGATGGTTGATTGGCGGAACTATCGGTTATCGGCCAAAATCCATGCCAATAGTTTTTTTCCGGGTTGGGTCCGTTGCTGGAGCGGCTGAGAAGGTCGTCATTATACAGCAAAGTCCCTATAGTCTTTGTTATACAGCACGAGAGCGGCCTCTAGTGGCGGAAATCACTGACAGCACGTGCCATTTCTTTAGACACGTGACACTGCGCCCTGCACAGAGCGGGACTCTTCAAAGGAGGATTTAAAACATTGACAACGAAATGGTGTGTACAGTATGCTGTAGTGCATGTTTTCATATCATTACTAAGTGATGAATTTGTTGACTAGATGCTGCATTAGTGGAGAAAGGACAGCAGTATACTTTTGCCCGTTTGATGATTAAATAAAGTCTTATAGACCGCCGCTTGAATTGAACGCGACGCGTCCGGTGTGTGTGATACGGATAGATGCGAGTTCTTCTAGACGCAGCGCTGCACTTTTGCCCGTTGTGTGACTAACACATTTTTATATTTGGATTAGATAACCACAAATGTTCTAGAATATAAGCAGTTAAATTGTGAAAGTACACAATATCCATATATATGCATTTTCAACACTGTGGCCTTTGTGTAGATATTTAAAGATTACCATCTTTAGCTTGATTGTTGATGTAATGGTAACACTACAATATGAGTCCATTTGTAACATTAAGATTGATAAAAGCTGTAGAATAGAAGTATTGTTCCTTGTTAGAGTGTGTTAATTTCAGCATTTACTGATATATTTTAAAAATTTTAGTTGCTTTTGTTAACATTAATGAACATTGAACTAAATATAAAGGTCAATATATAATTAATATTAATATTTTTGTTCATTTACAAAGTATGGTTCAGTAGGCTGTTTTTTTTTTTTTTGTTTTTTTTTTTTTTTTAAGTAGAGCACTATTTATTTTCCGTTCAGTATCCATTATAAAAACTATTGTTCAATTAATCGGTATCGGCCAGTGTGGTCCAACCTAGTTATTGGTATTGGTAAAATCCAAAATCGGTCAACCTCTACTTGTCAGTAAATTAGTGAAAAATGAATAGAAATTATGATTCTGTCTGAGGTATGCATTTTAAAATGAACATGCACTAGTGTGAATGTAGCCAAACAGATGTGTAAACTGAAAACTTTTTGAGCTTTATTAAAATTATCTTCACTGATTTATTGTGCTGGATATATTTTGTTTCTTTGTGCAGTGGGTCAGGAGTCTTTGAATCTGTATAAATGTCAATAAGCTGAAAAAAAAAATATTTTGAGATAATGTAATCTCGTTAAAATTGATTTAATAAAATTGGTATAGAAAAAAGTATTGTTCAGGAACTGGTATCGGCACTGATATCAAAAATGTTTGAATGATACCCAGCCCTACACACACACATGTATGCCCAAAAGGTCTTCAGTAAATTAGTCATCAACCAACTCCGCTGAGTGCTTCTCTTCAATTAAGACACCATCTCATTCAGTTCTGACAGACTGCCTACTCTGTTTCACACCCCAAAAATTGAATACACCAGTGAACCCCTCCATTTCACCAGGCTCACACTACAGGATTTTTAGCCCGATTTTCCCCTCCCAAGAATTGGGACAAAAATCTTGAAGAGCACCTCGATCGGTCCCGATGTTCGGCATGGATTATCTGGTAATGTGAGACGTTCACAGATCGAATCTTGCTCCTCCCGATCTGCTCTCACACAAGTCGTGGCCGCCCCGATCACATCAAACATGTTTGATATTCAGGATTTTAAATCGGGATGATCACGGCTATGATTACATCAGTACTTTCACAACAAGTTTTTGTAGTAACACTGTCTGTATAATGTGATGAAAACAACACAACCGCATGCAGAAAGGAAAGCTCTGGAGTGAAATCGTCTCAGTTTTCAACATACCAGATGAGTGCATAAAGCTGCTAACTAACATTTGTAAACATTAGTTGCTGAAATTACATCATCATCCCGATTTAAAATCCTAAATATCGAACATGTATGATATTAATTGGGGTGGCCCTGATTTGTGTGCGAGCAGATGCAAGATTCGATCTGTGATTGCCTCACATTACCAGATAATCTGCACCGAACATCAGGACCGATTGAGGTGCTCCACAAGATTTTTGCTCCAATTTCAGGAGGGGAAAATCGTTGCAAAATCAGGCTAAAAATCCTGTAGTGTGAGCTCGGCTTTAGATACAGTTTCATACCCCTTGAAGAATATTAAAAAAATGATTGAGGGATCATAAAAATTGCATGTTATTTTTTAGTACTGTCCTGAATAAGCCATTTCACATAAAATTTTTTCACAAACTCCACAAGATAAAATAACCCCCAAAACACACCCACACAAAAACATGCATAGCCTTGAATCTTAACTGTCTGTTTATCTGGATGATCCACTACTGCTCTCATGTTTTGTGTTCAACTGTCTGTTATTTTTCAGAAATATTTCTCAAGGTCCTGCACATTTCAGGTTTTCCAGCATCTGCATATTTAAAGCCTTTCCAGCTGCGATTGTATGATTCTGAAATCCATCTTTTCACATGAAAGACAATTGAGGGACTCATACACAACTATTACAAAACATGAAGACATTTGTGTTTAATTAGAGTAGGAGCTAAACTCTGTGTGGCCCTTTAGGGACTGAAGTTGACATCTCTGCTCTAAAAAAAAACCTCAAGAAGCTAGAAACTTCTCAAATTGTTTAAAAAGGGTAAATTGTACTTATTTTGTCTTCTGGCAAACATGTAAGTATTAGATTCTACAGCAGTACTAAATGAAAATATATGTATTGATTGACTGATATGTATTTGCATGTCAGATCCATAATGATGATCATAAATATTCAAAATCTGGTAGTCATGAGGGAAGGGTGTGGCCTAGGGGGAAAGGGACACAGTTTTGAGAGCGTGTGGGGAGCTGTGTTGAGTCTCATTTCTTTTTCGATGCTGTATTAAAGTTTTTCTAATAAATAATGCAGAAATTAAACACGTGTCGACTGTGATTCCCCGGCATGTTGGAAGGTCATCACAAAGAGGAAGTTTGAGCTGTAAGAAAATGCTGCTGAAAAGTATCTGAACCATTTTTAATAATGTTTACTAGCTCTTTAAATGATAAAGTAATATGTTCTAATCATTCAGTAAATGTACAGCTGTTATACTCTACACAGTGAGATTTCATACAGATGAAGGAGGTTGTGATTATTTTCAGACTCCTCACTTAGAGTTTCAATAATGAACTTAAAGCCACAAACTTCTGATTTTGATTTCATTGATCTTTAATACAGATGCTGAACTCTATTACTGTGACTGAAACTCTTCCACCTCACAGATTAATACTCCACTAACTCTACACTGTGAAGAAAACACTATAAAAACTAGGGATGCAACAGTACAGTTTGTCCACCGTTCAATACGTGCCTCGGTTTTTAACCACAGTGTTCGGTTCAGTTCTGATAGCTTGCTTCATCAGTGTGTTTTTTTGCACCTAATTAACAACAAAATACTCCTGTAAACCTCTGTACACTAGAAAACCGTGGATTATTATATGTCTGCTTAATATTTCTTTTGAGAGAGGTATTATTTTTTCCGATTTTTACGCAAAATAGGATGGGTTTCATTCATACTGGACGCCAGAGGGCGCCCTCGTGCAGAAAATCCACATATGCATCAAAGAGAGAACACTGATGTGGTTCCAACCAGGAAATCTCTATCCACCTTATTTTTCCCATAAGAGTGGGTGCAACCATTTGTACAATTTTTGTGTCTAGCTTCCGGTCTCATCCACTTCCAGCTATATTTAGCTGCACAAAAAGCTCGTTTTAGTGCTTGATAATGCAAACTGGTGTGTCTTCCCATATTGTTTTAATGTATTATCTTAATTATGAACACACTGGTTTGTAGTGGAAACTGTTTTACCGTTTACTGCACTTCGATATTCTTCTCGTTATTTTCCTATGGCGGATTATGAACCGGATGTCTAACACATTACCAGAAAACAGCTTACTTCCGCATTGAAAAATAAGGTGGATAAAGGCTTAAATAAACGGATAAAGGGATAAAGGCATGGCTATTGCTGTAACTGAATAAAAACAAGGTATAACGTTGAACATTTTGAATGATGAAACATAAGGACAATAAACACTCGTCTGCAATAGTATATGGTTTATCTGTGTTCTTCAGGCCATCTCAGGTATTTTCATAACGATTAAGTATATTTGTAAGCCATTGCTAATCAACATACAGTATAGAATATATTGTCTGCTTCATTCTATGATAAGAAGCCACATCAGAGCGCAAAAGGAAGTTATTTTAAACTTATTTGAAAATGTTCTCCTTTGTTCGACAACAAGTTTAGAAAGGCTTATCATTGCATTTCATTAGAAGGGAAGATGATCTGCAAGTGAAACGGGGGAGGTGTTTCCTCATCTCAGCATGTGAAATCACAGGCACACACAAAGCAAATTTCGAGAGAAATAAAACAAGGAAATTATTTAAATACAAAACCGAAAAACCGCAATTCACAAGCACGTATTGAACTGTGGATGTCGTACCGAACGGTTCAATATTATATTGAGTACTGTTACATCCCTAATAAAAACACTAAACAAAACACTTCAGAAAACACTAAAACTAGATCATTGCAGAATGTTTTGGGAAAAACTAATGTAATGTTACAGTGTTTTTATTTCAGATATTTTTTTATTGAATTTGTTTTTTTCCAGATTTACTTAATTTGAGATCATTATTGGAGCAGTGTGGGGTTGAAGGTCTTGCACAAAGACACAAAAATAACATACATGTGCTTTTCTGTCTTTGTGTAACCACAAGAAAAAAAAAATGGCTGTGATGAGAATAAAAACCATAAAGATACATCATGATTTGCATGTCTTCTGTCAACTTTTACCCAAGTCTGACACAAAATCATAATGGATGATGTTTGCCATTACTCCACAGGAAAACTGACCACCAGAAGCTTATCTAGGATATCTGAAGTTTTTTTTTGTTTTTTTTGTTTTTTTTTTAAATATTCCTCGCATTAAAACACCAAAACAAAAATGAGGTACAAAATGACCTGTGCTGTGAGCTAAACAGCTAAATAAAGCAGTTGTCATATGGATATTTATAATGTCAGCTCTTTTAATGTCTGCTTTTCTGTCATTGTGTGACCACAAGGAAAAATGGTCTGTGCTGAGAATAAAAAAACATCAACTACATAAAACATCTGTCACAATTTGCACGTCTTTGTCAACTTTTACCCAAGTCTGAATCCACAAGTACTGACACAAAATCATAATGGACGATGTTCTCTGTTACTCCACTGGAAAACTGACCATCAGAAGTTTATCTAGAAAATCTAAAGTGTTTTTGAATATTCCTCACATTAAACTACTGAAACAAAAATATGAGGGACAAAATGACCTGCACTATGAGTCAAATATACAGGATAAAACAGCTAAATTGACCAGTTATCATAAGGATATCTGTAATGTCATGTGTCATTTGAAAGTGTATTAACAAACTCTCACTGCAGTTTGATAAAAAAAAAAAAAAAAAACGTTTTCTCCTGTTAAAAAGAAGTTCAGTTTGTATTGAAATGAGACTGAGATCTCTGTCATTACTCAAGTTCACCACACGAGGTCTCCATCAGCACAGCGCTATCAGTCTGTTGTCATAGTAACAGCAGCCTCTGCTTCATGTCTGATCTCAATCTCCTGGAGTTCAAGAGAAATTTGACTGGATTTCATTGATCAGATTTATTTAAATATTAAAAATTGTTTGTTCAAAAGGGAATCGGTTTAGATCATGTAATCCAGTGTTGGTTCTGATCTGGATTAAAACTTCAGTAGGTCTACAGGTTTTATTTAAATCTTAGTAGGATTAGGACTATACATTTGTATTTATTTGTTGGGGGTTGGATGAGGGAAACTGAAAGGAATCAAACTCTCCAAACTAAATCATTAAAGTGTCCCAACAAATCTTTAGCCCTTATCGTAATTGTAAACTATTATGTACGTTCAGTTACTAAAACTTCATTATTTGTCAAAGACAGTTTTTACCTGCAATACAAGTTTATATGCATTTCAGACCCTGTTATGGAGCTTCACTGCACTATAAACACTCATCAGTCCTTCAGGAACATAATATAATATAATAATATAATTCTGTATTTTAATGATGGACTTAGTATCAAAGATAACAGTTATAGCTGAATGTGTGCTTTCTGTTAGATAAAATGTTAACTGGCTTCATTAAAAATAAAAATTAAATGAGTTTTTAATGCCAGTGCATTTCAGAGCATTATATTTTTTAAATGTTAGTATAACAAATTTGGCAAAGACCCCATGCAATTTCTAAAGAATGGCATGTTTACCAATATTCTAAATATCTTGTGGAAAAAAAAAAATAATGCACTTATGTGGTTAAACATGTTAAATGTCATCTAAAAAAAAAAAAAACCTGCTAATTCAAGCAGAAGTTTAAAACCACAGACAGAAAACACCAGACACTGCAAACCTGAGAAACAGATCAAGAGCTTGAAAATATGAAATAAACACACAGAATGACTTCACAATCTGACAGATCTGAATCAGAGAAATAAAGTGTTTTATTATGGATGAACAGAAGGGGTTTCATGTAATGAAATAAACTTTTGCTAGTTCATTCAAAGCATAAAGACAAATAAATACGCAATTAAACTTATACAAAAAACAAATGTCCAGTAAATAATCTTAATAACTAAAACTATAGAACATCTGGTTTCATTCTTATCCCCTGGTTTCAGTTCATCTCTTGGTTTTACACTATAAAATCTGCTGTCAACAAATGAAAGCTGGATTAATGTGGGAATCAGTGACATTCTGAAGTCATTTCTCATAGATGTGATGATCTGCTGTTGCTCTCATGAATCTTCTGCTGTGTGTTCATGTCGTTCTCTAAATCTTCTTCTTCACACTTTCTGATCTTCCTGTTTCTTTCCTAAAAGCAAAATCCCACAACATCATTATGAATTTGACATGCATTATCATCATCGTCATAATATTTGTATGTTAAATCCATAATGATGATCATAAATGTCTCTGACCTGACGTGTGTCTCATGTAGATGTGAAAACCTCCTAACAGACCCAACAGAACCATCAGCTGAAAACACCAGACCAGCACAAACACCACAGACACTGAACACACTGAACAACAAACACATCAATCAGTCAATCAGTGTTGGGTTGCTGATATCTGTAGATGAACAAGAAATGATCTCACCTGTAGGATGGACTAGTCTAATGCATAAACTTTTATGGTTTTTATATAAAGCTGTATTTTATTTACATTTTTACAATAAAAAATAAATTCATTTTTATACCATTTTTACAAATAAGGATGTCTTTAAAAGGTGGTTTTAGGAGATGTTTCCAGGTTTAGCTTCACAAATTAAGTTAACTGGTACACATTAAGAAGCTGTCACTATCTATATGATTTGATCTATACATTTTTTTCAGCTTCTGAATGAAATTAATAACTACAGTTATTCAAAATTACATTTATAAGTCACAATTTTAACAATCCTCTGTGGAAGAGGATGCAGGAACAAGCATCGTCACTTAGGACTCATTCAGCTTGGCCTCTTTTTCCATTATTAACCAGGAAATATTTGTTTCATGTTATACATAAATCAACTAAACAGATTTTAAAAAATAAAGTGCAGATGAATTTGACTAAATTCTTCCAGATATTCAATAATGAGCTGCAATAAAAATGACAGAGATTCGACTGATTTATTTGCATGAGAGTGAGATCTTTGGAGAACATGAGATTGAAATGAGTTTGATGAGAGAGTTTCTGTACCTTCAACAATCACTTGAAGATATTTAGATGATTCTGTGCCATCTGAGTGATCGAGTTTTAATGTGTAATTTCCTGCATCTGCTCTGATCACACCGTTTATTATCAGAATCCCATTGATATATTTAACTTCAGGTCTGTTATTATAAAGATCACATTCATTCTGCTTTATAATGTTTTTCTTTATTGTACAAAGTGGATCATCTTGTGGGTTGTTTATTGTCTTTTGTATTGTCAGATTATATTTTCCAGCGTCCTGGACCATCTGCAGATTGAGTTTGTCTCCCAGATCTGCGTTACAGGGATCAGGCTGATTAAACATGCAGTTTCTCTCCACACCTGAAGAACAAACACACACAATACCAACATCAACTTTAAAACACTAAAAAGAATGCAAAAAGTGTAATGTAAAGAAACGAGCACTGTAGTAACCCTTTCAACGTAAATTAAAATCAGAAAAACAGGCTTGCTCTGATCACATTGAAACATCTGAACTACTCATCAGTCTTAGTTAAACACTGATGATCAATCCTTACACACTTTAGCTCATGTTTATATTAAAAAAATAATAAATTATGAGACAGAAAATGCTAGGTACATCCGAATTTGCAACCCAACATTATATAATTAATGTTAGTAGTGTGTTTACACTGAAAACTACAAAAAGAAAAGGTTACCTTTTAATACACAGATGATGTAATATCAACACTGAACTGAACTGAAAAAAATGACACTATTGTCTTTAAAGTCACTTTACAGTTAAACTTGAGTTTATTTCAAGTTTTCATCATTGTTTGTTTTTCCTGTTTATTACTTAAATTGCTTTTTGTTTGTTTTTTATCAGCTCTGGCCATTTTCAGCTTTTCCCAACTCTCTTTAATGACATTTTTTACACTCTCATGTATATTATTAATTAATTTGTCTACTAAAAGTCCAGTAGTCAGTGTACACACATCACACATGTCATTTTTGTACGTTTTCTAAACACTTCTTGACCATTTCCACCACATTTCAATCTTGGTTTACATCATCACAGCTTTTAAAAGTAATAATTTTAAATTTTAAAAGCATTTACTGTACCTCTTCCGCAAGCACTTCACTAATCCACAACCTTAAACCATAACACGTAATACTAAAGCTACCAAAAAAAAAAAAAAAATCTATTTTTCATCTCTGCTCTAGCTTGTTTCCTGCCTAATAATTATGGTTTGCTCTGCAATAAATTGCTTGTTATGTTCCTCATGTATATATAAGTCACTTTGACTTTTCTAAATAAACACATGTATGTGTAATTTTAGATCATGTATTGATCATGTAAGACAATAAAATCTAAACAAAAAAAAAAAAGGTATTTTTATAAATAAGTTGACTCACATGCAGTAGTTTGCAGCAGCAGCATCAGTCCAAAGATGAGCATCATTTCTCTAAAGTCCAGTTTCCAGAAGAGCCCAATCCCAGCAGAAGAGTGTCAGATCGAGTTTCATGCAGCGTCTTCACTGACAGACAGCAGCTCTACTGACACATCAGGAAATTACATGACTTTAACAAAGAAAGAAAAAAGACGAAGTTTCCTCATAGGAGGGGAAGACACACGCTGTTGGTTGGCAGTTTCCACTTTTCAGCAATGGAGACTAACAACAGAATAAACAAGTGACTCTAGACTTCATAGAACTATAGATTATCATCTAAAAAGCATGAATGTCATTTTTTTATGTTCAGAGATTATTCTTAGTCTGAATTGAATAAACTTTCTTTTCCTTATATGTTAAATCATTTGGACAGTTGCAGGTTTTAATTACAAAAAAGACAAACTATATCCGTCACTGATACAGTAGAAAACAGAAGCGAAGAACAGCATGAAGCATTACTAACCACAAAACAGATCATCTATTAAAAACATGCAGGTTACCAGCATTTAGTTTAAAGCCACAGAACCCAAACTGCAAAACTTCAAATGAAACAGACAGATGAAGCAACAGACCAAAACTGTTACATCAGGTTTGTTATGTACAAAAAGTACCATACAAATAAAACTCACATCACATTTTTTCCCACCCGCACCTTCTATTTTGATTGCAGTTAGGTTACACTGAAATTTTTCTAGATATAACACTAGGAACTAGTATTAATATATAATATAAACATATCTTCTTGTGAAGATCAACCTTCAAGGAGATATTTTCAGTCACTGAAACTCAACTGTGACAGCAGTGGTTTTCAGACTGGAGGTAGGCAGCAGAAAGTGTGAGAGGAGTGGTGAGTTCATGCCATGAAACAGACGCCCTAAAATGTATTCACATACTGTAAAAACAAATCCACAGTACAGCGTATACGTAGCCTATGTAGCCTATGTAGTCTGATTCACAAACAAATGACTCGTGTGAGTTGGTTCTTTAAAATGAAAAGGTAGAAGATTCACCAACTCACTGATTTGAAATATTCTGGTGAATCCTTCAGTGAATCAAAATCTCATAACATGGTGGCAAGTTTCTCTCAAAGTTATTAAACAAATGTTCTTTCAGTAACATTAACAGAACATTGTTTAAAGTTATCTGGGTCCAGTGAACTATACCATTTTTCTGAAACATTTTAAGTTGGACATTCGACTATTGTATTTAAATATTGCTTAAATACATAAATATTGCAAAACATGAACGTACATAATGTTCTCAGAATGTTATTAAAATGGAAAAAAAAAAAAAAAACCTATTGCAATAAAATAGAAAAACCTTTTTAAAAGCAAAATTTTGAAAGTCTAGAGAAATAATGCTTTTATAACTTAATGGGAACTTTGGCAATACTTTGAAATATGAAATAAATGCTAATTTTAAAGAAAAACATCAGATGGATTTAGAGGCTTCTGAACTCTTCACACACACATATAAATATATATATTTATCAGGGGTGGCGAACGTTGGTCCTGGAGAGCCGCAGCCCTGCAGAGTTTTGCTTCAACCCTAATCAAACACACCTGAACAAGCTAATCAAGGTCTAAAGGGTTACTAGAAAGCTACAGCCAGGTGAGTTTTAATTAGGGCTGGAGCTGAACTCTGCAGGGTTGCGCCTCTCCAGGACCAGAGTTTGCCACACCGATATATATATACAGTCATGTGAAAAAGTTAGGACACCCTACTGAATTCCATGGTTTTCCATATCAGGACATCATTAAAAAAAAAAAGTGGTCTTTGGCTGGTCTTAAAATTTCGAAAATAAAACCTCAGATGAACAACAAAACATGACAAATTGCACTGTGTCAAAAATAAAGCCAAAATGGAAAAGCCATGTGTGACAAAGTTAGGACACCCTTACTGTTTACATTGGAATTAAGAGGGTAAATAACAGTCAAGCACTGCTAATCAAATACTTTTGATTAACTGATCATCGGTAAGTCTGAGCACCTCTATAAAAGCATAAGCTTTGGCAGTTCGCTGGTCTGGAGACTTCAGGTGTGTGTTAACACAATGCCAAGTAGGTAAGACATCAGCAATCATCTTAGAGAAGCAATTGTTGCTGCCATCCATCTGAGAAGAGTAATACGGCCATTTCCAAACAATCTGAAGTTTATTCACAAGTGGAAAACATTTAAAACAGACACCTCTCCTTCCAGGAGTGGACGTCCCAGAAAATTCACCCCAAGATCAGACCGTGCAAAGCTCAGAGAAATGGCAGACAACCCAAGAACTACACCTTAGACTCTACAGGCCTCAGTTAACATGTTAAATGATAAAGTTCATGACAATACCATTAGAAAAATATGGGACAAAAATGACTTGTTTGGAAGGCTTGGCAGAAGAAAGCCTCTTTTAAAAAAAACACATTGCAGCACAGTTTAGGTCTGCAAAGTTGCATCTGAACAAAACACAAGTCTTCTAGAATAATGTCCTTTAAACAGACGAGACCGAAGTGGAGATGTTTGGCCATAAATCACAGCGCCAAGTTTGGTGAAAACCTAAAGAGCATATCAGCACAAACACCTCATACCAAAAGACAAGCATGCTGGAGGAGGGCTTATAATTTCGGGCTTGTTTTGTAGCCACAGGACCCGGGCACTTCACAGTCATTGAGTTGGCCATGAACTCCTCTGGATATCAAAGTACTCTAGAGTCAAATATGAGGGCATCTGTCCGACATCTAAAGTTGGGCCAAAATTGGGTCATGCAACAGGACAATGATTCCAAGCACACCAGCAAATCTACAACAGAATGGCTGAAAAGAAAAGAATCAAGGTGTTGCAATAGCCCAGTCCAAGTCCAGAGCTCATCCTGACTCTCATGCTGTGACGAGAGCTGTGCATAAGCGAATGCCCACAAAGCTCAATAAACTGGAGCAACGTTGAAAAGAAGAGTGGTCCAAATTCCTCCAGAATGATGTGAGAGACTGATGAAGTCACACAGAAAATGAATGCTTCAAGTTATTGCTGCTAAAAGTGGATCTACAGGCAGTTGAATTATAGGGTGTCCTTACTTTGTCACACATGGTCTTTCCCTCTTGGTTGTATTTTTCTTAAAAAAAATAATGACACTGTGTGATATGTCATGTGATGATGTTTATCTGAGGATTTATTTTCCAAATTTTAAGACCTGCCAAGGACCAGATAATTGTTTATTATGTCCTGATACAGAAAACCATGAAATTCAATAGGGTGTCCTAACTTTTTCACATGACTGTATATTCTGGAATCTGAGGCTGCAAAAAAATCAAAATATTGACAAAATCACCTTGAAAGTTGTCCAAATGAAGTTGCATATTACTAATGAAAAGTTAGTTTATATATATTTACGCTAGGAAATATACAAAATATCTTTACTTAATATCGTAATGATTTTTGGCATTACAAAAGGAAAATCGATCATTTTGACCATGCTACTGAAGACTGATCTTGTGCTCCAGGGACACATATTCAATCAAGCAAAACTATGTTATCATTTAGAGAAATAGTGTCCCTTAAATTAAAAACCATTGTTATACTCTGAAAGTGTAAACCCTTTGAGCACAGTACAATCAAGCTTAAACAGCCAACTTAACCTGAAATCACCATATTTTCAAATATTTCATAAGTTTGATTTTATTTGTAATTAAATTTTTAAGATTTAGTTTTATTATTATATTATATTATATTATATTATATTATATTTTATTTATTTATTTATTTATTTATTTTTAATGGGATCTCTGAGCAGTAAACAGAAATGGATTGATGTCTGCTTTTCCTCGGGGTGGAAAAGAGACTTTTATTTTAAAATCGCCAGCTTCCAGCCGGAAGTTCACCACTCGATGATCGTCCCGGTGTTTTTCAGTCTGTGCTTTAGCCTTTGAACGTTTGAAGGGTTTTATTTTTATTTAACCCCCATTAACGGGAGCAAATGTCCGCGCAGGGCGACTGTGAGTTCCTGGTGAAGCGCGCGCGGGAGCCTGATTTTTAGTGTATAATTTATTTTAAAAAATATTATAAATGTATGTTAAATAGTATTTGGAAATATTTGCTTTCTACTGTACTGTTAGATGTGTTATTTATTTAAATCTTTTAACAAATATTTTATTTATTTAAATCAGTTTTTATTTTACTATTTTATTATTTACTTGTTTGTTTGTTTGTTTATTTTTAAACATTTTTATTATTTTGTTTTTTATTTAAATGTTTATTATTTAGTTTTTTATTATTTAATGTATATGTATGTATATATATATATAATCATATTCTTAGTATTTATTTGTATTGTCTTTTCTAAACATTTATTTTATTTAATCAACTTGATTAATTATTTTAATTACTTTATTATTATTTTTTTTATTATTTATTCACATTTTTATTTATTATTTATTTAAATCGAATTTACTAAAAAAAATTACAAATAAAATGGTAACACTTTGCAACAAGGTACATTAGTTAATTAAGTTAGTTAACATGAACTAAGAAAGAACAATACTACAGCATTTATTAATCTTATTTAATGTTAATTTCAGCATTTATTATTGCATTATTAGACTAAACATCATTAAACTATTAAACTCTGAACTAACAATGAACAGCTGTATTTTTTTTAACCAACATTAACAAATATAAATAAATACTGTAATAAATGTATTGTTCATTGTTCATTTATATTAATGCATCAACTAATGTTAACAAATGACACCTCGTTGTAAAGTGTCACCAATGAAATGTTATCTTGAATGCAGTGCATGTTGCTTTAGAAAAAAGCTTCCTCTTTGTCTAATATTCTATTATAACGTGTCCTGTATTTGTATGTGTGCTGGAAGCTTCATTTACCAAAGGAAATTCTTTGTGTTTGCATTTGCAAGCAATAAAATTCTTTCAGATTTTGATGAATGTGCATATTTATTATTGTGCATATGCATATCTGAGTCTCTGTATCATGCAAAGGTCTGTGTGCATTAGATCTGTGCATATGTGCATCATGTGTGCACCATGAAGATATTTTGTACATTTCCTACTGTAAGTATATCAAAACTTAATTTCTGATTAGTAATATGCATTGCTAAGAACTTTATTTGGACAACTTCAGCACCCTCAGATTCCAAATAATTGTCCTATCTAACAAACCAAACATCATTGGTACATCAAAGGTACATCATACATCAAATCTGAGGGAATCTGAGGGTGCTGAAGTTGTCCAAATAAAGTTCTTAGCAATGCATATTACTAATCAGAAATTAAGTTTTGATATACTTACAGTAGGAAATGTACAAAATATCTTCATGGAACATGATTTTTACTTAATATCTCAATATATATATATATATATATATATATATATATATATATATATATATATATATATATATAACCTTTTAAAATAGTTTTTATTTTTATATTTTTAGTTTTAAGTTTAGTTACATTTTAAGTAATTGTATTATTTGTTTGTCATTTTTATTAGCTTGTTTGTTTGTTTTTAAATATGACTGTTCAGTTTTAGTTTCAATTTACTTCCAGTTTTATATTTTACAGCTTTAACTTAAACTTAGTTATTTGCCAAAGCAACATTTTCAATGTTTTTCATTTTCTGATATTTATATTTTATTTAATTTTAGCTTAATTTCAGTTAACAAAAACATGTATTAATAGTTTTACTTCAGTTTTATTTTTTTAATTTTAGTGTTTCTAATTAAACTTATTTCAGCTAGTTTCCATCTAATATTTATATTTTATTTAATTACAGCTTTATTTCAATTAACAATAATCTTTTTTAATTTGAGTAACAATAATAAGACTGTGTTTATAAGCTGCTGTACTGTTGTTGATTCACACCGGTTGTGTTTTCTTCAGTAATCGTGTGTGTGTGTGTGTGTGTGTGTGTGTGTGTGTGTGTGTGTGTGTGTGTGTGTGTGTGTGTGTGTGTGTGTGTGTTTGCAGGTGTTTTTGAGACTCTTCCAGGTCCGGTTCAGTGTAAGATGCTCCTGAAGGCCACAGAACAGTGTTTCAACACGCTGGAGAAAGCAGAGATGCTGCTGCTGCTGCTCAAGAGATTCCCAGAGTCTGTCGTTCAGCATGGAGTGAGTCAAATCATCTCACACACTTACTATTTTAATTTTATTTTATTTTATAATTTTTCAATTGCAACTGAATAAAACAATAATAAAAGATTACAAAACAAATATCTGTAACTTATATTGTGTTTCATCTTTATTTTGGAACTAGTCACGATATTGAAAAGAATGATGCTGCTCAACACAGCATCATAACACATTATTTTATTGTATTTTTTTTTTATGATTCTTAAAAGGCAACCTGAAGTGAAAATAAAACTAACTGTCACAAGCATGTACAATAATTCAATGTACAAGGAATCTTTTCACCTCGGCTGTAACGACGGGTCAACAGGGTTGAGATCCATTTGCAGCGTTTATTGACAATCAGCGTAGACAGGCAAGGTCAGTACACAGTAAACAGGGATAACGTAGGTAAGACAATACTCAGAGTCGAAAAGCAGGCAGGAGGTCGGGGCAGGCAGCAGACAGAGTAAACAATAATCCGTGTAACAAAGCAGAGGGTTCCAAAGGCAGGCAGCAGGGTTCAGTCAACGGGGAAACAGTCCAGAAATAGTCCACAATAATCCAACACAGAAATAAACGCTCAGAAATGTCAGCCGGGGCAAAACAAGACTTCGCGCTGGAGAAGCGAAACCCGGAAGTATTTATAGGGGAAAGACAGGAAGTGATAGTCCATGGGGTCAGAACCAGGTACGGGGCTTATGGGAGATGTAGTGAGGGATGGGAACTAGTACTCAGGCGATGATGACCTCTGGTGGCGATCGGGGGGAACCACAGAGGTCGGGATCGTTACAGAGCCCCCTCCCTGCGAACGGCTCCTGACGTGAGGAGGCTGTTGACGCCGGGGTCTTCCACGAGGACGAGGGGCCGGCTTACCCGGGTGATTTTGATGAAATTCTGCGGTCAAAGAGGGGTCTAAGATGTCCTGGGCATTGACCCAAGATCTCTCCTCGGGACCGTACCCCTCCCAGTCCACAAGGTACTGTAGTACTCCACCCCGGCGTCGTGAGTTGAGGATCTCGTTGACCCGGTACGCCTCCTCATCGTCGATGATCAAAGGAGGGGGTCCCTGTTCCCGGTCCTCGTCTAGGTCGTCCACCCCTCTCGGAGCACCAGCGGCCTTGAGCAGAGACACATGAAAGGTGGGTGAGATACGGTATTCAGATGGTAAGGCTAAACGGTAAGAAACTGGTGTGACTTGTCTTATAATCTTAAATGGACCCACGTACCTGGGACTGAGCTTGCGACATGGAAGCCTGAGACGGAGATCCCTTGTGGAGAGCCAGACCCACGAGCCAGGGGCGAACTCAGGGCCAGGACGACGGCGGAGATCCGCAAACCTTTTTTGTCTCCGTATAGCAACTTGTAGGTGTGTGTGGGCCGCATTCCAAGTGGCCTCGCTCCTCTGCATCCAAGTGTTGACAGTGGGCAAATCTGAGGGGTCTCCAGACCAAGGGAAGAGAGGCGGCTGAAAGCCCAACACACATTGGAAGGGTGTGAGTCCAGTGGCGGGTTTGCGGATAGAATTCTGGGCATACTCGGCCCAGAAGAGAAACTTGCTCCAGTCGGCCTGATTGCGGTGGCAGTAAGTCCTCAGGAAGCGAATGATCTCCTGGTTGAGGCGTTCTGACTGGCCGTTGGATTCCGGGTGGTATCCTGAAGTGAGACTTATGTTGACATTGAGACTTTTGAAGAAGGCTGACCATAGACGGGAGGTGAACTGGGGACCCCTGTCAGAGACGATGTCCTCTGGCAGTCCGTAGAACCTGAAGACATAGTTACACAAGGTCTCAGCGGTCTCAAGGGCAGTGGGCAACTTGGGAAGAGGTATGAGCCGGCATGACTTGGAGAAACGGTCTATTACAGTGAGGATGGTAGTGTGTCCTGCTGACGAGGGTAGGTCCGTGACAAAGTCTATGGCAATGTGAGACCACGGTCTTTGCGGTATGGGTAACGGTTGTAGCAGGCCTGCTGGGAGCTGTTTGGAGGGTTTGGTGATGCAGCATGTCTCACAATCTCTTACATAGTTGACTGTGTCAGTACGGAGTGTTGGCCACCAGAACTTGTTGGACAGAAGTTGTAGCGTTGCGGTGATACCCGGGTGGCCAGAACTGGGACTGTTGTGGACGAGCTGCAGAACACGCTCTCTGAGGGCTTGAGGTACGTAGAGCTTATCTGGTGGACATTCTGCTGGCGGTGGACTGGTGGCTTGCAATTCCGTTAACTCTGTTACGATGTCCCATTGTACAGGAGCGACGATGAGGGTGTTAGGTAAGATGGGGTCCGGACTGAGTGGTTGGTACTCGGACTCAAACAGACGGGACAGGGCATCTGCCTTGGTATTTTTGGAACCCGGCCGGTAGGTAACCGAGAAGTCAAAGCGAGTGAAGAAGAGCGCCCACCTGGCTTGCCTGTGGTTGAGTCTTTTGGCGGAACGGAGATATTCTAGGTTGCGATGGTCTGTGAGGATGGTGAACGGAAATTTGGCTCCCTCGAGCCAGTGGCGCCACTCTTCCAAGGCCGCCTTCATGGCCAGCAACTCACGATTCCCCACATCATAGTTCTGTTCAGCCTGAGATAACTTGCGTGAGTAAAAGGCGCATGGGAAGAGCTTGGGAGGATCTCCATGACGCTGGGACAGCACAGCCCCGATCCCTGTGCTGGAGGCGTCGATCTCCACGATGAACTGACGCTCAGGATCCGGATGGTGGAGTATGGGGGCAGTTGTGAAACGCTCCTTGAGCAGTTTGAAGGCCTGAACGGCAGCTGATGTCCAAGACAGCCGTTTTACTCCCTTCTTCACCATAGACGTCAGAGGAGCCGCCACAGTGCTGAAGTTCCTAATGAAGCGCCTGTAAAAGTTGGAGAACCCTAGGAACCTCTGTAATTCCTTAAGAGTGGATGGTTGGGGCCATCGCAGCACTGCCTGCACCTTGCTGTCATCCATCGCTACCCCCTCTAAGCTCACCACGTAACCCAGGAACGTGGTTGCGGTCTGATGGAACTCACACTTCTCGGCCTTGGCGAACAGATGATGAGAGATTAGGCGCTGAAGAACTTTCCTGACGTGTGAGACGTGTGACTTGAGAGAGTCTGAGTACACCAGGATATCGTCCATGTAAATGATGACCCATCTGCCCAGCATGTCTCGGAATACATCATTTATGAAGGATTGAAATATGGAAGGACTATTGACCAGGCCGAAGGGCATAACCCGGTATTCATAGTGGCCAGTTGTAGTAGAGAAAGCCGTCTTCCACTCGTCCCCCTTCCTGATGCGGATTAAGTTGTAGGCATTGCGGAGGTCAAGTTTGGTGAAGTATCTGGCAGAGCGAAGTTGTTCGAGAGCTGATGGAACCAGAGGGAGTGGGTATCTGTACTTCACGGTGATATCGTTAAGGCCTCTGAAATCAATGCAAGGGCGCAAGCTGCCATCCTTTTTCTTTACAAAGAAGAACCCTGCTGAAGCTGGAGAGGTTGAGGGCACGATGAATCCCTTGGCAAGTTCCTCTTCAATGTAGGTTTTCATGGCCTCTGTTTCTGGCTGAGAGAGGGGGAAGATCCTGCCCTTTGGTGGGGTAGTACCAGGAATCAGTTCAATAGCGCAGTCAGAAGTCCGATGAGGAGGTAACTGAGTGGCTTGGGTCTTGCTGAAGGCCTCCGCCAGATCATGATAAACTGAGGGTATGTTGTCGGCGATGGGAGAGTCTACTGAGACTGAGGCCCCGTTGAACGTTTTGAGATTGAGAGTGGGAAAACACTGTGGGAAACATCCGTCTGACCATTGTGTGATCTCTCCCTCCGACCATGAGATCTGTGGTTCATGTAGTTTAAGCCAGGGGAGTCCTAAGATAACTGGGTGGCAAGGAGCTTGAATGAGGTAGAAGTTGATAGTCTCAGTATGAAGAAAGCCGGTGGTGAGTTGAAGATCGCTGGTGGTGTACTGAACCCGACCAGCACCCAGCGGTCTTCCATCTAGTGCTGCCACTGACAACAGAGATGAGCAAGGTTTTAGTGTGAGATCATGAGCTTTGGCAAAATCTAAATCCATAAAGTTCCCAGCTGCACCAGAGTCAATGAGAGCGATCGTACTAATCTGTTTATCAGCCAGAGTAATAGTTACAGGAGTTTTTACAGTCTGAGAAGAGGCAGAGTAATGACTCACAGCAGTAGACGTGCGTTGTGAGGGTCTGGACGGGCAGGATGCCTTCACATGACCTGGTTTGCCGCAGTAGAGACACAGGTTGAGCAGATGACGCCGTTCTCTTTCCTCAGTGGTGAGGCGAGTGTGGGCTATTTGCATAGCTTCGGGTTCGGGAGTGGCGGACGCTGGAGGGACTGAAGGTGGTAAGTTTTTGCCGGTTCTTCTAGAGCGAACAAGATTATCGATGCGAATGGCCAGGTTAATCAGTTCGTCCAGGGATCTCCCCTCATCCCGGCAAGCCAGCTCAGCCTGTAGTTCGTGACTCAGCCCTTTGCGGAAATGTAGTTTTAGCGGTTCATCGGGCCATCCCGTTTGTGCCGCAAGCGTGCGAAAAGTGAGGGCAAACTCGGCTGCCGAGTTCCTCCCCTGGCGCAGCGTCAGAATTTGTTCACCTGCGCCCTCTCCTCCTTCCGGGTAGTCGAAAACCTCCTTGAAGCGTCGAAGGAATTCTTTGAAGGAGGGGAAAGAAGGGCGATTCAAATCCCACACTGCTGTAGCCCAATCCAATGCCTTGCCAGTGAGCAACGAGCAAACAAAAGCGATGCGGCTATCTTCTGTGGGATACAAAGCAGGTTGCTGAGTAACAAACAATGAACACTGAAGTAAAAAACCCTTACATTTGGCTGGCGAGCCGTCGAATTTGTCCGGGTATGCCAGTCGGGGGCTGGCTACAGGCGTGGCAGGAGAGGCGGGCTGAGTCGGTGTCGTGACTGGTAACGGGACTGTTTCAGCTGAAGGCAGTTGCAGCGAACGCAGCGTCTTTACCATCTCTTCCGTGAGAGCAGTTAGGTGAGCGAGCTGCTGTTGGTGAGACGCTAGGACGTTAGCTTGAGCTGAGACCTCCGTAGTCAGTCTGTACACCGCTGCTGGATCGATTGGTGGCGAAGTCTTCTGTAACGACGGGTCAACAGGGTTGAGATCCATTTGCAGCGTTTATTGACAATCAGCGTAGACAGGCAAGGTCAGTACACAGTAAACAGGGATAACGTAGGTAAGACAATACTCAGAGTCGAAAAGCAGGCAGGAGGTCGGGGCAGGCAGCAGACAGAGTAAACAATAATCCGTGTAACAAAGCAGAGGGTTCCAAAGGCAGGCAGCAGGGTTCAGTCAACGGGGAAACAGTCCAGAAATAGTCCACAATAATCCAACACAGAAATAAACGCTCAGAAATGTCAGCCGGGGCAAAACAAGACTTCGCGCTGGAGAAGCGAAACCCGGAAGTATTTATAGGGGAAAGACAGGAAGTGATAGTCCATGGGGTCAGAACCAGGTACGGGGCTTATGG